>JAEMOT010001641.1:395754-414699 GCA_019297695.1 Apostasia ramifera | reverse complement strand
TGTGAAATAAAGTTAATATTTTTATTAAAAATTATTGAGTATGTGAAGTAAAATAATATTTTTCATATTGAAATTTGTGTAGAATAATTAAAAAAATTTATTTATTTATTATTATTATTATTATTATTTTTTAAACTAGTACTATTTTGGTCCTCGCGCCAAACAATATTAGATTCCACCTCTCAGATGGTTAAAGGCTGATGTGAGTTCACCCCTATTTGGTTCATGCCCAAGTTTGACAAAATTATTTTTTTTTTAAAAAAATAAAATAGTTTATACAATTTTCAATACATCAACTAATTTTATTTAATATTCTTACAATTAACTAACTTTATTTTTCATTATATATATATTTTTTAAAAAATTATATTTTTTTATTAAAAAAATTAAAAAAATGACTATTTGGACATGAACCAAACATGGGTGAAGAGTCAGGAATAGTTGGAGTGAGTTATCTCATCATAGATATTACTGAATAGATAATACAATTGGGTGACAGATCATTGTCGATTCAATTCTTGTGGCTAAGACTGTCGTAGTAGAGGTGAGTTTACATGTGACGCTCATGGTCGAAGAGGGAGGGAAGTGATTGCCAGATAATGTTCTAAGAGAAAGGAGTCACTGAGGTAAAGTGCGACTCCTGGCAGGCTTCTAAGCTGAATAATGAGTGGTGAGAGGGGCACAAGAATGAATCATCCTACATCAAAAAGGGAGGAAAATTCTGAACTGTATAGGTAGATAACGTGATCTCAAATAATAGATATGCCTTTGTGAGGCTATTAATGAAAAATTCTGTAGTTAAACGTGCTTGGGCTGGGGTAGCATTAGGATGAGTGACCTCTTGAGGAGTGCTCAAGTCACGTAGTTTTCTTAAAGTTAAAGCGGACAATACCTCTACATTGAGATCACGGGATATTACAGATGTCCAGGAACTCAACAATTTTTGTACTCTTCTTAAGAATGACCATACTTAATGTATATTAATGTACTATTATTTTTTAGTAACAATAAGCCTTGGCCACTGTTTAAAAAAAAAAGTGAGGGCACTAATTTAAAGTTTTCTTTCAAGAAAATGAAAAGGCCAAATTTCTGACTTGTATTAATTAGCAGAAATTTGACAATAAGTCTCTGTTTGTTTGATTGGTACTGAACTTAATCTTAACTTTTTTAAAAAAGTATAAAATAATTTTTATAATTTTTAATATATCAATTAATTTTATTTAATATTCTCACAATTAATTAATTTTATTTTTTATTATATATATATCTAAATATATATATATTTATAATTTTTTTTAAAAAATAATTATGACTAATTTGGCTACTAATCAAACACATATTTAAGATAATATTTAAGATTTTCAAAAAGTAAATGAACCAAACCAACGAGGTTTAATTGAAAACTCCACCGAACGGTCGAGTTTTAATTTGACGGAAATTATTTTAAAAAAATTACAGAACTTTAGCTAAAATTTTAAAAATTTAGTCGAAATTTATTTCATTTTAAAAAATAATATATAATAATTATCATTAATAATTTAATTTTAAATTTATAAAATTTAAATAATTTAAAAAAAAATCAAAATTATCGATATTAAAACAACTGATATTGTGAAAATTGTCAAGATTGAAGCTTTGATTTGTGACAGAAACTGAAACCAAAATCGCATTTTAAAACCCGTAAAACATGATAAATCTGAACCATCCATCAAGCAGTTCACTCATTTGACTCTAATTACCCTTTATTAAATTTAAGAAGGTTAAAATTAAATTTAGATAGAGATATTTTTTATTGAAAGTTGTGAATGATGTGAAATAAAATTAGTTATTATATTGGGATATGTGAGGGATGTGATGTAAAGTTGGTTATTATGTTGGAATATGTGAGTGATGTGATATAAGTTATTTATTATTTTAGTAATATGTGTAGGATGTGAAATAAATTTATTTTTTAATATTAAATTTTTGTGTGATGTGAGATATGCCTAGTTAAAATTAAATCAGGTTAATTTTAAACTTGTAGACAAACGGGGCCTTATTTGATTAGAATTAAAATTAAATTTTAGTAATATCATAGTCTACCTCGGAATGCCAATTTGTATAGCACTCTCTTTTTGTTTTAGTTTTTGGGTGAAAGTTTAGGTGTTTTAGTTTTTTTTAGTCATTTTTAAATTATTTTTTCTTGCTGAAAATACTCCAACATATTTCACTATGAGAAATGGACAAAACTACTATTATATGCATATTCACATCAACTTTTTTTTTTCCAGATTTCATTTTTAAAGCATTTTTTTTGTTCCAAGCATAGTTGGACTTGACATTTATCCTTAAAATACAAACTCAGTTGAACCCAATTTACCTCCAACGTTCAATCTGGTCTGTTCAATCTCAATCGATATTAATTTCAAAAATTAACTCGCGAGATACGTCTTAGTTTAGCTAAGTCAACCCATATGTTTGATTGGGGTATATATTAAAAATAAAAATTTAATTTAATTTTTTAAGAGCATGCTCGATTTAATATTATCTTAGTATTATATTATGCTATCTAAATCTTTTTATATCAAGATATTACTATTTAAATAACAAATTTATAATTTTTTTTTTATAAAATTATGTACGCATGTTATCATATTAAATAATTAATTTTTTAGATAATATAATATAATATTAAGATAAAATTAAACCCAACGCACTCTTGTAATGTTATATAATACTATTGGTTCTTTAAATAATAAATTTTCTTTATTATAATAAATATGTATAAAAAAAATATAAGTTAAGATTAAATTTTTATTTTGATTTTTTAATGCAAATTTTTATTTTGTTTTGGTGGAATAAAAATTTTTATTTGGTGTTTAATATTATTTTACAGTATATATTAATTATTTTTAGTTGATTTTATTAAAGTTTAAATAAAATTTTTGACATATATTGTAAATTTTTATGAAAATTTACTTATAATATTATTTTAGAGATTATATATTTTTTAATAATATTTTTATATGTGCTGTTATTTTTTTTACTTAAATATATTGCATAATTGTAAAATAAATCTAGAACAAAATATTTTGGTAATGTTGACGTAAATGTAATATTATTGATAGAATTAAATGATATTAAATGCCCATTTTGCAATCATTAATCAATCAAGTATTATACTTAAAGTCAACTAGTTGTTGATAATGATAAGCATTGAAATATCCGGTATTTTTGTTATTTTATATAAAATATAATAATAATAAATAAAATTTATATCTGTCACTCTTTAAAAATTCATTATTTTTATGCAACATCCCTATCTAACTTCAAAAATGAGATATTGTCTGGAAATAATGAACTTTAAAGTATCGCCCGAAAATAATGAATTTTTTGAAAATAATAACAGCTCACATTTGTTTACATAAAAATCAAGAACGTAATGTAAAATCCAACCTAAAAATTCTGATCTTCAAGGCCAACCTGATCTGAGATTGATCGCTTACTTGCCTACGCTGAATACTGGAAGGTAGGGTTGACTATTTTGCTCAAAACTTAAAACTTGATCAAAATTAGCTCGTATTTTACTTGACTCATTGACTTATATTTTTTTATAACTCGATGTCATCTCACTCAAAATAAAACTAATTCAACTAATAATTAATTCAATGTTTATATAATGAAATGTATTAAGACTTTTCTGATAAAAATTTAAAGTATTTCACAGTCATAAATGCACTATATAATTTATAAGTATATAGATAATATATGAAAGTTTAATAAAAAAATTTATATTTAATATATATTATAGGTAAAATAAATATTTAAATTATAAAAAATATTAAAGTAAAGCTCCATTGAATTTAAAATTGAATAAATTTTACCAAACTATATTAAAATTCGATTCTAATTAAAATTTGAGTTGAGTTAAATTTAGTTGAACTCAACTCATTATCAGCCTTTCTAGACAAAAATGAAATCAAGCACTGATTGGACACCTCCTAAATAATAAAAAGCGTTGCACGAATCAAATAATTTTTCGAGCAGAAGGGCTTAGGCGCCCAACTTAATAGTTTTTGGGACATTTATATGGTAGATATAGAAATTGGGCTAATTTACAAATTTCATCATAAATCTCAAAATATTACAATTATCACATTTAAAATAGCTACTTTTTTATTTTTGATATCCTGCAATAAATTCTATTAGAAGATTTAACCATAGTTAAATTCCAATAAAATCTCAGCTATTGATCACATCATTTAACCATCGACCTCCATGTTAGGGCATTGCAGAGCTGCATTGGTTCCAGCGGCAGTGTATTCATGGGATGCGGTAGCGTATTCTCGCGAGACGACAGCATATTCATGCGAGCATCACTCTACAATTTGCATCTTCTTCTTACGTGGCATCGGACCTTTCTGAGGCCGCCGGCGACAGAACTCTGAAGCTGCAATGCCTGCATAAGAAGAAGATGCAAATAACAGAGTGATGCTCGCGTGAATACGCTATCGCCTCACGAGAATATGCTGTCGCATCGTGTGAATACGCTACTACCGGAACCAATGCAGCTCCGCGATGCCCTAACATGAAGGTCGATGATTAAATGATGTGATCAATGAGTGAGATTTTGTTGAGATTTAACTATAGTTAAATCTTCTGATAGAATTTATTGTAGGATATGAAAAATAAAAAAATAACTATTTTAAATATGATATCTGTAATATTTTAAAATTTATAATAAAATTTATAAATTAGCCTAATTTCTGTGTTGATCGTATAAATGTCCCATAGTTTTTTCGGGTGCTGACGCGGCAGTGCGGAGCAAGGAAGCTTCCTTCTTCTCTGAACCCGCAGACTTTATTTATTTTTAAGCATTTATTATTTATGACGTCCTAATCACACGTCGCCAATCTTTTATCCACCCCCCTATAAATTCGGAAAATTGCCTGACTTTAATGTTTTAATTTCATTTTGCACCCTCCAAAAATCTTTTCTGGTTAGTTATATTACCGTTAACGTGTTAAAGGTGAACGTAAAGAAATATCCAATTGCAAATATTTTAATTTTCTTCTGAAAAATTGAAAATCAAAGTGAAAAATCTGGAAAATCAGGGTCTACCTGGTCTTCGTTTTTGCTTCTCGTTCTAATCGATCTGAAACAAACTTGTCGCCGGCGATCTCTCCATGGCGATCTCCGGCCATCCGGATGGCAATCTCGATGCCGGCGGCGGCGTTCGAATCCTTGCAGAACCTCATCTTCATCTTGTCGGACAATTGCCCGCATCTGTGAAGCAGCGCGCGTACCGCTTCGACGGCCGGGGCAACTACTTCACCAAGAGTTGGGACCTCTCCGACGGTACTGGCGGCGAGTTCCATTGGTACCACGTCGAGCTTCCTAAGGGGAACCACCAGCTTGGGGTTTCCGCTCAGTATCTAATCGAGGTACTCTGCCCGCCTCTCCGCCTTCAAGACATTCTCACCCTCGTCAGCAACGGGCCCTTCGTCGGCCACGTCGATGGAGCTCTCGTATTTCGGGTGAACTCGCCCGGGCCGGCGGCCAGCGATTTCACCATCCGTTTGGCGGCGAGGGTTACGGAGAAGTCGGTGATTACTGTTTCATTAGGAAGGGTTCCGAGATTAGGGTTTTCGCCGGTGGGGCAGTCGCTTCTGTCGGAGATCCCTAGCGTCGAAGAGGAGAAGGCCGGTGCGGGGGCCACTGTGATCCCGGAACATGTGCTGGAGTTTCTATTGACGATGAATCACTCGGAGGAAGGGGATAATCCTGTTCCTAGGAGGGTTTCCAATCTTCTGGTGCATGTAATTGATACCCATGTCGATCAGGTTCAGGACATTGTGACCAGGCTGGAGATGGAATTGGATGCTGTTGAGCTCGAATTGGATAGAGGTAATGTGGTTGTTCCCTTTTCTCTGATATGCCCCATTAATGAACACTAATTCTGTTTATTCCCAGATTAACGCTTTACCATTTCTCGATTTATGGGTGTCATCCTTGCGCTGGGCTCATGCTAATCTTCTACGTATTGTTCCAATTTTATTAGATGTATCTAAAGAGACCCCTGAGAGTTATACCAGTATACTACTTGTCCTTTTTTTGATTATCAACTTTGTATGTATATGGTGGAAAAACTTGCTGGTGTAGTAGAAGAAACAAAAAAGAAGCAAATTCGATAACCGCCCAAGGAACCTGGTTCACGAAGGAAATATTCGTTGGATTTTAGATTGCAAAACTTTGATACAATACGAAAGAGTAAGATGCCTACGGGTTTTACGTGAAAAATCTTAGATCGTAATTGCCACAAGCCCGACAAATAACTTGATATAGGATTTAGTTTAGGTGGATCTAGCTAATTTATTGAAGAATGAGTTATAGGGTTCTTCACCTAGGACTATCTACTATGAAGCAAGAATACAATACGACGATATGAATACGATACGATACGATACGGATATGATGATACGATAAACTTAAAAAATATAAAATATAGATATGTCAAGTTACGACTGTTATATATGTGTGTATAATACGTCATATTCTCATGTTTAAAGTATAATTTTAAAAATATCTTTTAAATTTTCTTTAAATTAACTATATTTTTTCAAATATTTTTGACATCACTAATAAAATGTTTCAAATATGAGTGTTTTCTTAAGGTGATTTAGGTTTGATGTGTTGCTTTTAGTTAACATAAGAATGGTTCTATCTCTTTTGTAGTATTCTAAAATCTTTGTATTTGTATTCTTGATCGGTGTAACATCTATTTAGCTAAATAGAATACAGAGCTAGGTCTTTGTTTTTAAGGAATGTACACTGATTGATAGTCTGGAATTTATGGTTGTTCTTCTTTGGGAAAACCCTTGTTAGTTGGGATTGAATTATGAATGTTTCTTCCATACACATTTTTACTGTAGCAGAACAAGCAATTTTTTTTTTAATTAGAACCACCTTCATTCTGAATTGCAAGCAGAGATTTTGTTACCCTTTGTAGTTAATTGTCCCTCCATTTGTTTTGCGTTGAAATACTTTATATTGCTTGACATTCTTATATTTATATATTATTTTTTGTTATCAACAAGAAAGTTTTATATTTTGTGGACTAGTTTTACATGTTGATTAATGACCTTATGTAAATTTTATTATATGTCTGATTTAAGATAATATTAATGCTTTAATTTCCTATATTATTAGGTTAGGGCAACTCACCAGCCTACCCTTCGTTATGATAAAAAATTGAAAGTGATAAGAAGTTATTGGGTGCGGGCAGTGCATCATTTGACATCTAATGGGCACCCGCTATGTGTGCAGTGGGTCCACATGCATCTAGTGTAGCTCACACTCATTGGATGTCGAAGGGTGCGAACTGTCCGCACTCAATAATTTTTTATTTTTTGGAATTTCATGTTATATTGTTCATGAAATTCTGCAGGTGGTTATGCATTTAAGAAAAAGATGCTGGACGACAGGAGGTTTCCTAAAATGCATCTCAATTTGCAACGCCTTCTGCAGGTATTTGAACTCAAATATTTACTAAGAGGGTGTTTGATTCAATATTATGTAGAAAAGATAACTGTTGGTTTGATGATATTTGTAAATAACCTTACAAAAATTATAAAATTATCACTCAGAAAATGATATATAAACATTAACATATATCTAAATAACATAACATAACATTAAGATAACATTAAACTAAATGCTCTCTAAGTACATAGTTTTATTAGAATGTTCTTGAACGTACGATATATAACATAAAACAAAATTTGACAAAAATAAGTTTGTTCCTTTTTGTGTGATTATCACATCCTTGTTAAATGTTTAGGTTGTTTCATACTGTGAACAAGTCTTCCCGCGCGTGAAAGAGAAATGTGCATCGAAGTGTTGGTTCGGAGTCGAAGACATTATTGCTCTCGAAGAACTAATTGGCCATCTCAGACGAATCAAGGAAAACTTAGGATTCCTGGTGAATCGAGTAATGGCAGTCCAGGCTGGTCTGGATATTTGGCAATCAGAACAAATCAACAGAAAGCTATACTATCTTTCTTTCTTATCCATGGTTTTCCTCCCATTATCAGTTGTCACCGGAGGTTGGCTGGCTTTCCTCCTCCGAAAACTTAAAAAATTCTTGGAATCAAAGCTATTCTCTTCTTCAAACTATCTGTAAAACTAATCTCCTTTGAACATGATGCAGTTTTTGGGATGAATGTTGGCGGTGTTCCGTGGACAGCGCAAGGAGGTTCAGGAATAGACAATGGATTTCTTAATGTTCTCATAATCTGTGCTGTGTTAGTTCTTCTTCTTCTACTCTGTTTCACCTTCCCATCTCTCTACCTCCGTTTTTCTACATGGAGAAGCAAATGGCTGAAGAAAACCCGACATAGGAGACCATCATTCAGAAGATCTTCTCCTGATTATGTCCGCCTCTGAAATGATTACATCGCGGTATGATCCGAATTCCTTTTATGTTTTCCTTCTCTTTTATTTTGTTAAAAAAATTTTTATCTTTCATTTATGTTCTATTTTGTATGCTATGTTACAAGGAAGTATACAACTTGACGCCATGATGGGACTGTAATTGTTTTGTAGAGATTGAATGGTATCCCACTAAATTGGAGGCTAATTTATTACCTGCTATGATGAATGTTAGCATCAGTAGCTCTGCCCAGTTCATGTTTGTGGAATGCAAATTTTACATTAGATGATAAAGTAATTGTTCACAGTGATACTACTTTTGCTCACCTATAAGAAAGTACTAGGAATCTGCTTTAAATGAGGTAATCTCTTGGCTGCTTTGCTATTTTATGTCATTTCTCCCCACTTTTAACTCTATTTATATGAATGCTTTCTCTGAGAGCAAGTTAGGGTGCCTCAAAATCCTATAAACTTCAAGCACTCTAAGATTGTAGGAGTAACTTTAGCTAACAGAATTAGATCTTTTGTGAACATAAAGTGAGAGTGGGCAAATCCCCTAGATGACAAAAATGATACCTCCAACAATACCTCTTTGCATCTCTTAGGCCCTGTTGCTGCCTGGATAAAGCGGATGCCTGGCCCTGAGGTCAAAGACGGGAAAGAATATGTTCTCCAGGGTGAGTAGTTCCCACTCAGACTAGAGGGACTACTACTTCTTCGTAGGTGGGGATTTGGGGAAGTATTCCTACTCCAATCCATCATCACCTTCGAACATAGACTGCACTCTCCGAACAAAGAAGACTTGTCGAGGGAGAAACCCGTGAAGGACAAAGAGATCTAGTTGGGAAAGAATAAGAAAGAATTCCCAAGGAGCAACCCATAGGAACTCGAGGAACTTTCATTGTTTGTCATGATTTGTTAGAAATGATATATGAACTGCACATGCTCATTCACGCTGAAGATCATATGAAAAATGATATATGAACTAGAGCCACCTGATAGAAGACCTAGTACACAACAAAGCACTGCGGCCCTATTTGTTTAACCGGTTTAAAATTAACCTGATATATCACATCATATATAAAATTTAATATACGAGTGATGATCAAGCAGGCCTCATGAGTGAGAATGACTGCTTGCCAAGTCTCAAACGTACGCTTTCTAAGAATTGTGTATAACTTCTAGAGAAGCATTAATTCGTATGTGTCCATGAAATTACTATCTTTCAGGGCTCATTTGATTCGAGCTTTTTTTTGGCCCAATACAAATTTTAATTATAAAAATTAACTTTATTTCATATTAAATACAAAAACGAATATTATAATTAACTTTATTTCATATTTTACACACTTCTCAATATTAAACGAAATTTTTTCTCATTAAATCTATAAGATAAAATATATTTTTTTTCTCTTGTCCAAAATTCAACTCTCGAACCAAACGAGATCTTAGAACAAAAAATCAATCCTCGAAAAAGTGATTATTCATGTCACACGCTTTAAATAAATATCTGATCTACAACCTTTCTATTATTCAATTACATATCAAATTTTCATTAAAACTTTATTTACGTGGCCAATATGCTTGTAATTTTATTGGTGATTCATTTTCTAGTCAATCATAAATAATGACAACATTTGCTAGTCATAATTTTATTTTATGCATGCATTTTTGGTTGCCATTTGTAATGAAAACAACAAACTGAACAGTTGAAGTGATTCAAAACAACCATTTTTCTACACTATATTTAAATAAATATCATATATATATATATATATATGTATCATTTATTTGATTAACACATTATCAAAATAAAAAAATATGTTGTAAATTTAAAGTCAACTCGCTCAAATTTAACTCGATGCCAATCTAATTTATGCATATTATACGCCTCCGCGCGTGAGCAAATGTCACAATACATAATTTTATCACTGTCATATTTCGATATAACTTCAACCATAAAAGTTATATATAAATACAATTTCAGATATAATTTAATAATTCAGCTGCATAATATTGAACTTGTTAGCCCCCAAAATTTGTCGATTCTGTTGTGCCAAGAAATTTTACATAAATACGTTCGACATAGCAAACAAACAAGAACGGCTAAATCCACAACTTTATAAAGGCATTGATTTATATATGATATAAAATTCGACGTTACAAATTTAAGAAATTATTAGGTACGGCCCATGGGCAACTCTTATTATTTCAGGCAGTTGTTTGTTTCATATAAATATTTTTTTTTTAATTTTTTGTAGATAACTTTTCATATTGTATGAGTTTTTTTAAAAAAAGAATTTTATGCACATACATTAAAGAGAAAGACTGATATAAAGCAAAGCAATGGCCATATAAAAGATAAATAAATCATACTACATAAAAAAAAAAGTTATATCAAATATGATATTTTGTATAACAATATTTCTCTTTGTATGTATTTTTTTTTTGTTTTATATGATCTTATTTTTTCATAAATGTATACGAAACTAAAAATACCTCATATAAAGTGAAAAAAGACTGTTAGAAGCACGGTTTATACGAAATGATATATAACAACTTTTTCTTACTAGTTTGAGTGTGGCATGATTGGCGAGCCTCGCGAGCCTATACGACACATGGGGATTGGGCACGTAATCACTAGTACGGTGCAACGCCTGAACTTAATTATTTTTTACAAAATTTAGCAAAGTATAAAAAAAAATTATGACGAAGAGACATTTACCCCTGCCATAATTTTAGCAAAGTATAAAAAAAATTATGGCAAAGATAAAACGGTAATTTTAAAAAAATATAATAATAAAAAAATAAAAAAAGACCCATTTGATAATTTATTAAAACTCAGAGACTCCGATGTTATAATTTTTAAAACGTAGACCTGCGCGATATTAAGCGTTAAACTTAAGAATCTGAGTGTAATTTATCGTAAAAATTATATTAAATGTAAAATAAAGTGATTGTTTAATGTTAAAATTTATGTAGGATGAGATATAAAATAATTTTTAAAATTTTTTTAAAATAAATTTAAGATTTTGATCATGACTAAAATAAAATAATTTTTTTAACCAGTTACCAAACAGAACTAATCAACAAAATTATAAGGGCATTTGATTCAATGACATTGTAATGATATCGTGTTATTTAATAACATATTTAGATAACTATAAATAATTATAAATTTGACATTTTAAAACGAAGAGAGATGAAATTGTATATATTTTTTATAATCTTTTAATTTAATACATTATACCAAATAAATAATAATTTAAAAATAACATAAGCATTTAAAAAATATCAATATTTATGTAACACAAACATCTAACGAGCCAAACGCCACCTTCATTGAGAATTAACCAAGTCAAAATCAAATTTGAATTAAAGTCCTTTGGCATAATTATCCTTCACTGTCAATGATCTAAATATTTAATTTCATTTAGCAAATGTTCATTTCCCCTATGAACTTAACCAAATGGAGGTTCATCATATCAACTAACCAAGTCTCCGTTATTATATTAATTAAAATTAAATATTTTGACCAAAATGGTACTAACTGTTTGGCGAAAGGATTAAAACAGGATCAAAATAGGACCAAAATGGTACTAATTTAAAAAACAACAATAATAATAATAAATAAATTTTTTAAATCATTCTACACAAATTCAAATATAGAAAATATTATTTTACTTTACATACTCAATAATATAAAATAAAAATATCAATTTTATTTCACATTCTAGACTAAAATATTTAAATCGAGTATTTTGATCTAAGATGTGAAATAAAATTTATATCTTTATTAAAAATTATTAAATATGTGAAGTAAAATATTATTTTTTATATTAAAATTTATGTAGAATAATTAAAATAATTTATATATTATTATTATTATTATTTTTTAAACTAGTACTATTTTAGTCCTGTTTTGATCCTCGCGCCAAACATAAGAGACTTACACTAACCCAATGTGACTAGTGAAGACAGGCTGCCAGGAAGGTATGCCAATGTTCATTATGGGGATCATGATGTTAATGTAAAAAGTTAAGAGAGTCTAGCTAGTTGGCGGCACGTAACATCCAAAAAATTTAGATTTTAAAATATATTATAAATTAAAATTATATATATAAATTTGGGTGATAAATAATATTTATGATATTTGGTATAGAAAATATAAAAAAAAATTTAGGTGATAATTTTGATTTATTTTAAAATATTAAGAGAAATATTAGGAAATTATTTTCTTGATTTAAATTTGAATTTATTTAAAATATCACAATTTATTTGAATATTTATTAATTTAAAATTCTCATGAGAATATTTATTAAAATTGGAGATATTTAAGGAATATGGTTATGAATTAAAGGATAATTTATTATCATTATTTAAATTTTGAATTTATGAGATTTAATTATCCCTTAATTTTAGCCTTAGAAGAAATACCAGATTTACTCTTAGATTGAGTTATTAGAGGAAATAATATTTCCCTTCTCTCACAAATTGATTCATCCCTCTCTCGATTCATAACCGCCGGCCCTAGCCCCCTCCTTGACCGAAAATGAGAAAAGAGAGAGGAGAGGGAGAGAAAGAAAAATGGAAAATTAGAGATCCAAAGCGACACAACCTTTCTCCTTCGAATCGGCAATCACGAAGGAAGAATTTCAAAGATTCGGATGAGAAGGCAAGAGGAAAAGGAGGAAGAAAAATGAGGTATTTTCATGATTCCTTGAGGTAGAAAATTTCTCTAACTATTAAGGTTTAAATATGCATTTATACTGTTCAATTGTTCATAAGAAACTCATGATATATATGCTCATTTATTTGATAGTACTCATGTTATAAATTCTTATTTGATATCTTCTGTTATACATTTTAAGTACGCATAATTATCACAGTCATTGCTATCATATTATTTATTCATTTGATATAAGTTTATGAATGTTGTTGTGTATGCATGTAATAATTCTCTTAAATCTCAAAATAATAAATTTGTGATCATGAAATCTTATTAAATATTTTATGTGGCCCATAGCTAGTTGATATCTCCTACTGAGTCTGATTGGTGGACTGTCGATATTTTTGAAAATATTTTTATAAATTTAACACAAGCATAAGAGGCATGAGTGAGCGACAATTAGAAAATTATTTTAGATTATTTGTGTTTAAAATTGTATATTTATTTATGGTGTAATGTAATAATTATATATTGATGACAGATTTATATTAAAATATAGTGGAATTATTTGAGGATAAAAAAAAAGAAATTGGATAACGACCGAGAAAAAAGCCGAGATCGTTACACGGCATGCTACGTGCAATTTATAGACAAGATGAGAAAGAGGGAAGGAGAAGCCAAAGGATTATGAAGGAAAGGGAGAAAGAGAGACACAAAAAGATTTAAGTGGTTCAGAGAAATTCTCTACGAACACCTACGAGCTAGTTTAAAAAAGCACACTAAACCAGAATGAGTCCATCTAAAATGGTTACAATGTTGGCAAGGAGAATATGCAGTGTGTGTGAGAGAGAGAGAGAGATATCAACAGTAGGAAAAATTATTGGGTGCGCTGCGCGCACTGTTCGGACGCCCAATCAGAGGGCGCCACTTGTGCCCGGACCCAGCTGTATGGCACACGTGGCGCCCTCTGATTGGATTCCGGACGGTGCGCCGTCCAAACCCAATAAGTTCTCCAACAGTAGAGGAAAAGAGAAAGCCTCCCCAGAAAAAGCTCCTTATGTAACTTAAGTTTTGGTCTTTATAACTTCAATAAGGTCATTGCAGAAGGAGCTCCTCGGTAGTTTTGTCTGGAATGGAACCAACGACTACCATTAGACCAAAGCAGAAGATGTAATTTTCCTAAGCAAAACATACAAAACTTTCCCCAATAAGGCAAATAGTGTTGGCGCAGCGCCATTGAACAACCAGAATGGGTGAAGCAAAGTGATTAGAGAAACATTGCGGCGTAGTTGAGACAAGAACAATGATCTTTAACTGCTGTATTGTCTTGAAAATATTTTGAAATTTGGTAATGTTTTTCACAATTTCTTGACAATTCTATAATTTTGGGTCGATTAAAGGGCTTGAGCTGTTAGAGCCAATTTCATCACATTGGACCTTAATCGACCTCCTTTGACTCTCAACTCTCAAATTTAAAAAATAATAGGTCAACACCTGCAAATAGTCAGGAAGTGGACGATTGCATAGGAGCTCCCCCTGAGTGTCAGTTTATGCTAACTGTCGACCTGCCTTGGTCCAAGTTCTAGGGTGACTTTATTTTGAGCTAATTTGAATTGTTTCTTACCTAAATCAAACCCAACTTCATTGGAATAAATCCCAAATCACACAATCATAGCCATGACACAAAAACAAACCAACACGACTCTAATCACATGACACAAAGTGAACATTCAACGACTCTAATCACATGACACAAAGTGAACATTCAACAACTCTAATCACATGACACAAAGTGAGCATTCCTACCAATAGAAACAAAATGTCCATAACAAAGACACCAACACACAAAGTCCAGTGCAGAAAAGAAAGATAATTACATATGGGTGTTCATGGCTGAAGATGCCTTGCATTCATCAAGTCAGCTCACCAAAAGTATAAATGATTTTAATTGAGATCAATCCAATATGTGCATAAGCATATTAAATTATTTATTAAATCAACCTTAACATAACTATTGTGGTAAAAGTAAATTTTTCTATTGATTGATACCTGATTGAACCACACGGTTGAACAGGGGGACCTGACTGAAATTCTGAAAGAGGCTTGAGATCCAAATCCGTCAAATTAACGGTGGTTGGTTACCTGCTGCAAGAGATATCAAAGCTAAGGACCTGGAAGCAATGCACCTTTCAAAACATCAATAACATTTAATGCCCGCAATGCAAGATGTAAGATTAGTACCTCAAACTCAAAAATGACTTGAAATCAAATAAAACTTGATCAATCTCAAATCAGACTCCAATATGAAAATTTTGATTGATGCCTGTGGTCAACTCAGTCGAGTTCGACCCATCTCCAACCCTACTTAATCATGTTGGTAACATGATTGAAATCTGCAGTCACCTTTAATTTACCAAAACTAAATGCTTAGCATCACATGGGGATTAATTAAATGATCAGCCACGGTATTTGTTCCACATAAGAAACTTTTCCTAACAAAGTATGTAGGATAATTTGAACTCAGGTGAAATCTCAAAATATGTGAAGGTGACAGTAGGTTAAACCAAATTCAATATGCAGATTGCAGACACAAACCAAATATAAATATTCTATAAACATTCATAAAAATTATAATTCAAACTCGAGTAAGATTCATACAATATGGGAAGTTGACAACAGGTTAAACCAAATTAGATATGCAAAACTAGTGTAGAATCATTTATAGAACTTATAATTTTGCAAAAAAAAGAATAAATATTATCTCGTTCAATAGAATATGCAAAACTATGCTTACATTCGTAAATGGCAGCATACCATTAAGCTTCACTGAATAACTGAAAATATTAAAACTTCATCCTATAAAATTAAACCATACATTTGATAAAGTCTCGCAATAGAAGTATATAAAGAAACAATCCTCCTACAATGACACCTGATATAAATTAAGAGAACACCATACAAATAATAAGCTAGTTCTTCACAGCGGCATGAGCTAAAACATCAGCGTATGGCAGCAACAGGTTTCTGAGCTTCCAAAGACTTGAGCACCTCTTCTCCCATTTTCTTGCAGCCCACAAGCATCTTCAGAAAAATGAGAAGTGAGGAAATAATTTTTACAACCAGTCTCAATAATAACTGCAGAAAAAAAATCAGGGAGAGAAGAAATTTGACCATTCCTGGTGAATGAATATCACCAGTCCGAAATCCTTTATTCAAAGTTTCAATGACTGCAGCCTCGATCCTCCGAGCAGCATGCTCTTCACCAAGTCCATATCGCAATAGCATTGCAGCACTGAGAACTGTTGCTAAGGGGTTTGCTTTGTCCTGTAAGTCGAGCGCCAGGAAAAAGGTTTGGTCATCGATCTATTTTATAAATTTTTCAGGAAAATAAAATCAAGCAAGTTTGACCTGTCCTGCAATATCAGGAGCAGAGCCATGAATCGGTTCAAAAAGTCCAGGTCCCTGTAACATGTGCGATTTTCTATGATATCAGAAATGAGTTCATCAACTTTTATCAAAAGAAAAAAGAAAGGAGTTCATCAACAAGTCTAATGATGTGGGTAGTTGAGTTATTTGACATACTGATTCACTGACGCTGGCAGATGGAAGCATCCCAATGCTTCCAGTGATCATGGAAGCCTCATCAGACAATATATCACCAAAGATATTGTTCGTAACAATAGTATCAAACTGCAGTTTGTTGACGATTCATCAGAATTAAAACAATCGTAACACAACTGGATTCGACGTGCCTGTAATCTAAATTAGAGATCATGAGAATGGTGGAGAAACCTGTCGAGGATTTCGAACTAACTGCATTGCTGCATTGTCAACGTACATATGTGAAAGCTGCACATCTGGATATTCTGAGGCAATCGCAGTAATCCTTTTCCTCCATAGCATGGATACCTAATCAAATAACAATTAACACATGATCCTTGAAGAAGGTTGTGTAGAAATATGACAATAAATTGTTTTCTTTTGCATGTTTAAATATTTAGTTATCTAAAGAGAAATAATATTTTCCATTTCCTGTTTAATATTTTTTTTAATTTATTTAATTTCAAGTTTTGATATCCTTTCATGTATTTTCTTCACCCATATACCCACATACAGCCAATCTCCCACAGTTCACTAAGTTGTTGTCATTAATTAACTAAATAAAGAAGACTGCCATCCCCAAAATTCTCACTTTCCTTCCTCTCCTCTCTCTTCTTATACTCTTCCTCTTCCAATTTCCCAACGTCCATTCCCTCTACGTCTTTCTTCTATTTCTCCTTCACTTTCCCGCTCTCATTTTATCTCAAATCATCTCATTACAGTAAGAAGCAATTCTGATGAATAAAACCAAATTATACGAATGATATTAACAACAGAAGCAATTTGAACCCCCCCTCCCGTGAATCGATGATTATAAACATTTCAAGATGGAAAGGTACCTCCAAAACATTAGCTTTGTCTACTGAGCATAGTCTACTTTGGCGTTTTCGAGCAACCTCAAATGCCATACGTGCAATCCGATCAATCTGAACTCCATAAAATCAATCATTGCAGATGCTTAGCTTGAGAATGGCAACAGAAATGAGATACTAAACTAGTGAATTTGAGCTGGAATGAAGGAAAATCCAGTATGCAATGCATGAATCTTCTAGGCACTAACAAGTTTTAGACCTTGTTTGGTTCTTGTGTTGAATTTTGGCCAAGAAAAAAATATTTTACTTTATAAATTTAATAGGAAAGAAATTTAGTTTAATATTGAAAAATGTGTAAAATGTGAAATAAAATTAATTCTAATATTCATATTTGTATTGGATGTGAAATAAAGTTGATTTTTACAGTTTAAATTTGTATTAGGCCCAAAAAAAGTTTGAATCAAATGAGCCTTTAAAGGAGACCTTATAGTGTTAAGGATAGCGCTAAACACAAATATCAACAGAGACATGATAAAACAAAAGGAATCTTTAGCTAACCATTCCTACTTCGACACAAAAAAATTCATGTTTTACAAAGCAAAGAAAATAGGTTAATGGCTCTCTTTTCAACCACATGCATCAATTGCCTAGAAAGGGCACGTTCCCTAGACAAGGGCCATCAAAACTAATTGAAAATGAACAGAAAGTAGAAAAGCATGCAGGTGTAAATTGCAGGCAGGTGTAAACTAATTCTATCATTTGGCCCACGATATACACTATAAAATACACCAATATCCTATCACTACACATAAAATAATGATATCCCAAGTACTGTGTTCTCCTTCGATGGATGTTTCTTATGGTGTCAAATTAAAAAGAAAAGCAGAATCTTTTCTCATTTGCGTAATTCTAAGTTTGTTGAAAATGTTCAGCCGTTCATAGACAACATTCATCTCTTCTACATTAGCTTTCTTGCAGTAACATGATGAAGAAAAGTCCCAAAATAAATACCTCGAATGTAGAATATACTTCTGTGTTAAAGCCAATGTCCTCACCATTGTCATTAGTCCTAAATCCCCGAGGTTCTCCAAAATAAATTCCTGAAACAAGTTGAGAAAATAAATTGCTAATCCATTATTGGTTTCAAGTATCAATTCTTACTCAATGCATAAGATAGGCAGCACATAATTATTTAAGTATTCTCTGTTTGAACAATCATATTATTGAACTTCCTAGAGTAAAAAGATGCATTGGTGTTTAAACCAATTTGCCCATATGAAAATTCCAAAACATGTACCTCCAGTGAGTTCTCTGACTACCATTAAATCAACTCCTTCAGCTACCTCCTTCTTTAAAGTCGATGAATCAACTAGCTACAGAAGATGGGTGAAGAAAGATTATTACAATGTGATGAGAAAAATTTTAACTGATATATACATATATATATATATATAT
>JAEMOT010001641.1:359932-395461 GCA_019297695.1 Apostasia ramifera | reverse complement strand
TATATATATATATATATATACACATACATACATACATCTATATATATATATATATATATATATATATATATATATATTGGCAATTCATTCCAACCAAAAAACCTATGACGCTAGCAAATTTAAGATATCTATAATATCTATTTTCAGGTCATTCAGAGGAAGTACAAATCGCTAAAAATAGCAACCAAACCAGTCAATAAGCTTTGCTTAATTATTCAAAATATAACATAGGAAACATTGAACCAAGAAGCGTAGACAAATTTCACCAACAAGAACAGAGTAACATGTTATTGAGAAAATGTTTCAAAATATAAATAAAGAATTATTATGGAAAACCTTAACGACACAAAAACAGAAGATAACAATTGAATAACATTTCATGAGACTCACATGGACATCAATTCAAACATGAAACCTCAAAATTGACATTAGATATCTTTAGTTCAACTTGGATCATGTTCAAAAATTACTCATAAAATAGGCTTCAACCTTCAAACTCTGTGTCAATACTATAATAAGAATAACCAAGATAGCATCTATCATTCATAATGTGGATTCAAGCTAACACATGCCAATCTACATCCCGTTCCATCTTTCATTTTTGTGTCAGCACGAAATACTTTCCCCTATTACTCTCCTAATAGCACTTTTTCAAGCACACCAATCCACTTGTTTCGTCATTATTTATTTGTTAACAAGCTGCGTATTATATAGCTAAAAAGCTTTTCCCAGTCCTACATTCAATACAATACCAAACTGTATCAAACTATTCGACCATATAATCAATGTTCTTACTTCTTAATTAACTTGACAACCTCCACAATAGTTGCTCTTTAAGTGAGCTAGGCTAAAAATATTTCCAATGAAGCACATAAATTACTACAATTAAAGCCATTTGAGCACCATCCTTACAACTTTAGAAGTACATATGAAGGAGCATAAAATATTCAGTTCAAGAGAACCTGTGGCAAGACAGAGGCAGGCCTCAAGTTGGCAAATACGCTCAACCCTGCTCGAAGCTGAAGAAGCCCTGTTTCAGGCTTTAGTGGTTTTGCATTCCCATCCCATTTGTAACTATAGTAATAAAAATTAGTGGTGAAAACCAAACAAGCAAATTAGAACTCAGACAGTTTCAGAATCAGAGCAAGCAAGCTTACATTTGATTTTTGCCTAAAGTAAAGAAATCATGTGGCTGTTAGTGTTTATAGTTGCCCTATTCCTGAAAGCTGTTGAATTTCAATGAGACTATAGCTTCATTTAGCAATCATTTCTAAGCAGCTTAAACTTAAATTTAAGATTTTAAGACTTTTAAAGCACGTCCAAACAGCTCTTGAGCCTTTAAGCAACTTCCCATATTTAGGCAGCTTAAAACCGTCTAAGCTGCTTGAAACGAATACCACCTAAAGGATAACGTAAAATTTAAGCTGCTTTAAAGATTTTCAGCACCTTAAAAATTTTAACCGCTTATAAACATTTCCAAGTTGTTTCCAAAGTGAACATAAGCTGAATTAAGAAAAATCTGTAGGTTGGATTAAACCTGCATGGAAAAGGCCAGTATTACTAAAGAAGGTTTAAAGCGCTCAGGATTAAATGCCTTAACCGCCCCATAATCAGATCAGGCGTGCTGGATAGCCATAGGCTTAGAATTAAAGCGGGATTCACATTGGGCATTCGGCCATTTGGCCAGGCTGTAAGGCTGATCAAGACTAAGCAAATTAGTAGGGAGGGATTATGCTGCCTTCCATAGAGGATCCCTACCAAACAAGAAACTTTGAACCAAGCAATGGAGCACCAACCCTCCTATAGCTCCCAAGAGAACGGCATCAGACTCCTTGGAGTAGGCAAGAGTCTCATCCGGCAGCGGCACCCCAGCTGCATCAATCGCCGCTCCACCAATCGGCATCTCCGAGAACCTAAAATCGATTCCTGCAGAGAAAACGGCAGTAATTGGAACCAACTTTCTCACCCGACGCCATAGAGTTCGACCAGAGCTAAAAATGGAACTACTTTCTCTAGGTTTTGGGTGGAAAATCTTGCCTTCATGACCACCGGCGAGAGTGAGGACGTCCTTGGCCACAGAGACGACCTCCGGCCCGATGCCGTCGCCGGGCAGAAGGGTGACACTGTAGTTCCGTTGGCGCAGAACCTGGGAAGCGGAGCAGCGAAAACTTGCCTGCCTCCGCGGAGCAACGTATCGCTCGGGATTCATGGTTAGGGTTTTCAAAAGCTGTGGACTTGGGCGGATTGACGCCATGCTCACTACGTTGGAAGAACACGTTCAAAGGAGAAGTGGAAGGTAGAGAGAGGGAGATTCTAATGAACTGAAGGTTTAATTCCTCCAATCAATGAGATAAATTTTTTTTTTTCCTACAATTAAAAAAAAAAAATCCTCCAATAAAAAATGTTAATGCCCTTCTCTCTCGTACCGTGCGCTGCGTTCCCACCCCATACGATCCTCACGATTTCATCCATACCCCCATCAATATCACTATTTACAAACAAATACTATTTTGAAAAATATTTACATACAAACACTGAATTCATTTTTTTAAGTTAATACTGAATACATTTTGAGTCGTATAAATATACTGAATACATTTTGAGTCAAATAATCCATACTAATTGTGTACCCGTTCAGACAATAACATCGTATCGAAATATCAAACCATTTTATTGAAATTCTAAGATGACAGCTTGTAGACGTAGATTGTATAAGAATTACATTACTTATATTTTTAAGAAGATTTCATACTCTTATATATACAATGCAGGGGCCGTTTATTAGAATAAATTTGTTAGTTTATTACAACACATTCAATTCAATCGTATAGTAGTACGAAACCTAAATCTCTTTCGAGATTTCATGCTTCGTATGATTAGAGACAAGAATAATGTCAAATATCATATTATTATATGATACGCATATTGTATATATATGCACATATATTTATGTATTCAATCTATTGATATATATATATATATAAGTATTTATGCACATAAATTTATTGCTATAAAAATTACAATTTATACATAACTTACATCATAAAATTGTGATATATTTGAAACAAATATTATAAAATAATTATATTTTAATAATATGTATATAATTCTCTCTTGTAATTATAAGTTGCATCAAAGTTGATGTACTTAAAATTGAAAAACATTGTCTAAATTGATATGGTGCAACTTCAAGTCGCCAACACTCGATAATATGACGATTGTAAATGAGTCAAGTTCGGATGAATTAATCTCGTTTCGAATTTGAACTTTTTAAGTTTGATTCGAGTTTAGTTCAAATACAGTCAAATTTATTTTGAGTTTTAAATTGTTTTGAGCCAAGTGATCAGACTTTTGTAATAAATAAAAATACATTTTGAGCATTATGCATCTATGCATGCCAAATCTAAACTCTTGAAGCTAAATATAATAGAATTACGTATTTAGACATATGAGTTAAAATTGATCTTTATTAACTTTATTTCAAGTAAACTAACTTTAAATCATCAAAAAACGAGTCAATTTCAAACAAAATCAACAATCCTACTTGTGTTAAAAACATCGTAACCGAAATCTTATCCTTCTAACTTACGGTTAAGTCTTTTCCTCACTTGTCAGCTTTGAGTTTTCCTCGTCGAGGTCTCTTCTTCATTCGATAGCAAAGATCGATAGGTTAGAATACTTAGTGGTTTAAGATGTGCAAACTAATCCCCTGGCCACAAAATATATTTGTAAGGCCAGTTAATGTCATCAAATCTATTAAGAATCAGATGTGTAAACAGAAAATGAATATGATGATGATCCAAAATAGAAAAAATAATAATCACAAGATTATCTAAGCCAAATCTGGATTCATTTCACTATATCCTTTTAATAATCTCACAATGATCCTTCACAATTTCACATCCACCATTACATTTAGTGGACTCTGTATGACTAGTGATTTCGATCAAATCAATTCACTAATCGACTCCAAAACGAATGCATATGACCATTCTGAATCAAACCATACTTAGAATCAAAATCTCCAAACTTGCATGCAGGATTATAGTCATATTTGAATGGATCATCATGCATGCCTCAAAATCACTAGCATAAGTAGAATTAAGAAAAGAAAAGCAAAAGAAGAACAAAATGAATCAGCCAACAGGGAATGATAGTATGAAGCTCTCAAATCTCTACAAATTCCTCTTTTTCCAATGAAGGGTACAAGTGAAGGGAATATACATAATCAGTGAAGAGACTGGCCAAGGGAATTTGGGCCTATCAAGGCTCACAACTGTCAATTAATTCACCATTTAATGATACCCCATTGCAGTGGTGAACTCCATTGCTGCCTGTGCTCTTAAGCCTCTGAGTGAGCAAGCTTACACCCCACACGCGGATGCTGTTGTCGTCGCTGGCAGATGCAAGCATGTGAGGGTTGACTGGGTTCCAGCTCACACAATTCACGGCGCCAGCATGGCCAGGGAGGGTTGTTACGAGATTGCCGGTGTCTCGATGCCATATGTATACCTAGTACAAGTAATATGCGATTAGATCAGTGAAGTATCAAGGACTAGCACCCTTCACTCTCTTCCCAGGCATCTATAGTAAGAACAACTAGCCTTAGTTTCAAACTAGTCGAGGTCAGCTACACCGTGCACGGATTTCTCTTCTCCAATTAGGTGCAATTCAAAGTTGCGCTCTGTGTAAATGCAAGTGCTTCAAGATCATACCTTAAGTCATTTTTTAATTTTCTCCTCCCTCTCTTAATTGTAGTGGCATCAAATTTACAAAGAAAGGCCTTAAAGATTGAAGATGGACAAAGCAAAAGCATCCATTTATTCAGTTATAGTCTAGAAAATTTTATGTGATCGCTCATTCATTTCAGCATCTATTTCTCTACTACACTGAAATTATAGTAATTTAACACTCAACTACCCAATACTTACTCTCATATACCATATCTGATCGCATAACAATCATATAAATATCATCTCTCCCACATAGCACTGTTGTTTTAATAGTTGTATCTAAATTAATTGGAGTTCACAACTAAGATTCTTCATCTAGTTATCTTTGTGTATGCCTGTGTGTGTTCATACATGCGTGTGAGCAAAATTTCAATGTTTGGCAGATTTCTCCATGTTTGATTGGAGATCAAAGGTTTTGTCTTGCAAAGCAAAATCATTGTGCAATAAAGACTTTTTTGGGGTAGAAGGTAAACAACTATATATTCATATTAAGCACAAAAGCATTGAGTATGATAAATTCCAAAGCATGCAATTTTCATGATTATTTTGCTTATATTGACATAATCCAAACTAGGAAAAATTCCACCCGAATCTGAAGAGCGCAAGACCTCAAACAACCACCTTTAAAAATGAAAATATAAGTCGAAAGTTGCCTCCATACCTGTGAATCTTCACTTCCACTAGCAATATAAGACTGCTTAAATCCACCAAAGCAGGATCTTATCACAAACCTGCTGCGCTTGTGGCCTTCATACCTAGCAACCAATTTAGGATCACCCGTTATCTTCCACAAATGTATTTCTTGATTTATAAGATTTACCAGCAAGAACTTATCATCTCTTGACAAAGAGAATGATGTTATAGTCTGATTCTCTTCGATTAGTTTCTCTAATTTTGCTTCAGTATCAAGCAAAAAGATCGCAGATTCTCGGCACATGCTAATAATCCGCTTTCCATCATTTGTGATAGCCAAGTCAGACGTTTTGATGATCCGCTCCCCTTTCCAACATTCCAACTCTTTCCCGTCCAAATCCCACAAGCAGATACTCCTGTCCGTTATGCCAGAGAAGAATCGTTTGCCATCGGGAAACCAACCACAGGAAATAAAACCGAGACCAATTTTTTCGCAAACTTGCAGACATTCTCCTGTGCGTACATCCCATCGTCGAATTACTTCTTCTAAACCGCATGTGAGAAGCTGGCAGTCATCAGGGCTCCATGCAACCATTGGCACTGGTTTTTGGTGGCCAATCAATTTATGCTTCAACAACAGTTCCTCATCTTCGAGAACCTATTGCATGATATTGAAAATTAATTTTCCAAAAATTTCTCAGAATAAATCAGGACTCACATATGCCCTTACGCAAGAAAATCATAAAAGAAATATATAGAGACTAGAAAGTTCCTTCATTAACAAACTTACAAGCATGTCTGTAAAACCATATAACACAAACACAATGTGTGATGGTGCAGCTGATTGTTAACAGTGTAAACTGTGTTGATTTCTCCTTTTTGTGCCGATCTATGAACAGGGTAAACTTATAGGCATAAAGTCCTGTTCTCAATAAAATAGGATGCCACTTATAGGCATAAAGTCCTGTTCTCAATAAAACAGGATGCCCACAAGTATTATTCTACATGGCAGTTATTTGACAAAATGAACTACATTACTCCAATGGTCGAGGTTGTCGCTACACTGAGCCCAATGCAATGCATTGTATGCAGGAACGGCCCCCTATTATCGAGAGAGAAATTCATCATACGAGACAATTTTTTGTTGGTTGTCAACTTGTTGCAACCCGGCTTCCTCTGGGTTTAATACTAGCAAGATAATTGAGATCGGCACAGTGCGAGTTAAAAAAAGAAAAATCCACACAATAAACAAAAAATGGTATAGGACTTTTGATAACCAAAGTAGATAACTAATACGTCTGTGGATGGGAGGACTTTACATTAGATAATAAACAAGGGAAAAGGAATTTGAAAAATATTAGATTAACAACAGAGCAGATAATGTTGCAGAAAAAAAAAACAACAGAACAGATAAAAAAAAATCTATCACAAACCATACAACTATACAATTCAAGAATGGCGGTGGGAAAAAGCTAGCAGTATGGTTTTCAACTTTTCCACATTTATTATATCATCATTACCAGTGCCATAAGCTTAAGATAAATAATGTGTCAGCACTAAATTTTTTATAGATTCATTTCCGTTTTGTTACAAGCACAACATAAATACTTTCCTTTCAGACACGGAGAATTTGATACTTTCTTGAATATCTTGAAATTTTCAATTTAAAATCATTTTAAAACCGGAAAAATTCTTTAACAATTCTAACTAAAATCAACAGAAATCAACACATTAAGAATCCTAAACTACATTGCTAAGGTTGCTTTTTGAGACAGACTTTGCAATGCTGAGAATGTCACTGAAAGAAAAAGTTGATAGAATATCTCGAAAAAAAAAACGTTGATAAAATCGATTAAACTAGACGGATAAAAAGATTTCAAATGGATTAATATCCAAGACTTGATTCCCATTTGTATGCTGATAGCAGCACAATTAAGTTCACTGTTCAAAGGGTACAGAGAACATGATGATAACACAAATTACATGATGTCCATTTAAATTTGACAACATGTTTTTGAACTCAAAACAATACAAAAGAATATCATCCAAAAGAATGACGCGCCGTTCTGTCATTAACTGATATCAAACATCAAAAGTCCCATCCTTACTGATTTCAACAAGTGGGGTGAACCAAGATGCAAACTTCTTCAAAGAAGGGTAGCAACAAATGCTTCGAAGACAAAAAAACTGCAAATAGGAAAAAGAATATCTCCATAATAACTATTGAAATACGAATAAAAAAGTCCAGGTAAGGGAATTCCAAGTAAAATACTTTTAACGTTATTTATAAGCAATCTAATATAAAATTAAGTAAAACAAAAAAAGGCTAACAAATAGAGAAAAAGATACATGAAGAGCAACAGCTTACCTCCCATATTATTGTAGAATTGTCTCTAGATGATGATGCTAAAAACTTCCCATTATGCGAGAACTGCACAAACCATACTTCATCACTATGTGCTCGCAACACCTGAATGCAGAGAGTACAGCAGGTAAATTAGAAGCTTAGCAAAGTGAGAAATCCAAAGATTCTAATATGTGTGCCACGTAGAGAGAGGAATTATTGGGTGAGAGAAAGAGAGAGAGTGCGAGTTAATCACTCAGAAAAGATGCACTTAGCTAATCCATATTTGTAATGTGGTACTTAAACAAGCATCAAGTTATACAGCTATGGGAGGATTCAATAATGAGAGCTAGCCAGAACCAACAAACTGACTGTTATAACCCGAATATCAATTTGTGAGTGGATGTATCAATAACTTACAGCTACTTGGATTTTAACAAATATTCCTATAACATTTAATATAGCATAACGTTATTACAACTTTCCTCATAAACAATTAAATTCTCAGCAATACTTATTAACGATGACTACATCCATATGAATATCAAGGGTTATAGTTAGAATATATCATTTTAACACGGTATTACTGACGGAGGCTAATAAATATTTCAACTGGTTAAAAAGTTTATATTAACTACAGAGACAAAGGATATAATGGGGTGATTTCAGCTAGATTCCATGTCTAACCTGCATTGTTTTACAAGGAATCTGATCTTTTCCACAATGATGATCAGTATACAAGGAGAGAGAGGTGTCTAAGGAGTTATGGAAATAACAAGCCTCACACTGCACATTAAGAGCCTGCTCAACCAAATGCTCCAACCTCCCTTCAGGTGTCATAATTGTCGGAGGGAGTACATTCTGCAATTCATCAAGAAGCTTCATCCTCGAGTTTAAGTTTTCAACGCCTGGTTTCACAAAAGCAAGGGACATATGCTGTGAAGGACATATAATGCAGCCTGAAAGCTCTCTGACCCGGTTAGACTTTATATTAAGAGGAGTAATCTCACTTCTCAATGTCTTGATTGCATCAGAAATCTTTTCCTTGCCTAGCTGTTCAAAGAATTTTTGCTCCAATATCAGAAAGGATGCAAGTTTTAGCATTTCTTCATCAAAAATAGATATTTTGTGCAGAGAAGCCAAACTTCCATCCCAATCTCCGTCAAGAACTTGCTTCCTGAAGCAATCAACCGTTGAAGCGTGCAAGGGAATGCCTGACTCTTCCTCTAAAACAGCTCCACTTCTTGAATATCCCAGAGAATAAATAGCCTTCGTGATGATTCTAATAAACTCACTCCTCTTAATAATACCCTTCGCGCCTATTGTATCTTCGTCCCCATTGGATATCAAAGAGTTTGCCATTTTACTTTCCAAAGGAGTAATATTATCTGTAAGGGAGAAGCTTTTGCTTACGAGGCACCCAGGTTCAGGAGGACTTGATTTTATTCTTTTAGATGGTGGTTCTTCATCACCAGCACCTCCCATGAAAATTTCAATCAGCCCATATATGTCAACTTCTGAAAGAGAATGGTTTGTTAAAAGCTACCAAAACTACAGCCGTAGGCAAACCTGTAAAGAGGACATTGATATTGATTACTGCAGACATATCAATGAAGTTCTTCCATTTTAGAATTCAAAATGAATGTTGCTCAAGCAAACTAATACTCAGAGCATCAGATATTTCAAAAAGGAATCAAGCAGTGAGATTGCGAAGGCAAAGTCAAAAAATCACTAGCCAATACATTTTTGCATGAGGGCTCAAATCAAATTGCTAGTGTAAGCACATTCACCTACTTTATCTTTTATGCAGTATGTCATCAGAAAGTACATCACAACATCATCTGATAAAGCCTTAGGTCTAAGCTCCAATAACAAATGCTAGAAGCTATAAAAAACGGAGACTTGAAACAAATATTCACAAATGGGCATCCAAAAAGCAGAGATTCATGCAGCATAATTGCATCCAAATAACAAGAACTGAAGAGAACCAGAAATCAGCTCAGTAGAAATCTGCCCATTCTTTCCAAATCAGATTCTGAGACTTCCGCAGACGAATGAAAATAAGAAACAGCAGTCCATCGAGGCAACAACTCAAGTAAATTTGATATCAAAATTAAAAGAAGCAGCAGATTTCTACATCAAGCGTAAATCAGGTATCATGATGTAAGTAAACACCCAAACCCCGAAAATCAAAACCTATCGGGATAGCCAAGGGCCGGAATCTTCAATAGACCCAGCAGCTATCTTCGGCGGAAAGCCAGATTCCTCTCAATCCAATAGGAAAAACAAAAACGTCAAGGCTCGAAACCCTCGAAGAGACGAGGAGCTCCCACACTCTCCCACACCATTATAATAATATTTCATCTCCACGAGTCGGTGTTCGGCCCCTTGAAGCAAGCATAAGATAAAGATGGGAGCAGGGAAACGTCAAAAAAGACAATTTTTTCAAGAACCAAAGTGCAAATTCTGAGCTTTTTGAGCCCAAATGCAATCAAATCGGAGGAAATTGAGCCTGGACGTCGGGCCGAGACGATTTGGGTTAACATCACAAAAGCCATTCTCATTGAAGGATACCTTCCAGATGGGAGATCTTTCTGCCATGCCTTGTGGAAGGAGATCATGTCGGCAAATCCACAAGAAATCTTTCAGCATTGATAGCTTTTGCTTTGCGACGAATCTTCATTCTTGTATTTGCACCTGATTTCAGTGTCGGAACTCATTAAACACTGCAATTTAAACTGTGCTCATAGAGCCGGGTTCGGGCCGAGTCAGCCAGGACTCAAGTTTTAGCTATCTCAATTTGATTACAGTTCAAACCGGTTCGTTCTAATTTCGAGTTAGTTCGAGTTTTAATCGAGTCAATTCAAATCCTCCAAAATTAAATTTTTTTAATATTGTTTCTACTAAAATTTACAATTGAGTTAATCATACTCATAAGATTATCTAATAAATATCATAATCAAAATTAAAATTTGGGCAAATTACATCCAGGTCCTTGAGTTTAAGGGTTATTATCACACAGCTCCACGTTTTTAAAATTATAACATCGGGATCCCTAGATTTTAAAAAATTATCATCTAAATTCTTTTTTATTTTTTTATTATTAAAAAATATTAAAATTACCATTATATCCTTACCCTCCCTCTCTCCACCCTATCCGGCAGCCGCGCGATTGTGCGCAGTCACCGCGCCACCCAGCACGGCTGCCAGCGGCCTCGCACGGTATTCTTTTTTACATATCCTTTATTTTGCTGGCCAACAGTAATGAGATTTTTCTCATGTCATCAGTATTATTTTTTACGATTGCATTTTGGATTGAATGAATGCAAAAAGAATTATTTATTTGTAGTTTAGTGAATTAATATGAAAATACAATTTAATTTCTTGTGAATTAAAGACAACACAAATTGCACTTATATCAATTGAACGTAGGTTTTGTTGTCAATCAGCACAACATATTTTTCAGGAATGTTCATTATTAAATTTTTTTTAAAAAATTATTAATAACCAGCTCATTGCAGTGAAAGATTCCAAAAAAAAAAAAAAATGCTACAAATAATCCAAAATTAAAACTTGTTCTACATTAGTTGTATGAATAATCTCTCTCCAAGATGTTCTACATTAGTTGTAAGAAATGTGTAATCAAATATATGCATATAGAATGCTTTATGATTACAGAACTTAATATAAAAAAAAAAAATTCATTTTCATGCACATCCTACAAGTTTTTAAAATAACTACATGACTTGAGTTCAAAAAAAATTTCCAAAAAATATTTTTTTTTTCTAAAAGCAAAACAGACCCTAAAAAAGACTGGCAGATCGCCGCATCACCTTATTACATTGGATCAATTCACGTAAAAATAAACAAATAAATAAATTATCTATAAATCTCGTCACTATATTAAAAAAAAGAGTTTATATAAATGCCACACAAAACTTTAAATATTACACCTATTTTTAACCAAATGTCACTCCATAATTTAGATTTAGTAAAGAGAGTGACATAAATGTAATATTCAAAGTTTTGGATGGTAAATAAGTAAATATCCCTAAAAAAATTTGCTTCCAACTAGAAAAAAAAAAAAAAAAAAGAGATCAAGAAGAATCAGCCTAAGATGAGCCATATCCATTCCTATGCAACTTCTGCCACCTCCATGCAACCTTGAGGCTCTCTTCAAGATCAGCATGCTTAGCACTCCAGTTCAGCTCTCTATGAATCTTAGAAGGATCACTGAAAACTTCAGCATAATCCCCAGGTCTTCTTTCCAGATAATCCACTTTGATGTCGATCCCAGTAGCTTTCTTGCAAGCCTCGACGAACTCCTTCACAGACCTACCTGAAAGCCAAATAGTCGTATCAGTACAGGTTTAACTTTCGCGGATATCATTGCAACAAAAAGCGAGAAATTTCGGTGACCTTTTCCGGTGCCAACATTGTAAATTCCAACTTTCTTTGGCTGTGCCTTGTCAAGAGCTTTGACATGAGCATCTACAAGGTCAGTGACATCAATGTAGTCTCTAATGCATGTTCCATCATGGGTTGGATAGTCTGTTCCTCTAACCTGTGGATTTAGTAGATACAGTCAGAACGGTGCTCGAAGTTGGTCACTGAGTCAGGTTTCAGGAATCAAAGTCATCCCAATTCGCTCAATTCCAGCTATCATCGACTAAAACTGAACCCAACCCAACCCAAACCAAACTCAGCTCGAAAAATAAATGGATCTGCCCAAACCAGAAATTCGTAGGTCATATGTTGAGACCCTTCAATATTTACCTTGAGCCCCGATATGATTCCACGAGCAGCATCGAAGCATGCACCTGAGATGCGACCCTGCTCGCGAAGTTCAGGTCTGGGAGCTTCACCTAGCCTTCCTTCAGGGTCTGATCCAATCACATTGAAGTATCTGATAAAAATAAAAACTCAGGTTTCTATTGAATTTGTATCACATTTTCACCCATGGCAGGAGAAACAAAACCTTAGAATCATAACAGCCATGTCAGTAGTCTTAGTGAAGTCCAGGATAATGTCCTCTGCCATCTTCTTTGCTTTCCCATATGGGTTAATTGGAACCTGCATTAACAAAGTTTACTAGCTGCTTTACTCATGTTGTTATATATTTTACTGCAGATTAAACATTCGCAAAGCCAATATAATATCATATAAACATAAAGCATTTCAGCTCATTCTAATGTACAAACCTGTGGGGTTCCTTCAGTTATAGGCATTTTCTTAGGTTCACCATAAGTAGCACATGTGCTGGAGTAGATGAGAGTTTTAACACTATGCTTGTCCATTGCTTCCAAAATGACCAGTGTATTTGCAGTAATATTGTGATAGTACCTTTTGAAAAAGAATAAACATCAAAACATTTCATAAAAAAATCTTAAAAATATAATTCCATTTAAGATATTACTAGTTTGCTTATTTATCAGTTTCCTCTATGTATTCATAAGATAAATTCTATAAATGAATTCCTCTCAAAGTAACAGAAAACTAGCACGAAACTTTAAACCACCAATGTTGCAGCAATATTTCAGACCTTAAGCTTTTCACTGTTCCTTAAAGCAGATGTTGCCCAAAATAGAAATATAACAGTATATATTTTTTTATCTGTATACGTGTGTGTGCGTGCGCTTGAGTGCGTGAGTGTATGATTTCATATCCGATACAAAAGAAGAAAACGGGAAAAACTGTGTTCGGATGATAGACAAACATCACTCTTTTCCACACTGATATAAGAATTACCAGATATATCCCATCAAATAACTTAGGGAACGTTTGATTCAATATTATGATGTTATGTTATCTAAATGTAATGATATCTAGATGTCATCTTTTAAGTAACAATTTCATAATTTTTTTAAGAAGTTATCTGCACGTTATCAAACTAAAAAATTATTTTCACCATATAGCATAACATAACATTAAGATAACATTGAACCAAAGTTACCAAACATCCCCTTAATTCAATAATTAAGTGTGATTTTAATGTGCAGTCGCACATCCTCGAGCATTGTAGCAGCAAGTATTAATTAGCACAAGTTGTGTGATACTGCAGGGATAGAATTCCATGAAACCATGATTCAAGAGAAATTCAAGCAATGATCCAGAAAATCAAGCAAAATAGAAAAATCTGAATATTCTCCTAATTTAAATAGCTAACTTTCAGGCATATGGAAACTCAGAAAGCATACCTAAGAGGTTCAAGGGTACTTTCACCAACATAAGCAACTGCAGCAAAGTGCATAACAGCATCAAATGCATTTTGTGAAAATATTCGGTCAACCTGAAAAATGCGGTCAAGGAAGACCACCCAACATGAGCAAAATGTTATACAAACAAGAGTTCTTAAACATATTAAGGATACTGCTTTTGTATCGCCTAAATCAGCAAAGATAAACTGAAGCCTCCCTGGCTCGGGAAACAGCTTCTGCAAAACTTTAACAGCTCCAATGTTTCCCCTAGAAAGGTTATCCTACAGGAAGTTTTAGCCAAAAAATCAGTCTGTGAAACAAAATCATCCTTCAGGTTGATAGATATCGACACATACAACTATAGTCACTCGATACGAGTCCTTCAAGAGTCGGAGAGATGCATGGGACCCAATATAGCCAGCTCCTCCAGTTACCAAGACATGGGACACCCCTAGCTCATGTTGGGAAAACTACGAGATGGCAAACCAAGAACCGTTGATGAAGAAAGCTAAAAGTGAGATAAATTACTATGGAAAAAAGTAACATTTTCTATGCCGCTATTTAAATATCATGAAAGGAATAAACCAAGAAGATTATATTTATGAAATTATCAGACTCAGACCTCGTTTGGTTCAAGGTGATATTTTTGCTCAACACAAATTTCAACTATAAAAATCAACTTTATTTCACATCCAATACAAATATGAATATTAGAATTTAAAATATTTCACATTATACACACTTTTTAATAGTAAAATAAATTTTTCTTTCATTAAACTTAAAAAATAAAATAGTTTTCTTTTCACGTCTAAAAAAAAAGTTCGAACCAAACGAATATGTGTTTACATGTGGATTCAATGTTGCATCATGATCGTACACGCAACATCTAAAAGACTTTAGTTTATTTTGATTATTTTCGTTGCGATGTTTCTATTATTGGGTCTAATATTGAGGATATCAAGTTCAATACTTGCTTAATGATCTTTATCTTGATGTTTTTCCAGGGATTCAAACCATCGGTCATGATGATATCTTGGCAAGGACACATCGGCCACGATATTTGGCCTCATTTGCACCAACTGCCATCTAACACCAACTGTCATCTAACTGAATTCTGTTAGAGGAAGACTAATACATCAGCATTTTCTTTAACCCTATTTCCAGACTAAAACAATCCTATTCCCAGCTCCTCCAACAAACAGAGATTAGCAGGTTTCGAGTCACTCTTAGCCGGTTAATAAGTTTCCAACATCCTAACTAATCAAGAATCCATCTATCATCTTCTTAATACAGCAACTATTTTTCTTGACACTAATAGTTACAGTCTGTTTTAACCTGTAAATTGCATCCACCATCTTAGCTCACTTATAAATACCTTATCAAGTACTCCTTTAAGGAGGAGGTAAGTAGTGTGCAAAGTCATTTTGTACTCTTTTCTTTCTTGTAATGATCTAAGAACCAACCTTTGAGTAATAGCGAAAATTTTTCTTTACCTCTCAGGTGAACGTAAGGGAATTCATCCATAAACTACCTTACATCTGATGTACTCTCTGCATAATTCTTGACTCTTTTGTGTTCATAGTTATAACAGGAAATTTAGTGCGCTTCTAATTCTTAGGACTCTAATATCTTACGTCAATAATATGATAAAAGATAAAAGACTAATAAGACTTTCAGTCATCTCCACTCTAGAAGCAATCACATACCTAAAAGCATATTGATGACCGGGATCAACAATACATCTAAGCCAATATATGTGGTAGTGTTGAACAGGAGGTCAAATAGAAAAGGTGGTCAAGGGCTATGTCACCGCCCATCAAAGAAAAAAACCACCCATCTTTTTGAATACTATGGTAAACAGAGACAATTATGCCATCCCTCCCACTTCTCTAGCACCTGTCATATGCTAGAAACTTTAGGAGGAACTGGATCTCACTATCAGTAAAAAAGAAGGTGGTTAAAAGGGCAAGTCATCATTGTACAATCACTAAAAGATGGGGAAAGTAAACATGAGAAGGCACTTTTTCAAGGAGAGAAAGGGAGCCTAGGCATATGTGACAAAAACCTCCATTCTATAGCAACATGGATCTTCATTCAACAAATCTTGCTTGTACTTCTCTTACTTGATTCCCCTCCTATCTAGGAATCACCGACCTTGTAATTACATTTCCTTATATTGGATTTTAAATTACCTTGTGGGGTGTCGTGAGTTCTTCTTGAAACTTGAGTTCCATAAAATTATTGTGGTACACCTTTTTCCTCCATTTTCTTTGTTTCTATCATTTTTTTGTATTTTTATTGAATAATTGATTTAGTTAGTAGCTTTTCACGTCAACAAATTTGATGTCCTTACGCAGGAACAATTCTATTCCTTTCTTGTTATTTGCCCCATGACTGATGAAAATTACTTTAAAATCACACCCATCTACCATCACTTCATTCCCCATTCCTATTTCAACAGTTCCACCTTGTCAAACATCAACCATTACACCTGATACGACACTGATCTTGCATCAAGGAGCTCCAACTCTCACGCAAGAGGTCATCAACTACATAGTCAATGCCTTAATGCAAGCATTGCTCACTACATTGCATTCGAGAATTTTGGTTGGATTTACACCACAGTACAATGCCTTAGCAGGGGTTGTCTCAAGTCGCACCGCAATTCTTTCCAAGGTTCTAGCAGCTAGAGAATTCTAAAGGAGTCTAAGCCTCACCTTACCCTAACTTCTGCCCCTCCGATGCGAGCTCCATCAACATCTTACATCCAACTTGCACAGGCCTAAGAAAAAAGGCTCTTATCAAGACAGCAAAAGCTACCAAAAGACTATTACCCAACTAAAAGAATTTAGGGCAAAGTTCAACTTCCTTTGTTAGCTCAAATACTTCGCCCTGTAAGGCGTTTTTGTGGAAAGAGAGAATTGTTCTCATTCTTGAGTCCTAAGTTCTTTAAAAGAACTTGAATATCTTCTTCCAACTTTAACATTCCCTTCGAAGAACCATTCTCTTGCTTTAAACAACTTAATATTTCATCAAACTTCCCAGAAGTGACATACATGAATTCCTTCAGAAAAGCAACATCCTTGAGAAGTATGTCATGCCTTGAACTTAATTAAATGATAATATAGATTCATACATGCGACAACAAGGGGAAATTTAATAGATGTAAACATAACTAAAGACTATTAGGTCTTATAGTATGGTTCCAGTTTGATCATAAGCATTGTGGTAGTATGTTCAAGTAATAATTAAGGTGGTCTATAGAATGTTTCATAAGGTTCTCCAAAAGTAACCGACGAACCTGACAAAACACAAGCTAGAAGTCAAAGTAACCAACCACCTAATGTCATGAGTGCTTTGTAGGTGTTGATCCTTACCCAAAAGTGTCTCTTCCCTATTGGCTCTAGGATGTGTATGCATAAGCTTAACCAAATCAAACCTATTATCTTTGTGGTGCTCAAAACTCAAAATCATTTTAACAAGCTTAACTATCTTGTCTCTAAAATTATTATTCCCTTTACTAATTGAATTACCCATCGTATAACTCGATTTATTATCATATAGTAATAGAACATGGGACAGAGTATTCTTTTATAGTTTTCTACCAAATATACATCAATATTGTTATGATTAGATAATTCACCTCTCACTTAACCTATGACTTGTTCTTCTTTCTGTTCTAGCTTTATAATAATTTATTCAATTTGTTTTTCAATTTCCTCCTTGTAATTCTCTTCTTTCTCATACATTTCTTCCTCGTATTTTTGTACTCTTCGGCCAAACTAGAATCCATTATATAAATAAAAATAGGTAAAGTAATGGCTCTCTTCATGGCGAAAAGAATGAATGCATCGGTGGAAATTTCCTTCCTATCAATACTGAATATATTTTAAAATAATTAAATTTTGGTGTTATAAATATATTATTTACTAACAATCATTTTATTAGAAACAAAATCTTGAATTAACTTTATCATATAAAAAATGTCGGTCTAATTCATTGGATTTGAGTAGAATTAAGTTATTGATTCTATTAGTGCAGTAATTTAAGTTAAATGACTCAAATAAACATAATGTTCGACTCAAATAACTCAAATAAACATAATGAAATAAAAATAACTATGTACACATGTAGAAATTGATATAATCTAGGTCCTAGACCATATATCATATCGATGCCTGTATCATGGCTGATCTGACCTTGCATCAGTCACTCGGGAAGGTGGAGCAATTGTTGATGACCAAAATCAACAATGCAAGGAAGCCGTCAACATAGTAGTGGTCAACAAGAGATCAAATAAAAAAGACAGTTAGAGGATATGGCGAACAGTGATTGTCCATCTTTTGAAATAAAGGACCACCTTTAGAAAATGGTGGAGATGAAGATTCCATAGATGCAAACGACAAATCCTAAAGGTAACTACTTAAACTATTGTTGACAGAGACATCTATGCCATCCTTCCCACTCCACTAGTTGTCAGGACGCTAGAAGCCTTAGAAGGAATAAGATGTCACCATTGGCAAAAGGCGAGATGATTAAAGGGATAAGTCATCATAACAATAGCATTATGAAAAGGGGAAAGCAAATGAGGGGAGGACTTCTCCAAGAGAACAACTTCATTATATCCCAAATTTTGAGACTAGGGGAGGTAGAGAGAAATTCGGCAAAAAGCTCTGCCTCTTTTAGCAATGTGGATCTTCATTCACATGATTCCCCTCCTGTATAGAAATCTACTCTTATAATTAGATTTCCATGTAGTGGATTTCAAATCGCCTAACGGAGCATCTTAGTTTCCTCCTAATACGTGTGTTCCATAAAATATTTATTGCTGCCTAGGAAGCATGGACACAACACTGAGATATGAGGATACAACACGAAATGATATGCAACATGGCAATTTTCCAATTTACAGGACACGAACATAAAAAGACGCCAAATAATATGACAGCATTGATAATTCACCTCTCCCTTTTTTGCATTTTATTGAACATTGATCTAGCTTGCAGCTTTCACCTCAATGAAGAAAAATAATATATTACATATTAAACATCTAAATACTATATTTACATGCATATGCATACAATATTTAAGCACAAAAAACTAATATGAACTATCCCCCCCCCAACCTAAAAAAAAGGACCCTCTGGCACACGAACGCCCTTTTCATAATTGATTCAATCATTGTCATCAAGAAAAATGTACTTTTCATTGCAAGTGCCTTTATAATCAGCATATGTATGCCTACCTTTGTATCAAATTAGGTAAATAGCTTGATAAATTTAATGAAAAAGCAAAATATCAAAGGGGCTTGTTAGAGGAAAGAAAGATGTTTACGGCACTTGTTTCACTGAATCTAGGTGATTGCTTAAGAATGAATATGCAGACAGCAGTGAGAAAAGCTGCCATAAGAATTTTCCCAAGAAAATGTTGCTTCCTCCTTGATTCCAAGTAATCCATCCCTGCAACAGAGACGATCAATGAGAGCTTAAATGACTAAAAAGAGAGACTTCCATTCAACAATCGATAACAAAAGCCCACGCAAATAGATAATTCAAACAGTGAATTGTCTTCTACACATCAACAAATATTAAGTATTAGCAAATATATCAATTAGGCTCTCCAAAGAAACTTTGCCACATCAAATCAAAAGAACTATCAGAAAAGTAATCTTAGAGGAGATTGGAAGCTTTTAACATTATACATCACTATGAAATAATTTCTTCTGAAAAAGAAAATTTTAATAAACATAAAAGAAAACATGTCAACTGCCTAGCAATTCAAAAGATTTTGGTAAACGTGTGCATCCAAAACTAAAATAAAAGCATACTATGAGCAATAAAAAAAACCTCAAAAGAGAGCCAAGATTTACCAGCCCTAGACTGATTTCTGCTCCTGTTATAGTTCAGCATGTGATAAAACTATTTGGAATACAAAATAAAACTTGAATTAAACAGGAAATCACAGTTGACTCTGAAATAAACAAGAATTCAGTCTCCTCTTCAAAACTTGTTTTCCATATCCATTTGAAGGATTCTGCAACAAGAACACACTAGAATTAATCCTTAAAAAAGTATATTACAGCAACAGCAGAGTCTTTAGAATACATATCATAATTTCCATATCAGGTGGCAGAAAAAATAAAATTATAAATGAATAATTTCACAGAAACAGATTATCCGAGAAGCAATTGGCGAGCCTTGAATCTTGTGAAATCAGAAAACTTACGGAGTAGAAAAAAGGAAAAGCCTAACCCTACTTTTGAAGAAAGAACAAAGAGGAAATCTGAAGGGAAGACGAACAAGCTCCAGCAACCGTACGGTGAAATCTCCTCTAACATGAACAATTAGCTGCAGGGCTAGATATCGAACAGGATCAATCTAGCTATTCATTCCAGAAATGAACATCTAACCGAAGCGACAAATCATAGTAAAGGCAAGATCCAATAGAGGAGTAGTTACTGCTAAGGAAGCCCTGAAAAACCTTCTCTTCTGAAAATACCTGCAGCTCTGAATTAAAAGGCACCGATGATGCGGGAAAGATGGCATTTGGGAAAAACCCACGAAAAGATGCCACAAAATAATCGAACTACATAACTCAAACCCACCTCAACCTAACTAGGAGCAGAAAACGCTTTGTTTGGATGATCGCATACCTGGAGATAGGAGATCATGGCGTTGGGAAAACCCACGAAAAAGATGCTACAGAACAATCGCCCCAAATAACTCAAACCCATCTCAAAACGCCTACCGGGGAGCAAGAAAAACGCTTTATTTGGATAGTGGCGTACCTGGAGATGGGGGAATCACACCCAAGAGGAGGTGGGCGAGGGGAGGACAGATGAGCGGCAGAAAGAAGAGGAGAGAGAGAGAGAGAGGGAGAGAGAGACTGGGTGTTTTGGGAGAGAAATTGGGAGCTTTTGGACCGAGTCGGTTGCCTTTTGAGGCTTTTGAGGGGGCAGGGAGAGGATGGGACTAAAAGAGCAGGAATTTCTATTAAGATCGGAACAATCCATGGCCGATCTCCTCCCATTTTCTTCGTGTGAGACTTCTCCATAGGAGGAGCAGCGATTTTCTTTTCCACATTTTTAATTTTTGCCTCTTCTGTCCTTTTCTGTGCGGGATTTCTCCGCGTGGAAGAACGAAGAGCAGCCGCCAGTTGGATGCCCCCAATTCGGACTTCTCGCTTCATGAAAACCCATGTGTGACTCAGAAAAAAAAATTGCATAAAAAAACAAACTTTTGATGAGGAGGTTGACCTAAGGGAGTTGACATTAAAATTTGAAATTTTAGTGTAGCAAATAGCAATTTGGGTTAATGGATCAGATTTTAATCACCAGACTCATTTAAGATTAATTCGAATTTTATTTGCTTATTAAACAAATTACCTGATTCAAAAACTGAATATATGGAGTGCACATTTAGTCAAGAAAGAAATACTTATATTGAAGATGTGATAATTGATGATCAAATTTTCAAGAAGAGTGAGCGCTTTAGATACCTTGGATCAATCATACAAAATGATGGTGAAATAGATAATGAAGTTATTAGCATGATTCAAGCAGGATGGGTAAAATGGAGAAATGCTTCTGATGTGTTGTGCGACAGAAAAATTCCATCCAGAATCAAAGATAAATTTTATAAAAATGTAGTAAGACCAGCGATGATATATAGTGCTGAATGTTGGCTTGCAAAGAGGAAATTTAATATTTTCTACATCTAATTAATATATTATAAAGTAATATTAAAATTTAAATTAAATTGAAAAATATGCATCTAATAATTAATATAATAATTAATACTAAAATAAAAAACTAAACACTAATTTTAATAAAGGGTCATTGGCAGGAATACTTGGGTCCCTTATACAATTCATGATTGGATCAAATTATTTATGAGTAGAACTCATGTGAGGTCAATTTGCACCCGTTTAAGCTAAGTCAGGTTCAATTTGAGTTCATAGATTAAGTCAAAAATTATCACTCTTGTTAATTAATCTTAAGTTTTGATTTATATGTTATGCCTATTTGGTTTAATGTTGTTGTGATATTATATTATGTTTTATAAATTTATTATTTAATTTTATGATATGATATTGCAAAAATTTATAAGATTTTACTTTTAATAACCATTTAGATGTCATACTGATTGTAGTAAAAAAAAGATTAGATGGGATTTATTTTTTATTATAATCTTTTATTATAAGATATTAAAGTAAACAAATAATACTTTGGAGATGACACAAATATTTTAAAAAATCCCAACTATAAATAAAATTGAAAAATTAAGGAATTATTTAGTTGGATGTTAAATTTAAATATAAAAAGAGAAAAAAATTTATTTTATATAGTTGATGGGACCGAAATTTATTTTATGTAGGATGTGAAAATTTGACCAAAGAGCACCTAAGCCTTTCTAAAGCTTCATTTTGCAATCTTGAGAGATCCCTTGTGCTCTATCATTATATGCGCCTCGACTTAGCCTATAAACATGAGATAATCTCTTTGAAATATATTAAACTCTCGCATATATATTCTTTTTTATTTTGTCTTTCTTATTTCTTTTCTCCATCATCCTTGTAGGACTACACTATTGGACTAGGTTTGTCCTCTCTAAGATGCAATGCTCTTATTTGATCAAACACTTTTCTTCCCTAGCAATATCAATACGAAATAAATTTGTTTTATATTCTATCATTTTTTATAGAAAAATGAGAAAGATTACATAGATTTTAGTTTTAAAAAAATGAGAAACTGATACGTTATCATCATATACAATATGATAATGCACATTAATCATTTTCCTCGAAATAAAAAGTGATATATATTAAGTACATGCAAATAAATACAATCATATATATAATAATATGTTAATCATTTCTCAGCCTTATAAACTATAAAATCTAGGGTTATAACAATTAGGTCCTATTAGTTTGGGACTTTATATAAATAGATGATATTTTCTCTAATTATTAGCTCAGATTTGATTTTATCTTTATTTAAAATATTAATTTAGTCAAATTAATTTATTAATTAAAAAATATTTTCTATTGAATTCTTTTAGTAATATCAAATGATACATTTATATATTACTTTAAATTAGAAAACTTAATTAATTAATTTAAAATTTAGCAAGACATGAATGCACGTAGACTAATTATCATTAACCCTAAGATCAAAGAAGCTCATATAAATTTATTGCAGTTGCATTTCAAAGATAGTATAGCTAGGAATATGACAAAAGAAAAAACAAATTATTAATGATTTCTTTAAAAGTGAAGCCATATTTTTGTTTTTTTCAAAAAAACAAAAACATATTTTAGTTTTTTAATTAAATTTTAAAACCTAAACTATTTTCATAATTATAATTCTCATCCTACTACTTTGATATTTATCCATGAGATGAGATTTAAGTTATGAAAAAACGGAGAAATTTACGTAAATTTAATACATTTCATTGTTTTATATAGTATAATATGATTTTTTTTTTTTGATAGATAGTAATACAGTTTCAGTACCGAAAAATATGCGAAGATTTATCCAATTGCATGCTTCTCATCGTACACATTAGTCACATTTATGTTCATATATCTAACAGTCATTTTTAAATTTTTTTCTAAGAGTTAGAAGTAAAACGAAATGTCATTGTGATATATATCTCACAAACCTATACAATCCGATCATATAGAAATACAAAATGATAGTAAGATGGCATCTCGAGGAGCCACATGATTTGAGAGAAAGGAGAATTGGAAATATTTTCAAATAAATTTGTCATACTATAATATTTTCTATAGAAATATGATTATGACGGTTAAGGTATATTTTTTCATCATGTCGTATAGGAATGTCATGAAGATGCTTAAGATACCTTTTCTAACTTGATTGTATAGAATTAATACGATTTCATCGTTGGTATCTCAGAGATGACTATTTGAGAAATTAGAAAAATCATATAGGATTAAAATCCAAACACTTTCCCACAGTTTTGTGCTATTAATTTTTATTAGAATCTGCACTAATATTGGCTAACATAAATTATTTTTTTCACAAAACGCAATAAATCTACATATTAAGCAATCTTGAAAGTAGGAAAAAATATGATTCAGGTGTCAAATCATTTGGCGCCCGAACTATTGGCCACCATATGTGTATGGGGCCATCAGCTGTGTACATATGGCGGCCAATGGTTGGGGGCCGAATGGTTTGGCATTCATCCCAAAAAATTACTCCGAATGTAAGTCTTTCAAATTTCAAAAATTGAAAATCCAGCAGCCCATATATCTCCTCACCTTCTCCCATTTTGAGGAGCTTCAATCGCCCTTATTACCCCGAGCTCGAAGTGCACATCAATTCTTCTTATTAAAGTGAGATGGGTTCTTTTCTGGCGAACTCACTACGGTTCTGCAACTTCTGAGAATGTGAGTTACCCTTTCTTTGATGAGCTTTAGAGGCTTCAAAGATTGTAGAGCTTCTTCTTGTTCAATTTAGGCATTTGGTATTGTTTGAACTCCACTTTAGGCGGAGATTTGCTTCCACAATTAGGGATGACATTATATTTCGTAATCGAATAAAACCATGAAAGATTTTTCAACATGGGCATGCCATGAGGATTACTGTGAAAAATTTAATTATCAAGACAGAATCTAGTAGTTCTTGTTGGGGATCTCAGATTGTGAAAGGTTTTGTGCAGAAAAAAAGATATAAGCTACAGGCACAAAAGCCAAGGATATTGTAAGCAGAGTTGCAAAAGTATAAAGATGACTCAAGGATTTTATGTGTGATGTGATATGACATATTAAAATTAAATCATATTAATTTTCAACTTCAAAATAAATGGGGCCTAAAATATTTAAAATTAGGACTATCAACACCAAAACCATATCGATTGAAAATGAGAAGGCTACCCTTTCGGAGTAGCTTACTTCACTGTCAATATTGTTGGAGTCCTTAGAGGCAGTTTCTGATATCAGGAATGAGATAAATCTCTCATTTTATAGAAACTTAAAAGTATATTTACTCTAATGGAATAGAATAAAGCTAGAATAAAATTATCATTTCATAGGAATAGAATTATCATTCTAATGAGAATGGAATGACAATGCCTTTATTTATTTGAATGAAATACAAAATAGAATAAGAAGTGAGTAGAAAAAAATAATAAAAAATATATATAATTTAATAAAATTTTATATTATTTATTAATATTAAATTTAATTTTATACAAATAACTAGATGAATATAGCTTACATAAGTATATATGTACATGTAATTTATATAAGAATGTATACATATATATAATTATATATATGTTTGCATTTGTGCATATGTGTGTGAACAACAATAATTTTAGAATAATATTTTTAATTTATAAGGACTAATCTAAGAATAACTATTCCTTAGGTAAGGAGAAAATGCATATTTCATGAAATGTGAAATACGTATTTCACATTTCATTAAATACGTAGTCTTATAGAATAGTTATTCCATCAAAATAAATATTAGAATAGCTATTTAATAAGAAATAAGAGTGAAATAAAATAGTCATTCTAACTAAGTAAATGCACCCGGTGTGTTTGTTTGTAAGGTTAAATTTAAGAAGGTTAAAATTAAATTTGGATAGAGATATTTTTTTATTGAAAGTTGTGAATGATGTGAAATAAAGTTAGTTATTATATTAGAATATGTGAGGGATGTGATATAAAGTTAGTTATTATGTTGGAATATGTGAGGGATGTGATATAAGTTAGTTATTATTTTAGTAATATGTGTAGGATGTGAAATAAATTTAATTTTTAATATTAAATTTTATGTGTGATGTGATATATCTGGTTAAAATTAAATCAGGTTAATTTTAAACTCTTAGGCAAACAGGGCCTTAGAGATGAAAATCCCTGAACTTTGTCGGCTTAAAATAAGGAGCCGCAGCTTCAAAAGAGGAATTTAGCAATAAGACTCATGAGCTCAACTAGGTCCTAGCTTGCTGCCCTTGCCAAGGTTAGTGCTGTTCTTTACCTGCAAGCATTCATTATGTAAACTAATTGTTGGAATGAAAAGCCTATTTATCTACTAATAATTTCGTTTATCATATTGCTGTACTATTTTTTTTCAAACTAGACACATTGATAAGATATTAGAAGGTGATTATTATTATGAATTAATCGCATCTGACTAATAAAAATATAAAAGAGATTTTTATTTTTATTTCACTGAGTTAAATACAATAACTCAATTTTATCCAATTTTTTTTTAAGGAGAAATCCCTTTTATTATTTTGAGGATCAAGATATAGAGTATCGTGAGAATTTATTAAAAAATAATGTAAATTTATAATTATATAATATTTTAATATGATAAATATGATATTTTATATTTAATGGTAAATTATGTAATTTTTATAATTAAGATATTGTTTACATAATTGTTTTTTATAATATTTATTTATGTTATTGAGGAGCAATAACTTGAAGCTGTCTGGCAGTGTAAAATGGTGAAAGTCAATCAATCGTCAGACTACCCACGAGGTGGCTGTCCACTCTGCGGGTCCCACTCCCCCTTCTGCCCTTCATCGTCCCTCTCTCTCTCTCTCTCTTTCCACTGCCATCAAATCACGGCAATATCTCCTACTGCTTCTCTCATCGTCTTCCTCCTCCTCCTCCTGCTCCTCCCCCTCATCATCATCACTCATCGTCATCACCTGATCTGAAGCAGAACTCCCTGATGGTCATGTAGTCTGCGCCCATCTCTCTCTCCTCCCCATCATCTTCTCCATCTTCTTCTTCCCCACACCCCAACAAACGGAACCCTAATTCATTTTCAGCCCTAAAATGTCGGCGGAGGCGGCCGCTGGCGACGGCCGGCCGAGCCGGTACGAGTCGCAGAAGCGGCGAGACTGGAACACCTTCGGGCAGTACCTCCGGAACCACCGGCCGCCACTGGAGCTGGCCCGGTGCAGCGGCGCCCACGTGCTGGAGTTTCTCCGCTACCTCGACCAGTTCGGGAAGACTAAGGTCCACGCGGCGGGCTGCCCGTTCTTTGGCCTGCTCTGCCCGCCGGGCCCCTGTCCCTGCCCCCTTCGGCAGGCCTGGGGAAGCCTCGACGCCCTCGTGGGCCGCCTCCGCGCCGCCTTCGAAGAGAACGGCGGCCGCCCAGAGGCCAACCCCTTCGGCGCGCGCGCCGTCCGTCTCTACCTCCGGGAGGTTCGGGATTCCCAGGCGAAAGCCCGCGGCATCGTCTACGAGAAAAAGAAGCGCAAGCGCCCGCCGCAGCTCCCGCCGACCGACGGTGATGCGGTTCGGGGAGCAGATGCCGGCGGCACGATTGGCGCCGGTCAGTACGGGCATATGATGATACCCGGTGGCGGATCCGGCCAGTTAGCCGGCGATGGGGAGGCACAAACCGGCCCGTTGTTTCCACTGTCAGTGTTTCATTGATCAACTTGATATACATATGTGTGTGCACGTCATTTCATATGCTTGATGATCTGCTGCTGTTTTCCTGTTTGTGATTTTGGATTCAGATTTAGCAAGTAGCATATAATTGATAAATTACTGTTTTTGATGATGATGATGACGATGAAAAAGATGAAACTTTAGGGTTCTATATATTTAAGATAACTTTTAAGAAGTTTGATTAATTATATATTTAGTGATCATTTGATTATCAATATTAATTAGTATGCGATTGGTGATCTGTCTTTAGTTTATCCTTTTCTTAAGTTTCTTAATTTGCTCCCAAGAAGCATATATGAACTTCATTTCTGGGTAAATATTAGATAAAGTTAATGAAGAAAAATTCAAAAAAGCTAATGGTTCTTGCAGAAACTGATGATAATTCATATTTTTGTGTTTAGTGTCATCATCAATTTTTTATTATTTTTTGCATTATATACATACATGTGTGTGCCTGTGTTTAGTGTCATCATCTATTTTTGATTAATTATTATAACATATATAAGGAAGACTCCTTTCTGTTGTTGTATGCAGATCATTAGATTTTACTTCATTCATAGGGTATGAAATCATTCTAACATTTTCCTACAACCTACCTTTTTTTTTTTGATAGAATACCTCAATTAAAATTAGTTGTGAAATAGAAATTAGGATCCTTAACCTGACTTAGCATTGGAACATTAATTTGTGGTTAGGCGTAAATTCTTATATATCATATGAAATTCATTAAAATATTTTATATGTTCCACTTAAGAGATATTTCGTTCAACATTATTGTGATGATATTTACTGTTATTTAGAGAATAATTATTTAATTTGATATGATAGATTGCATTGTAAATTAAAATTATCACTTTAAGATGCATAATAATTATATCTCATCTAAAATCAAATAACATTTAGAAGTCATTTTCGTTATAAATAAATTAATGGTAATATATATAGGAGAGGCTGGAATGAAGAAGGCATGGATCTAATTTAATCACATGATGGAGGAACAGGAGGCGTCAAAGTTTGATAATCCTTAACATTCAGTCAGTTCATAATATATAAATTTCATCAAAAAAATAATATAAAAATATATTACACAAGATAAATCAAAAATCAATGTTAAATATATAGATATCTTTTAGATAATAGATATTGATTTATGAATACAGAACAATCAAACTCCTTACACAGTACTCTTTTTTTTTTTATACGGGCAATGTATAAAAACATCATCTGTATTTCATATTTTAATTGATTTTTGATGTAATTTAAGTAATAGTGAAATGGCCCATATCCTTGATTTCTGTTTTTATCAAAAATGATGAAAAAGTACACTTCTTTATTATGACGACGCTCAGTTTTTCTGATTATTTTATGAACTCCAAGGTGTGAAATTAAAATCTCTCGTATAGTATATATTTATTGCACACATATTCTTATGGCTGGTACTCATGGACAAGCTTCAATTAATTCCTTGTATAGTAATTAAATAAGCTCTTACTTTTCATTAGCACCTTTATATGGTAAGTGATCATAAATAACATTAAAAGTTTATGCTGGTAATCAAGTATTAGATAGCAACAAAATACTCTAAGACTGATGCAATTAAGTTTTCTGTTTATGTTTTTAATGAAAGTATTAGTTAATTTATATGTGATGCATTGATTTTTTATATATTGTAATAGTTTGTAGATCATTATTATGATACTTTAAAATTACTCGATATCTTTGTTGTACAATGTTTGCATAGTTGTATTTTTCTAGAGGTCAAATAAGAAGATGATAATATTATGCACATACATATTATATACATACACATGTATTTATTTATTTATTTGGGTGTTATTGAAAAAAAGTATGTGAACTGGAAGACTTAAGACCAATTCATTCAAGCACAAGGATTTAATTAAGAAGGTATAAATAGTGTGTTTTGAAACTGGTTAGGAGTTTGGCATAAATTTGTACCAATCTCTAGCTCCTCATGATAATTTATCTTTTTAATTTGAATGTTGACAAAGGTCATTAGATTAAACTAAAAGTAAGAACAAAAGTACATCAACTCATATTCCTATTAAAGATCGATGTTTTAAAAATGTACAGAGATATATATCATGATTTAAATGACGGTTGAAATTTGGAGGGGAAAATTGTTTAAACGGTCTTAAAAGTGAATCACTGTTTAGTATCATGCAGACTTCATTGAATTGCTTTAGAAGGGGATGGCTTGAATAACAAATTAAAATACCCAATAAAATGGTGTTTATTTAATTAGCTAATTGATTGTTGGGTTTTTTGTGTTGGCTGAATATATACATATGCAAATATACAAATATGAGCCAGGATATAAGTCACTAGATCAGTTTCAAAGTAGTTCCTCAAGGTCTAAATTAAGTCCAGCTGGACTAGATAATATTGCTGATCATTACAGTCCATCACCATAGCTGTACCAAGTTAATTGTAACTAGAAATATGGAATTGGTTTCATTTAATAATTACTGGTTTAGAACTGGAACTAGCATAACATTCTTTTTTAAAGTTCAATTATGTACATATATGCATATAATACTATAAATGAAATATGTAAAACATTTATACTTTAACAAACAAATATTAAATTTAATTTACAATAAAAAGTTTTAAAAATACTTAATTCTCTAAAAAATTTACATTTTTTGAAAGTACGTATTTTATTTCAATAAAACTAGAAAAAAAAGTTCACAAGTTTGAAGTTTTGGCATATTTACAAGATTTACAAAGTATATAGGTTGATCCTTGTATTTTCAATTCCATTTATTCTCCTTATGAATTAATTATCATTGAATACTTTGACAAACTTATGTTGTCGATTTCTTTATGTGACCTCGAATCAATCCTTTAAGAAAGCCAATTAATATGCATAGAAAGAGATAATTTATAGTACAGAAAAAGTCTTCTACGATAGTTCAAATGAATCTTTTACGGTAGTTGTAAATCGCCGCATATGAGTGCAGTAAAAGGTACTTCATTGTTTACAGTTGAGAACTACAGTGCCTGTACACTATTGACGGCTGTTGATCTTTGTCAACCGTTGTCTATACCATGTTTAGATAGCAGTTCAACTTTGTCAATCGCCATTTATATCTAACAAAATAGTTCTGAAGTTTTCTAATTATTTTCTCTGTCATGAAGAACACTGATTTAGATCTGAACATATACAGTTGCATGAATGACTATTATGTTACATACTATAGTGGATAGCATGGGATACTACATAACTAACGTCCTTCAAATATTCTAGAAATGACCCATAATTGTTGTTGCTCTAGACCCCCAAAGTGAGTATAGATTTGTAATAAATTCAAATTTGTGTGTGTCTGTTCATCTGCAGCCCGTTCTCTACCGAGAAAGATTTATGTTCATATGCACAATTATTTCATCATTGCTGCTTTTAGATTGTTGAAAATTCATGATTTCTATTTAGCATATATTGTCTTTTGGTGTTTCACGTAGGTGCTTCCTTTTATTCACTGTCATGTAAAGAAAATAAATTTTGAAGAGTAAAATACATAATATAATCAATTAAGATTGCTTTTGTATGTTATTCTTCCCTAATACCTAAATTATATTTGGAAAACAAAAAGTTTCTAGAGCATTATTAGCAAGGATTAGCAAAAAAAAGACAAACAATATATAGTTATTAGGAATTCTTTCATTGTATCTAAAAGAAGGAGAACTTAAAAATAAGTATGTTCTAAACTTAACCCTTATGTTGAAGCAAACATATAAGAAAAAAAAAAGAAGATATAGAAAAATTTACAACATAAAAATATTTGAACGGTTCAAATATATATATATTTATTATATGTCAGGCATAATAAATGTGAAAAAAAATTTGAAAATGTACCTTCACTACAACAACTTATTAACTTAATGACACTTTTAAATAGTTAACATTAATTTCATTTGACATATTATATATCTATAATAGTATAAAAATATAATTACTAAGTAGTTCCTATCATTAATCTCTATATTGTTGTTTGCATTTTTTAAAGATATTTTGATAGACTTTTATTTTAAAATTAATTTTATAATAATAAAAAATCTAAAAATTATGTTTATCATATAAAAGATTCAAACTGATAATTTTCGTCAGCATTTAAAAAATATATATTTTATTATTTTATTTTTAATTCTTAATTTTACACTCTTTTTTCTCTCATCCACCCATTCTCCCTCGTGGGTCTCTCATTAGCTCTAAGAGCAGAGTCAGGAGGTACAGAAGTGATGGGATGGTGAGAAAGGTGAAAAGTAAAAAGAAAGTGACGACAGAGAATATAAAAGAATAATATATTTTTTTTAAATTTGAAAAAATATGAAGGAGAAATTAAAATTTTTTTTATTATAAATGGAATGGGACCTAATCCGTATGTAATATTAGATGGACTGTAGAGACTTATCAAATTAAAAAAAAAAAAATTAAAGCATAATTAAAAATTGACTAAACTGACGGCAGCAATATGTCAAATCCGTATGTAATAGCAGCAATATGTCTCAAATTCTTCGAATAATCTAAACTGACGGCAGGAATTAGCTGCGTAGTTATCGGACGGCCGATTATTCACCCGCAGAAGATATTGGTATGCGGTAAGTCGTACGATAACGCTAATTTTCATGTCCGGGCGGGAAGCGACCTGCCGCGGTCCACCAGCACGTGAGGTCGGTGGCGAGACCCCGCCCGCTCGAGCCGTCACATCGGCAGTCAAATCAACGGCCATAAATGAACGGCACGAAAATCAAAAGAACCCGCGAAATCTGACAAAAATACCACAAATAAATCATTTATTTATTTATGCCACCCTGCATTTTTTGCTTTACTTTTTTGGGTAAAAGTACTGATGTGACAATTTGTCAGCTCATTTTTTTTCTCCGTGCTTCTGAGAAATTAATTTACAAAAATAGTTTTCTATAAATGGAAAATACATTCGTCTGCCACGTGTCCCTACTTTATTTTATAACTGGTAGTAATCTGCAAGATGAGATTCCTCAGCTGTTTCATATCGTTATTATATTTATAATATATACATATATATGACTATTATGACCTTATTAATTTCAATTCTATTAATTATGATATATATATATATATATAAAAGGTGAGTAAAAGGTACAACAATAGAGGATAGTTTTGGTATTCACTGAAGTTCGACTAAAGTACTATTTATCGTAAAGACTAAAATTAAGACTAAAATGATATTAATTTAAAAATAATAATAAATAATTTTTTTTAATTATTCTACACAAAATTTAATATAAAAAATATTATTTTATTTCATATACTTAATAAATTTTAATAAAAATATCAACTTTATTTTATATCTTAAACTAAAGTTTTCAAATCGTGTATTTTGATTTAGGATGTGAAATAAAGTAAATATTTTTATTAAAAATTATTGAGTGTGTGAAATAAAATAATATTTTTTATATTAAAATTTATGTAGAATAATTAAAAATATTTATTTATTATTATTATTATTATTATTATTATTTAAATTAGTATTATTTTGGTCCTGATTTTGGTCCTCTCACGCCAAATAAGGCCTAAAAGTAGAAAATAAATTCGATAAAAAAATAACTAAAATTCTTAAAAAAACTGTTCTCTCTCCTTTTATTATTGAAAATAATTACTTATATACTATAAAAAATCTAAATATTATCTACATTTTATTTTTTATAAAATTAAAATTAAGTAATGGTATATATTTAAATAAGAGTATAATATATAAAATTTCATCCAAATTATGTATATAATATCATATTTAATATATATTATAAGTTTTATATTCATTTAAAAATTTTACAAAATTTATAAAAAAACTTTAATAACAAATTGAGCTTTATATTTCCTATTTGCTTCTGTCATATTATATATGATATTTAAATTTGATATTTATTTTAATCATAGTTAGAAATTTTAGATCTTATTTTTAATTTTAAATAATATGAAAATCTAATCATTCAAAATAATAATAATATCTCGCATTTAATTTAAATTAAAGGTGATCTAAAAGCAAATAAAAATTGAAGCATATGATATTATTTTATATCGATTTGTTTTATCATGAGATTCATGACATGTTATAGTAATTAAAATATATGAACAAAGTATTTTATTCTAACCAAAGAAGCTTAGAGTGATCATAATACATATGTAAAGTGCAAATTTGAAAGTAAAATTTGTCATAAATTTTATATTTTTTGTAAATTTAGTGTAAAATTTATGATATTTATTAAATATGATATTATAGACGTAATTCTCTCATAATTTATTTGTGGTTAAAGTGTAAACATCTGCAGCATCATCTTCATGATTAAATTTGGATATGGACATCATCTTCATAATTCTTTAATTTTATTTTTAATCATTGAATTAGGATATGGACATCATGATTTAATTTGATTAAATAAATAAAAATATTTATAAGTAAGATTTTAATTAAAAAATTAAAAATTAATCGAAAGTTGGATCTATTTTAGCTCAGATTGAGCTTGAATTGATAATAACGAGCTAGGCTTAGCTCAGATTGAACTCTTCTTGTTAATAGTCATTCGCTAAAATATCTACATAGGAAAAATTAATAGGAGGATGATTCTACATAACGATTTCAATAAAAAATAATAACTTTATTTTACTTTTCAGATCAAAATACTCGATTCGAATATTTTAGTCTAGGATGTGAAATAAAGTTGATATTTTTATTAAAAATTATTGAGTATGTGAAGTAAAATAATATTTTTTTATATTAAAATTTGTATAGAATGATTTTAAAAAAATTATTTATTATTATTATTGTTGTTTTTTAAATTAGTACTATTTTAGTCTTGCTTTTAGTCATCGCGCCAAACAGGACCAGAGTAGGAGAGATTACAAAGTGTGGAGCTTTTTTAGAATAAAGGACTCAAGTTTGATCCTCTAACGCCTAACCGATCATAGGGTTTCAAATATCTATTTATGAAAACATTTAAGGGGGCGTTTGGTTCGTTGTTATCTTGGTGTTATGTTATGTAATCTAGATGTCATGACATCTAGATGTCATGACATCTAGATATCATCCTTTGACTAATAATTTTATAATCTAATAGAAGATTATTTGTATATGTCATTGAACCAAACAATTGTCTTCTCTAGATAACATAACATAACATCAAGATAATATTGAACCAAACGCCCCCTTAATGCCAATAAGTATTAAATTTAAAATATTTTTGTTTAATGCCTTTTATTGTCTTCAAGTAATGGTCGCCCAATTAAGAGGTCGAAAATATCTGTCATATATTAATAATGATTGATAGTTGTATGTTCTAAACAGTATTTCTTGTTAAAACACTTGTCTGTAATGTTGTTGAGCATGTGGGATTGCTGTGAGCATATAGTTTTGTCGAGATGTCTTCTTGCTACTTTTTATTATCGTCAACCCTGTTGTGAAATAATATGCAGCGAAAAATTCGGATCGTCGGATGTGTAGTTAGTCAAATAAATCGTGCCAGATAAATATGAGAAATAATGATAATAAAAGAACGAAGCAATCACAAGAACGCCAGATTTACGTGGTTCGGAGGTATTCCTCCTACATCCACGGGGAGAGAAGAGAGAGACTTTATTATGTAGAAAATCAGATAGAAAGAGAACCTTACACCAATCACCTGGTTCTCGATCTCAGACAGGATACATAAATTGAATCTTTTCTTCTTCCAGATTAGACAATCTAATCGCTCCTTGAGCCTCAGATGATTGCCTCCAGATTCCTACGAAATCACCTCCGTAGCTGACGAAGAAGATCCAAGAGAAGTTACTGCTGAAAATACCCAAGTGAATCACCTATTCACGTTTCCCAAAAGAAAACTTGAGAACTTGCAGCCATCCACCAGAATTCCTGATAATTCCCGTTTTTTGCAGCTTACCTGATCATCTCGTATTCATAATAGTAGCCTATAATAAATCCTGTATCTGATTCCCATAAAAATCTGAACAACCTAACAAATAATCCTTATAATTAGAATTATTTAATTATAATTCAAATCACATTTTAACACAACCCTTCACATATACAGTACAGATTAAATTCTAATTTTATTGTTAATGATGTATTCATGTATAACTCTTATTTTAATGGCTAAGTGATTTTGAGTAGAGTTTTTTTTTTTT
>JAEMOT010001641.1:327318-359926 GCA_019297695.1 Apostasia ramifera | reverse complement strand
GGTTAGTTTTTTTTTTTTTTTTTTTTTTTTTTTTTTTTTTTTGAATGGGTGATTTATGCTCAATTTGGCATATCTATTTAAGAAGAAAAAGTATTTTTTGTATATAACTGAAAACTAAAGTTGACTTTAGTAAAATTTTCATGAAAAAAAAATGGGTTTAAAACATCTGAAAAGCAATTGTAGCAAAAATGCTGAATATTTTTTTTTCAGAATAACAGCTTTTCAGAAAATTGCATTGAATTATAATAAAATAAAACCTTTTGAAGGAAATTTAAAATAAATTTATACACACATATTTAATATAATATTTCATAATAATTAATAATTTAAAATTATAATTATTATGTATAGCTATCAATTAATATGCAGATATTTTAAAAATCTATCAATATATATATATATATATATATATATATATATATTTATTATATATTATAATCCAATTAATTATATACCAAATAATATGTAAAATAAAATATATCAGTAAAATATAATTCATTATTTATGAATATTATTTGTAATTAAAATAATCATATACATACGCTTAATTTAGTTGAAATCGTTAATTAGCTATATATTATGCCTGTTTTTGTTAAATTGTTTTATTTTGACAGTAAATTTTAATAGTAATTTATTAAATAAAAACATAGTTTTATAAAATAGTACTTTTTATATAGCTATATATGAAACATACCCTCGTTTTTAAATAATGAAAATTAAGATAATTTTAAAGTAACTGGGCCCTTCTGGGCCTTTGATTTACATAAAAGTGGGCCTATTTCAAAAGGGTACATGGGCCGCAACCCAGCCCATGTGTAAAAGCTATGTAGATTCCCCAAACCTCCCACGCTTAATTTTATTTCACATATTATATATCTTTTTTAATCAAAAATTAATTTATTTTATATTCAAATCAATTTTTAATATTAAATTAATTTTATTTTTATTATAATGTTAAAATATTTTTTTATTTAAAAATAACTCAAATTAACTCAAAATTATGTGACGACCAAAAGCTTGCTCAAAATGGATGAGGGACGTTTAAGTTCTATTTTTAGTTTGAGTTCTTGAGGTTGGAAGGCCATTAATTCATTTTAATTTTTTAAAAACTTTAATTTCAGTCTCTAAAGTTATAAAAATACTATCATTTAGTCTCAATTAAGACATAGTTATTAATATTTTATCATTAAGTTATAAAATTATTTTTTGGTGTTTTAGAATATTATTTTGGAATATTAATATTTATATTTTTTGATTTTAAATATTTGGAGAAAAGAAAGTAAAAGATGAGAGAAATTAAATTTTAAATTTTTATTAAATTTTTATAAAAGAGTGAGAATAAAATAGTATAATGAATTTTTAAAATATATAAATTATTCAAATTAGTAAAATAATAATTAAATTTCATATTTTGTATTATGAAAGAGCAACTAAAAATGGGAGATTCTTTTTATAAAAAAATGAGAGATTTTAAAAGAGAGATTATTATTGTTATAATCTAAGATACTAAAATTGTAATTTTGACAAGATGAGACAAATGTATAATTCCCTCCCAACCTTGGGGGCCTTGACGCAATTTACCCATTTTCTGAAAGGAAGGTTCTTTAACACTGTATATCAAGCTCGGGGATGTACTTAAATATTGGATTTTTGTGATGCCAGAAAGCGCCTGGAAGCGGCCAGCGAGCGACAGCGAGCGAGAGAGAGAGAGAGAGAGAGACAGAGACGGAGAGAGGGAGAGGGGGAAGCGTGCCGCTGGAGCTAGCTGGTTTCAGGACATTCCGCAGAGGAGAAGAGACTGCAGCTTGGGATTTTGGGGTATTCGTAAGGCACAAAGTTTCCTCTGCTGTCTCCCAATCTCTGTCCCCTTCGTTCTTCAAATAATTAGAAAATTTGAATGCTAGTGTGCTGCTCAAGGCTTCAGTCGCCGCTTAGGGCATCTTCGACAGTGACACATGGTTCGACCCTTTTGGATTGAAGATCGGAATTTGCTAGCGGGTTCCCTTATTTTGGAGGTTTTCTGTAAGATCACGGACTTGATTGACTACTGCGATGCTGAATTTTTGCGGATTTTCGATTTGTTATCAATTTTCTGTTGCCGGTATTCTTAGTTATTGTGATTTCAGAATGGAGTCGTCAGTGTGATGGATTGTGCCAGAGGCTGGTTCCGAAGCTTTCAGAAATTTGAATGCTAGTGTGCTGCTCAAGGCTTCAATCGCCGCGTAGGGCATCTTCGACAGTGACACATGGTTCGACCCTTTTGGATTGAAGATCGGAATTTGCTAGCGGGTTCCCTTATTTTGGAGGTTTTCTGTAAGATCACGGACTTGATTGACTACTGCGATGCTGAATTTTTGCGGATTTTTGATTTGTTATCAATTTTCTGTTGCCGGTATTCTTAGTTATTGTGATTTCAGAATGGAGTCGTCAGTGTGATGGATTGTGCCAGAGGCTGGTTCCGAAGCTTTCAGAAAAGAAGGGAGTGTACGGTGAAGCCCTTTATTGCCGAAAAAGGGGAAATGGAGATCATGAAGGAAGGGCAGAGGCCCCCAGTTGACGAGGCTCCACTTTCAAATGTAACAAAACAGAGGGTTGCAGCTGCCAAGCAGTTTATAGAAAATCATTACAAGAACCAGATGAAGAGCATGCAGGAACGTAGGGAGAGGTATATGCTTTTGTTCAGAACTTGCTCTTTTTTCTCAGCTCACTTTCTATTTTCTTTTGTCTCCATCCCTGTAGTAGAAGTGAATCTGTTTTAAGATCCATTCTCTGTTGATCTTTCTGTCAAAATGGTGTATTGCTGTAAATTAGCATCCATCCCTCCAAAAACCTTGGTTATTGTTTTATGCACCCAATTATTTTGGGTATTGTTATGTGTTTGATCTTTAGTTTATAAGCTAACATATTCTACATGTAAAAAACTAAAAGCACATAGCACATATGATGATTCTTAATAGTGAATGCGAGTCTTATGCAAATATTTTGGTCTCATATATCTAGACGACTGATCTTGGAGAAGAAGCTTGCTGATGCTGACATTTCGGAGGAAGAACAGAACTATCTCATGAAAAACCTAGAGAAAAAAGAAACTGAATACATGCGTCTTCAAAGACGTAAGATGGGTGTTGAAGACTTTGATTTGTTAACAACAATTGGGAGGGGCGCTTTTGGAGAGGTTGGTATTTGAGACCTTGCAAATAAACCTCTTTATTGTTTCAACCAAATGGAAATATTGTGACTTTTCCGTGGATTTTTAACATTGGTTGCTGTTTAATCTACTTGGTAGAAAGATCGAGTTGTGTCTCAGCCAGTATATGCCTCACTAAAAATTGGCCTACTATTGTTTATTCTCACTGCTTTGTATGATGTTTCTTCTGAACATGTCTGTGATGAATTATCACATTTTGCATTGCTTACCCTGGTTGTATAGGTTAGCATTTGGTGCAACTTATGTTCTGATTCAGTAGCTATGATGTAAAGCTATATTGTCTAGAGTTGACATGCTATCTTCCAAGCTACTAATTAATTAGTTCAATATGATCTTGAGTGGTTTTTTACTTTTCTTGGAATGGAATTAAAGATTTGATGTCCATGCTAGTCATATTTTGATTGATCTGATGACATGAAACTACAAGTAGTTGGGTGCTGGGGAGGTGTGATTGCTATATATGTTATATTTATATATATATATATATATATATACAACAACAACAACCAAGCCTTAATCCCACTAAGTGGGGTCGGCTACATGAATCCTTTGTTTCCATTGCGCTCTATCAGTTACCAAATTTTTATCTAAGTCTAAGTAACTAAGACCACTCCTTATAGTTTCTTGTCATGCTCATTCTATCCTTTCATGTATATCCACACATCCACCTTAGCATCCTTATTTCTGCAACATTTATTTTGTTTGTATGTTTCCTCTTTGCAGGCCAACATTCAGCACCATATATTATCGCTGGTCTTACTACAGTTTTATAAAATTTACCCTTGATTTTGGATGAGATTTTTTTTATCGCACAACATGCCAGAAGCATTTTTTCATTTTACCCATCCTGCTTGAATCCTGCTACTAACGTCATTATCTATTTCACTTTCATTTTGTATGATTGATCCAAGGTATCTAAAGTGCTCACTTTTTTTGATAATTTGATCACCAATTGTTACATCTTCAATATAAGTATTTTTTTCTTGACTAAATGTGCACTCCATATATTTAGTTTTAGATCTACTAAAATGAAGACCTTTAGATTCTAGAGCTTTCCTCCAAAGCTCTAATTTCGCTTTAGCTCCCTCTTTAGTTTTCTCAATAAGGACAATATCATCTGCGAAGAGCATATACCAAGGCACTTTATCTTAGATATGTCCAGTCATGGCTTCCATAATCAAAGCAAAAAAATACGAACTTAAAACCGAGTCTTGGTGTAATCCAACTGTAATAGAAAAATCCTTAGTCAAACCTCCTTGTGTCCGAACACAGGTAACTCCTCCTTCATACATGTCTTTACTAACTTGAATATAAGCAGTGCAAATTTTTTTCTTTTCTAAAACTCTCCAAAGTACTTCTCTTGAGACTTTATCATAAGTTTTTTCCAAATCAATAAAAATCAAATGTAGGTTTTTCTCTCTCCTTAAATTTCTTCATTAAATTTCTTAATAAATGAATGACTTTTATAGTAGATCTACCTGGCATAAAACCAAATTGATTCTCTGATACCTTAGTATTATGGCGTAACCTCTGTTCGATCACCCTCTCCCAAAGTTTTAAAGTATGACTCATTAATTTAATTCCTCTATAATTGGCACAATTTTGTATATCGCCTTTATTTTTATAAATAGGTACTAATATACTCTTTCTCCATTCATTTGACATCCTTTTAGTCTTCAAAATTATATTAAACAATCTAGTGAGCCAAGAAACTCCTCCATCTCCTAAGCACTGCCAAACATTTATTAGAATGTTATCTGGTTCTACTGCTTTTTTATGCTTCATCTTCTTTAAAGCTTTTCAAACTTCAGCTTCACTAATACGTCGGATGTAAGAGTAATTTTTACTTTCTTTTAGGGTGCTGAATTCTGAAAGATCAATTGAATTTTCACAACTTTCATTGAAAAGCTGTTGAAAGTAACTCATCCATCTATCTTTGATATCTTTTTCCATGAAAAGTACTTTTTGATCTTCATCTTTAATACATTTTGCTTCAATTAAATTTTTAGTTTTTCTATCTCTTGCCTTGGCAATCTTATATAATTGTCTTTCTCCTTCTTTAGTGTCTAGCTTCTTATATAAATCCTCAAGATCCATATTTTTTGCATTGCATACTGCTTTCTTAGATTCTCGTCGAGCCACTTTATATTTCTCCCATTTATCCTTATTTTTGTTTTTAAACCAATCTCTATAACAAATCTTCTTCTCCTTAATTTTTTCTTGTACATCATCTTTCCACCACCAAGTATCTTTATTATTTGGAATCATTTCTTTGGATTCTCCCAGCACATTCTTCGCCACCTTACGGATATAGTTAGCAACTGTCAACCACATAAGATCAGTTTCCTCGTTAATATTCCATTGCCTAAGTTTTAGAACATTCTTCTTAAATATACATCTGTTCTCATTATTTAGATTCCACCATCGAGTCCGAGGATAGGATTTTGACTTATTATTTCTTCTCAAATACTTTATCTCAGAATCTAAAACCATTAATCGATGTTGGGTAGTCAAACATTCACTTGGAATGATTTTACAATCTTTACAATCCAAGCGATCTCGTTTTCATATAAGAAAATAATCAATTTGAGTAGCTTCATTCTTGTACGTGATAACATGTTCCTCTCTCTTTTTGAATAAAGTATTAGCAATTACAAGATCATATACTGAAGAAAACTCTAAAATAGTTTTACCCTACTCATTTATCTCTCTAAAATCATATCCACCATGGATGCTATTAAATTCCTCAGCAACACTTCCAACATGTCCATTTAAATCTCCTCCAATAAATAATTTTTTCGCCTAAGGTATCTCTTGTATTAACTCTTCCAAATCATTCCAAAATTTTTCCTTTATGCTGGCATCCAAACCTACTTGGGGAGCATACACACTTACAATGTTAATAATCATTCCATTAATTATAATTTTTAAAGCCATGATTCTATTACAATTTCTCTTAATTTCCACTATGTGATTCTTCAAGCTCCTATCCAGAATTATACCCACTTCATTCTTATCTTTATTCTTACCAGAGTATTAAAGTTTAAAACCCAAGCCATCAATTTCCTTAGCTTTCTTTTCAACCTATTTTGTTTCCTGCAGGCACAAAATATTAATCTTTCTATGAATCATAATATTACCAACTTCATTAGCTTGTCAGTCAGGCTGCCTATATTCCAAGTTCCTAATCTAATCTTATTAACTTGAGTTCTAGTATGATGAATTAGCTTCTTTACCCGCATTCGTCCATGATGTGGGGACCCTTGCTCACTTTTTACTACACACCGGGCCCCGATGCGGCGGCTCTTGCCCATTTTTCACTGTATTCAGGCAATACAGCGCGTCGCTTTCAGGGAACGCCCTAGCTTTAGCGCAATTTTCTAAAAGATTCATGTCATGATTGATTCGATAAATTTTACGTTGGCTATCGACTGCTTAACGCAACCCTCCGCGTTTCTCATCCGGGACTCGGGACCCGGCAACGGCGCGTTATATATATATATATATTCTTTTCCCCCTCTTTCTTTTTCCCTTTGAAAGTGTTGCTTCCATTACTACTACCTTGAGAGGTGGGATGGCTTAGATATAAAGGGGGAAGAGTTCAACTGCAAGATGGTTATTATTTTGTTGTTCCAAATAGCATTAAATTTATTTGGTAGAAGTTGTTTAAGTGATGGGAATCATTTGATACTCAATTCGATTTAGTGTGATTTTTGTTAGCTACTGAATATTCTATATTTTGAAGGTACTAATATAGACTTTTCTAACATGGCACCTGGTCTTTCACAGGTTAGACTTTGCAGGGAGAAATCTACAGGGCATGTATATGCAATGAAAAAACTCAAAAAATCTGAAATGCTTCGCAGGGGCCAGGTCTTATATTATGGTTTTAATTAGTTTATTCTCTTGCAATTTTTTTGCTGACCAATGCTTTGTTCAGGTTGAACATGTTAAAGCCGAAAGAAACCTTCTTGCAGAGGTTGACAGTCATTGCATAGTCAAGCTATACTGCTCTTTCCAGGATGAGGAGTTTTTATATCTCATCATGGAATATCTTCCTGGTGGGGACATGATGACTTTGCTTATGCGCAAAGATACATTGACAGAAGAGGAGGCCAGATTTTATGTTGGCCAGACAATTTTGGCTATAGAATCAATTCACAAGCACAACTACATTCATAGGTATGAATTCTTTCCTTTTTTATTTGAATATCCCTTTAGAACGCAACTTACATTCTCCTTTTCCCAACAGGGATATAAAACCAGACAACCTATTGCTTGATAGAAATGGCCATATGAAACTCTCAGATTTTGGATTGTGCAAGCCTTTAGATTGTAGTAACTTTCCAAATCTAAGTGAACCTGAAAATACAACAGGGATAAACTCTAACCCCCGTTTAGAGGGTGACAAGCATATGATCAGCTTTCCACTTGCTCAGAGAACCCAGCAAGAACAGTTGTTGCACTGGCAAAAGAACAGGAGAATGCTGGTATCTCCGATTCCTATGCTTCCCTTTGATTTTAGAACAAGAATTAAGTCCAATAATTTATTAATAGCACATCAAGTGTTGCACGCCTATTCTAGATTTTCATGCTTCAATTTCTATGGTTGTTGTAGCTTGCTCAGAACTGATATATATATATACATATTCCTTAGGTTGGTTTCAATATTTTTATGGTTTATTTATTTACTATTTTAAGCAATTTATACTGATAAAAGAAAAGTAAGTAATCTGAAATTTCTTGTTGCAGGCCTACTCGACTGTTGGCACTCCTGATTATATTGCTCCAGAGGTTCTTTTGAAGAAAGGATATGGTGTGGAGTGTGATTGGTGAGCTTTTGCTTCTATGGTTGAGATGAATTTCATTGGTATTTTGTTCATTTGAAACTTCAACAGTATGGTCACTTGCAACTTCATTAGGTGGTCACTTGGTGCAATTATGTATGAAATGCTTGTGGGCTATCCTCCATTCTATTCTGAAGAGCCAATGTCTACCTGCAGAAAGGTTCCATATACGTCTTTTATAAGATGTTTAATTGTTTATGGGGTGTTTTGAGTTATTTGACTTATTTCTAGAAGTATGAAATTAAGTTCCTGAATGCTTCTCACCTCAAATGATTGTTGTCAATATACCTCTATACTTTAAGACCTCAGACTAAATTTAGCCATCTCCACTCATTACTTCAAATTCAAAACTTAGTGCTTTGCATATAACTTTATACTACTGTAACAAACTAATGATGTTACTGCCTTTTCTTGAACTGTGCAGATAGTGAATTGGAGAACTCACTTAAAATTTCCCACTGAGGCAAAGCTCTCGCCAGAAGCTAAAGATTTGATCACCAAGTTACTCTGCAATGTGGAGAAGAGACTCGGGACTAGAGGATCACATGAAATAAAGGTTTGTCTTGATTAAAATTAGAAGATGTTCTATTTTTTTTCCTCATTTTGCTTTCTATGGTGATGATAAACTTGATTAAAACATCAGGCACACCCTTGGTTTTATGGAATTCAATGGGATAGACTATATCACATGGAAGCTGCTTTCAAGCCAGAGGTTAATGATGAGTTAGATACTCAAAACTTTGAGAAATTTGAAGAGGTAAAGCACGTGGTTTTGACTGTTTCAAATTCTACTTCATGTCTGAAGTTCTTTCAGCGTATCTTACCTACCATGTACAGCCACCTTGCTATTTCTTTGATTGTCTGCGGCCAAAACACCAAAAAATTCTTTTCTGTAACTGATATATTGCATGATCTGCTGATCACTATTTTCTTAAAATTCTGATTCTATGTAATTCGCAATTATTATGCATTCATGTTAAAGGCTGTATTTATTGAGGATTACACTCGTGCAGATTGCGGCTCCATTACAAATTTCTTCAAAGGCTGGTCCTTGGAGGAAGGTAAATGTGGTTTCCATCATCTTTATGATCCTCATGCTATATCAACTTCCATTGGAAAGTAATATCACTTGATAGAGAATCATATTGATGAGAGGATTTGTGATGCAAAATTTGGTTCAGGGCCTTTTTTGAATTGAAGTTTCATGAATACTGCACTGATCTTCAGTGTTGTCCTTCACTTAAAATATGGAAATCACCCTTTCAACCTAAAGATGATGATTTCTAGGTCTGAGGTCAATTCTAACATATCTGGGTAGGTAAAGTTCACTTGTTGAACTACTATTTAGGCAAAAATATTATGTTTAAATAAGATGCAAATCTTGCCTCCAAAATCCTAATGACTTTCTAGTAATAAGTTCAAATTTGTCTAAAAGCTTTGAGACACTTTGACAACCACTCAAGCAAGTTTATTACATCAATGTTAACGTGAGCACATTCATTTTCAAGCAATATTATGCATGTATGGCAATTTGATTATTTTGAGGAGCATGGTGCAATTGTCATCATAAAACATAGGTTAAATGCCAAGATTATATAATTGTTTGTGCATGCTTTTTTGAACAACATCATGGGCATGAACTGGATCATATAAGAAGATGTGAATTAAAATCTATCATATAAATAGAGTGCATGTAGAGATCAAATACAATTAGGCACGCATAAAACATGAAAGTAGTCATAGAGTAGAGAAATAATTAGCATCTATTATGCAAGTAGAACAAAGAGGACTAATTCCTATAGCTAACATATAGAATAACCTAAGTAATGTCTTATAGTATACATCCCTACTTCTCTTGTCAAAGTGGTTAACTCACTCTTAGGTAGGGGTTTGGACTTTGGTGAAGATATTTGCTAGGTTAGCCTTAGATCCAACATAATCCAATATTATATCACCCTTAGCCACACGTATTATCTCTAATACAGTGATGTTTTACTTTAGTGTATTTTATTTTAAAGTGGTGAACTGGGTTTTTAGTTAGATTGATTGTGCTAATATTATCACATAGGACTAACCTATTTTGTAATTTAAATCATAGCTTTCTAAAGTGTGTAGCATCCATAAAAATTATGCTGCACAACCTTCGGCTGCAACATATTTTGCTTAAGTGGATGATTGGTCTACGATTGTTGTTTCCTAATACTTCAACTAGCAAGGGAGGAACTATGTAATTAGCAACATTCATAAGCGCTCTATCTAATTTTCATTCGGTATAGTCGAGTTGGTATGTCAAATCCAGTTATATGAACTTGTTGTAGCATATGTTAAGCTAACATTAAGTGTACCTTTAAGATACCTCAAAGTTTGCTTAATGACAATTAAATGTGATTCATTTGAATTTAATTGAAACCCAATAGATAGATAAACGACAAACATAATGTTGGTTCTAGTAGCAGTGAGGTAAAAAAGGCTAGTTATCATGCTCCTACAAAGTTTTGGTCAACACTCTTACCTCCCTCACCATCATCGAGTTTAGCATTTGTTGCCATGGGAGTCGTGTCCTTTGAGCTCTCCATTCCAAACTTCTTTATCATTTGTTTGCATTTTTTTTTGAGAAATGTAGATGCCTTTCTTGGTTTCCTTTACTTATAGTCTCAAGATAAATATAAGCTTGCCTACAAAACTCATTTCAAACTCACTTTCAATAAAAGTGATAAACTTATTCAAATTGGCTTTGTTATGGAATCAAAAGCAATGCCATCTACATATAATTAAGCAATAAAAATGTTTGCATCTATACTTTTAAAAACCAGTGTTGGTTCAATTGTTCTATGTTTAAAACTTCACAAAATATGTAGAAAACCTCTCGTATCAAGTATTAGGAACTTGTTTTAAATCGTAGAGAGCATTCTTAAGTTTAAGAATATGTCGGGAATTCGTTACTTTAAAAATTCAACAATTGCTTGACATGCACAAGTTCTTTTATAAAACCACTAAGAAAGACACTTTTAATATCTATTTGATTAAGCTTGAAATCACAATGTGTCACAAAAGCTAATAAAATGTGAATTGACTGGAGATGAGCTACGGGAGGATATGTTTCATCATAGTCAAGACCCTAAACTGTTGAATCTAAATGCATTTGGGCAATTTTTTCACTTTCTTTTGTTCGAAATTATTAAATTCATTCTTATATAAAGCTTTCTTATTCCTCTGTGACTTCCAAATTCCTCTAATGTAATTCTTCTAATTTTTCCCACATCTCTTTAGCATGTTTGGGCATTTTCATTGCAATTCTCCTTATATAAAATATTTCCATTTTTATCCATAGGATGTTGGTGTCCTTTTTCAAAGCTCATCATATCAAAATCAGTTTGGATGAATGCAGTAATCCCCTTCTTTTAATATCCAAAGTACTATCCATCAAGTATGATTCAAGTTGATAGTGTTAATAGGTAGTGCCAAAAAATAAAGGAGATTTGACAAAGAGATAATCAGTACCTTGAGTAGGTAAGCAATCCCTCTTCTAAGGAAGTCCATGTTCCATGGCCTTTAGGACTCAACTTGACCGTAACAACAACAACAATAACCAACCAACCAAGCCTTAATCCCACTAGGTGGGGTCGGCTACATGAATCCTTTGTTTCCATTGCGCTCTATCAGTTACCAAATTTTTATCTAAGTCTAAGTAACTAAGATCACTCATAATTTCTTGTCATGTCTTCTTTGGTCTCCCTCTTTCTCTTTGTAGCAACACCAACAACACCAACCAAGCCTTAATCCCACTAGGAGGGGTCGGCTACATGAATCCTTTGTTTCCATTGCGCTCTATCAGTTACCAAATTTTTATCTAAGTCTAAGTAACTAAGATCACTCATAATTTCTTGTCATGTCTTCTTTGGTCTCCCTCTTCCTTTTTGTACATGGGTAGAATTCAATAACTCAATTTTTCTAACTGGAGCTTCAATCGGCCTACGATTTAGGTGTCCAAACCATTTAAGCCGACTTTCTCTAAGTTTATCCTCAATTAGTGCAACACCAACTTTCTTTCGGATATACTCATTTCTCATTCTATCTTTTCGTGTATATCTACACATCCACCTTAACATCCTCATTTCTACAATATTTATTTTGTTTGTATGTTTCCTCTTTGCAGGCCAACATTCAGCACCATATATCATCGCTGGTCTTACTACAGTTTTATAAAATTTACCCTTGATTTTGGATGAGATTTTTTTTATCGCACAACACGTCAGAAGCATTTCTCTATTTTACCCATCATTTTGTATGATTGATCTAAGGTATCTAAAGCGCTCATTTTTCTTGACAATTTGATCACCAATTGTTACATCTTCAATATAAGTATTTTTTTCTTGACTAAATGTGCACTCCATATATTCAGTTTTAGATCTACTGAGATGAAGACCTTTAGATTCTAGAGCATTCCTCCAAAGCTCTAGTTTTGCTTTAGCTTCCTCTTTAGTTTTCTCAACAAGGACATATCATCTGCGAAGATCATACGCCAAGGCATTTCATCTTGGATATGTCCAGTCATGACTTCCATAATTAAAGCAAAAAGATACGGACTTAAAGCCGAGCCTTGATGTAATCCAACTGTAATAGGAAAATCCTTAGTCAAATCTCCTTGTGTCCGAACACAGGTAACAACTTCTTTATACATGTCTTTAATAATTTGAATATAAGCAGTGCAAATCCTTTTTTTTTTCTAAAACTCTCCAATGTACTTCTCTTAAGATTTTATCATAAGCTATTTCCAAATCAATAAAAACTAAATGTAGGTTTTCCTTTCTCTTTTTAAACTTCTCTATTAAACTTCTTAATAAATGAATGACTTCTATAGTAGATCTACCTGGCATAAAACCAAAATGATTTTCTGATATTTTAGTATTATAACATAACCTTTGTTCGATCATCCTCTCTCAAAGTTTAAAGTATGACTCAACTCGACCATATTCATTAAAATATGGTTAAAGTCATGGGTTACTGAGCTGACCTTGGCCTTAGAGACGCAAACAAGCTGACATTCATCATTGCGTGCTCCTTGTTGTCTGCTGGGAGTAGCCTATGGAAGTGGTTGACTGCATAGCACAGTCCATCCTCTTGGGTATATTGAGGCCGATTTCACAACCATTCTCGACCTTCGCCGGTGTGGCAGGATCACATTCAGTTGGCCTTACAACCACGACACTTGTCTCTGCATGTAGCTTGCCTTCAGGTTCCACATTCACCCCAAGTTCACTTGTCACCATAGCTCATTGACCAAATGTTGATCGACACTGGAAAACGGATTTAGAATATTGGGTGCAATAGAACTGACAAGTAGGAGGCAAATAGCTCATTTTCTCTATTATATAAACCCTAGAGAATGAAGGGCTTTAGTAGAAGATCTGAGCCCTTTGTACGCAGTTGATGGACTTTTGCATCAACAAATTTTAAACTATAAGCCAAAAGTGGAGGCGAAAACTACCAAACTAGTAAAGTAAAAACTTAAGACTATGGGAATTAGTCTAACACCAAAGCTGAAATTGAGTTTTGAAACTTTGTTTTCAAATTTTCATCATTGTTTTATTCAAAGACTATTGTTTTGCTGTTAATATCTTTCTAGCTCTAGAAACTCAAAAGCTGATTTTAAAGTTTTTAAGGTCCACTTCCTTCCCACATATGACTGGTTAAATTCTTTCTGATAAACAAATAAATTTAGTATTAAGCCTATGGTCAGTGGCTGCGTTGGGTTAATCTGGCTCGATTAGTTTTACTTACCCACCGTTCATATTCAAATACAATCTAGCAACTATATAAAATCATTTTTGACTCAATCTTAATCCTTTTTAGGGCTCCTAATCTTATTCCCTAAGATCAGTTTTTAGTGCTCGAGAAGATATACGTTAGTTCATATTTTATGCCTTCTTGCTTTGTTTAGAATGACATTTGGGATTAAAAAAATGCTATGCTGTCCCACAAATTACTGAATTATCCCCCAAATGTTCTACTGTCTTTAGACAATAACTTTATCTATTAGTTAGGTGTATTGTACATTATTAATATTATAATGCACTCAACCAATAGATAAAGTTATTCTCCAAAAGTACTAGAACCTTTGGACATTAGTTTGCGGGGCTATAAAGTATCTTATACTATACTATTAAAGATAGTATCAAGCTGCTGAAATTGTAGCTTTCCATTTTTACCCTTATTAAAAATTAAATATTTTAATTTTACCTTTTATTACTTATTTTTTGTAGTTTTTATCAGAAAATAATTTAATGCTCTCAGCTTTATCTCTTCAGTTGCCCACCACCTCCCTCTCTCCTCTCCTTTTTTCTTCTCTCTCTCCTGAGTCGCCCGCCTCTTTGTCTTCTCTCTCTTTAAAATATTAAAATATAATAAATATATATATATAATAGTATATGATATATTTTTAATTTATTTATATTATAAATATAAAATTAAATATATATTTAAATTAAATTGAATAAATTAATTTTAAATCAAAAGAAAATTAACTTGAATTTAAATCAAATACAATACTAGTGAGTTCAAAGTGGATTTTAAATTTAAATAATAATGCATAGTGTCTTTAATTTGATAAAAATTTAAAAATTTTATTAAAATCAATACTAATAATTAAATTTTATAAAAATGTTAAATACTAATATTAATAATAAAATAATATTCAAATACTTTATCATATAATTTGATATATTTGAGTAGCAAAAGCTGCTAAACTTTTAAATTCTTATTTTTTCTTCACATTTGTTTAAATTATTATTAAAAAATTAGTATTATTTTTAATTTTATTTTTCATAAATAATATTATTTTTATTTATCCTTATCTTTTTGTTTTCTCTTTCTCTGCTTTTTCCCGTCGCCCCCTCTCTTCTCCCTCTTCTCTCTCCACTCTCTCCACCTGTCCAATAAAAATTAATTTTTAATAAAAGTAAATAAAAATTATATTATTTTGAAAGCTTATTGTTTGGGTGGGTTTATTGGTATTAGTTCAAACTAACCAAATGAAACATAAAATTTATTAGACCAATATGATACTGCTAAACTTGATGTCGAACATGAAGCTAAAATTTGAGAAAGCCCTGCGGCTTTCATTTTTTAAAATTAAAAATAAAATTTAAGGTTTAAATTTTAAAATTTTACTTTAATTTACTTGAATTAATTTATGATTATGAATTTAAATTTTGATTACAAATTGAACGAAATTAGAATTAATTAAAATATTTTAATCTCAATTAATATTTAAGTTAGATTAAATTAGTTATAATTACTTTATTAAATATTTAATTTATATTATTTAATTATTAAATTTAATTAATTTTACTTCATAGATTAACATGTAAATATTTATATGTAAAATTAGAAATTTATTTATTATGATTAAGTATCAATTAATATTTTAATAATTTATATTTTTATCATGAAATATTTATATACAAAAAAATAAAAAAAATTAAATATATAATTTCCAATTTTTATTTAAATTTTATAATAAATATATTTATATTTAAAAAAGTATGAAAAAAAATCCGTGCAAATTTTGCATGGGAAAAATACTAGTTGTTCATATAATAGCATTAACTTTTGTGGATACATATAAGCTTAAAATGATCATTTTTCTTGTTTAATTGAGGCAGATGCTCCCTTCAAAGGATGTGAATTTCGTGGGATATACCTACAAGAACTATCATATATGTAGGGATTGTGAAATTCCTGGCATGGGTAGTTTTTCTTTCTTGTTTAATTTTGCCGATTTCTTGCCTCCATCCTTGGAATCAACATACATTTTCTATTATGTTTCATTTTCAGCTGAGTTGAAGAAAAAGAGCAACAACCCCAAGAGGCCCTCAATAAAGACCTTATTTGGTAACTACAGAAATTTTCTAATTATTTCCAAGCTTATTGTACTAAAAAAATCAGAAAAATGGAATTATATACCCATTAAATTTTATCCAACTGCTCTTTTTACTCCCATTTTTGATGTTTCATGAAAGTCTGTTAACTGTTTTAAACATAAAAAATCAGCCTATATCATCATTTGTTCTTTTCTTATCAGCTCTTAACCTTACAGCTAGACTTGGGTTGGGTCATTTTTTTTAGGGTTAATAACAGCTAGGTCCCTCTAGTTTAGACTTATGTGCACAAATTAATCAAGTAGGTATTCTAATTTAAGGTAATATGCAAATAGGTCCTTTGTATTAATAAAAGAACTCAATGGATGACATTTTCTAACTAATGGACTAATTTGATTAGTTTAAAGGTTAAATCAATATTTTAGATGAAGATAAAGCATAGAGAAAATATCTTTTATTAAGTACTTTAATTAATATCAAAAATTCTATTTGCACTTTACTTCAAACTAGAGAACCTGCTTATTTAATTTAAAAACTACAGGTATCCAGAGTTGCACATAGGCTATAACTAGAGGGACCTAATTGCTATTAATCCTTTTCTTTATCTTACATATGGGATGAGAAAATTACATGTGCACACTAAAATCCTAGCTCATGATTCTTTTTAAGTACACTAAAGCAATCCTCATTGTTTTGTAGTGTTTGAAAAGATTTGTGGGGCTTGTAATAATGTTAAAAATTTGAAGTTTTATTCTGCGTTCTTGATTCTTATCAAGTCAAGGAGTTATTTTGTGATGTCAAAGAATTTAAACACTAGCATGGAATAAGGAAGAATTGAGAGTTGGTGTGTAGTTTATCATGATACCAAAAGTATGTACATCTATCGCCTTCAAAAATGTTTTCTCTCTCATTTTAACCCATCTCAGTATTTACATTTAAACCCTAAAAAGTTATAAACCCCACCTCTTTGAACCATTAAAATTTGATTGCCGTCCAAAAAAAAAGGTGTTGATGGTGATGATCGCGCATGGGGTGATTATGTAGGTGGTGTTTGGTCGGGTGGAGATAAGTATGAGTTTGAAGGAGCATGTTTTGTATTTATAAAGTAATAATAAAACAAAATAGTCTGATTCCGTTGCTGAAGTTATCAACAACGATTTCAATACCCGTATACTTTAGGGATGTTAAATGTAAATAGGTAGAAGTGTCGGTAAAACGAGTAATATACGCATCTTTGAACTTGACTGATGTATATAAATTATACTTGATTCTTCGTTTATCTTGGGTGAAACTCATATTCTGATCTTCTGTGCCGCAGAAACAGAATCTGCTAGCGAGACCCCTATCCTGGGGAGCTTTCTCAATCTTCTTCCTCCACCATTGGAGGTCTCTGAAAGCCCTGATGCTTCCCCTGATTCCAGCACCGCAGTATGCTGCAAATCTCAATCTCAATAGAGATAACTACATCCTTTTGAGTGCTCACTAACAGCTGATTTGCTGTTGTTTTATTTTTTATTCTCAGGCTTCTGTAATGTAACTGTAAATGTTTTGCATTTTTCTTTTGTTTTTGGATCACAGGTGGATTTGGTTTACAGTTTTTAATAATCTATTTCTTCATTTTTCACTTGTGCATAATTTTTTTTTTTTTTTTTGGATTGAATTACAACATAATCCTTTAATTTAGCTTCAAAGTTAAGATCATATGTAATTTCATTTCAGTTTTAGAAGAGAATTGTAATTTGCATATGTCTAAATTTCACATGATTTTTTTTTAGAAATAATTTATAAATTCACATGGCACGTGTGCCTCTTTTTTTTCATCTATCTTTATACAATTTATAAATAAGATGTGATATATGCAATTACTTCTATTATAAAATAAGTATATATAGTGTAAATTTTTTATATAAATCAATTAGAATATTTAAATTAAAAAAATACAGATTGTATCTGAAAATCATAATTCTTGCACATTAAAATTAAAAGCATAATCTTTTGTCATATAAGAATTATATTCAGTGTTAAAATCATGATTCTTTAAATATCATATTTTGATTAGAGAAAACATCCAATCAATGGTCTAAAATTTTAAATAGAGATTTATTTTATTATTCTAAAAAAATTATATTTATTATTTTAAAATAAAATTTAATATCTGTTATATTAAATGAAGAATGAAAAATATAATAAATATATTTTTTTAAGTTGATCGATGTAAACTTTAGGAAGTCGATAAATCGATGTAAATATTTTTTATTTTTTATTTTTAGAGGTGATAAATATAAATATTTAATTGTTAGGTTAGCTGTGTAACAAATACTGGTAACTAATCTAATTTTAAGACAAATTTTTTTTATCGTTAATTTTAAAACAAAATTTATATAGTAAATAAAATGCTAATAACTCTGCTTGCCTCTCCCAAAAAAAAAAAAAAAAAAAACTCTGCTTGCCTCTCCAAGGCTCCAACCCAAATGCATTTTATGCTCCTAAAACCCTCTCCCTCCGTCTTCTCCACTCCAGAGAAATTTTTGCGTGCATCAGTGCACGGTGCGCAAGCCCAATTAGCAACTATGAGAGCTTCTCCACTCCAACCCAAGTCCACTCATCCACCATGAGAGCTTGAATCGCCGTCAAGAATGCCTGTGCTTCCCTGGCTTACTCTCCGTCGCATTCTCCTCTACAACTTCTCCATGCGCAGTTCCTGCCAACTCCTGCAGAACTTCGCCGGCAGCCCAGATCTCGTCACCGGCTTCTCCCACCGCTTCATCCATCGCTGCACTAATCCTAGCTCCCTTCTCGCATACCCTCTGAGGAAAATTTCTAGGCTTATTTCTTTCTCCCTAATAAGTTCCCCTGGGGTTTGTTCATACGGCTTTCTTTCTTCTCGTTCCGGTACGGTTGTATCTGTCGTTATCTATTTCAGCTGCACGTGAATCGCACCTTTGAAGTTACCTTGCTTCTGGGTTTTGCTTGCCTAACGGCTTTTACCTTTTATCATGCATTATTTGCATTTAAAATTTTCTAGTTCATATGGAACCAAGCGAAGATGAAGGATTCAGAGCCGAGAGACTGAGGAAGCTGCAAAAGAAGTTGGAAGAGTTAGGGATTAAGAGTACTCCTCACAAAACTGGGCAGTATAGGAATACCATATGCCCAAAGGTGATTTTTTTAATTGCTTTGGAATCTGATTTGCGGATTAGTTTGGTGTAATTTTGGCTGAAGGTTGTCAGTTATAAAAAAAGTGGCTGTTCTTCCCTATCTACTGATGCCTGCTATCTAAATCTCATGCATGCCATTTCTTGCCTGAATTGTTATTATAATTATCATCCACTGATAATAATATGTGCTTATATATAATCAATACTTCTGAATGCTCTTTTTTGCTGAAAGCTGTTTTGCAAGGCATCTAAAACCTATCTAAGTTTGATGTGCGCAGTGTCGTGGAGGTGATTCAAGAGAGAGAAGCTTTGCCCTTTTTATTCATGAAGATGGGTTAGTTTTTTGTTTTTACTGCATATGCAACTCCACTTCTCTTTGTTTCTTCTAAGGTCCTTTTTTAACATTTTGCATTACCATTGGGTGTCCTAGAAAGCTAGCTATGTGGCAATGCTTCCGGAAAAAATGTGATTGGAAAGGCTGTATAGAGGTACTAATATTTCTTTGGTCTTGTAAACCTAAATACAGTTATTTCTTCCTCATATAGCAAGAAGAAGCAAATCTATTTGCAGGATTCTGAAAATGGAGAGGGATTTAGAGTTAGTCGTAGCTTTGGTTCCGGTAGAGCATTGAAAAATAAGAAATACATCATGATCACAGAAGAAGATCTTCAATTGGAGCCTCTTTGTCCAGAGGTTGTAATTTAAACTGTTTTTGATAGAGATGTCAACTGTTTTACTTATACGTTTCCGATTGCATAATTTGTTATTGATCCCTGCTTTGCTTCCCAAAAGTGGATAATCCAGTGGATTAAACCCAAATCCATTTATGGGCTTTGTATTGTTCAGTTTTTTGGGCTGCAGAGCTTTTTACTTTGTTAGTTTATTAAGAAAAGAATTTTTTTTGTTTGTTCAATCCTTTCAAGTTTACATACATGTGTTTTTGAATGTGATATTGCTATATGTAACATTACTTTCCAGAAGAAACTATTAGGAATGACAACGGCACGGGTTTGGGTCGGGTTTATAAATGCTCATACCCGCCCCATACTCGTTTCCGCCCCGCCCCGCCCCTATTCTAGTTTTCATAAACCCGTCCCCGTCCCGCCCCGCCCCGTTTCCTCATTAATGTTAATCAAAATCGAATTATTTTACTCTATTTGAAACAACAAAAATCGCAGCCACATAGTGAATATTACACTATGAAAGCAAGGCCTTACATTTTTTCATTTTCGATGCACTCTTTTTATTTGACTCTATATAAGCCTATATAAGAATAAATAAAAACATATGCATAACGGGGCGGGGCGGGTATTGCTGATTCATACCCGAACTCGCCCCATTTCATAACGAGGCGAGGCGGGTTGCGGTCACGGGTAAAATTTTAATTCCCATACCCGTCCCATTAGGGGCGGGTCGGGGCGGTTTAATCGGTTACGGGTACAAATTGCCACCCCTAGAAACTATAGATACTTGATTGTGTTATCAATTACAGTGAATTGTCATAGTTTTATTTCTGAACTTCATGAATGCTGCAATCTACCTTAAAAATCTATATGAACAGTAAAAATAAAAATATCAGCAACGACATTTGGTGGAGCGTGGGAAGACAAGAATTTACTAGTATAATCAAACTGTGCTTCCACATCCTCAACATGCTGATGAAGGATGATAAGCTTTATGAACAAGATCGTATGAAGTCTCCAGGGGGTAAAGCTTAACCACACTTCTTTGGTTTTTTGGGTATAGAAGCCATGGGACAGTTTGAAGAAAGAAATCGCTTGTTGGAGGTATTTGGAACTTTTATCAGGCCTAACCACACATTTTTACTTTTTTGGATATAAAACCCATGGGAAAATTTTAAGGAAAATAAATTGCTCTTTGGCCCAGGAAAAAATTGACATTTTTCCTTGGCCAACAACTTTTTCTTTCAAACTTTTCCATAGGTTATCCCAAAAGCAAAAAGGTATGGTTAAGCTTGACAATGATGCAACTACCTTGGATCAAGCTAATCCAAATTCAAGCTCATTTTCTTGTGGATTGTTTGATAAATTAATCATGGGTTTGACTTAGAACCTTGACATAACACTGCATGTAACACAGGTTATCCAACCTTGTAAAGTAGGGTGCAGAAATAGTTGAAGAACATTGCTAAGATCTTTAAGAATTATATATTGTTAAAACAAAAGAACATCTACCGGCATGCTTCCAACTGAATTGAAAACAAATCGTCAAATTTTTAGCTGTCAAATGATGTAAAACAATGGGAATTAAAAAAAGCATACCCATTAATTTGAAACAAATGAAAAGTCTCAGATGAAAAAGCGTCTTGCGTCATCGAAGTCCCCTTATTAGTCAAAATATAGATCTGATAACATGCATAGGATGAAACAGGATTTCACTGGCTATAAGGAAGACTTAGCGGGGGAGATTGAGAAATAGAGAAAAGTGAATAAAACTAAAAGAGGAGAGACAAATGCCATGTAGTGCTGAAACCATCTGAGAGGCTGTAGATATAATAACCTCATTAGATTTCTGAAATTTCTTATGCTGACCATAATTTTTATTGAACATTTTAGGTTGCATTAAGTTTCTGATATCTCCATGTGTGGTCTTTTTGACCAAACTTATATTAGACTGCTGCTTGTAATACGTGTGTATACTGCTTGATCCCAAATATTTCTTTAATGTGACATTATCTTGATGTGGTAACTTCCATTGTTACGTCAATAACTTTCTATGCTACTCTAGCTCATAAGTCGTTTGATTGGCTTCATTTTCTATCTTAGCTTATTACCTACTTCAAGGCAAGAAGTATATCAGTTGAAACATTACAGAGAAATGGGGTGAAGCAGCGGATATTAGGTGATGAGGTAGTATGTGATGTCTTGCAACTTTGTTAAACTGTGTTCTATAACTGAACTAACATTTTAGATACCATCTGGTAGGTTGTGATTGCTTTTCCGTACAGGCGAAATGAAAAACTTGTTAGTTGCAACTATCGTGATGTTGAGAAAAGCTTTTCCCAGGTTCAGTCTTGTTCAAAAATTATTTTCTTTGTAATTTGGTATAGGCCAATGTTTTAGTCTTGTCCTCAAGTACATGTTTTATTCCTGGTATTTCATTTGTCTTCCGTTTTAAAAATAATTTTGCTTTGTAATTTTGTATAGGATTCTGTTTTAGTCATGTCCTCAAGTACTTGTGCTCATTTTATTCCTGATATTGCATGTCTTCCTTTTATATACGTAGGCTAAAGAAGTACCTTTTAGATTCTCACCAGTATTTGATGTTGTTGCTTATTGTAGGAGGACACTGAAAAGATTTTCTTTGGGCTTGATGACATACAAATACCTGGACGTGATATCATTATTGTAATTTATCCAGCATGCCCTACTTAGTTCAGCACAGCTGCTTCAACTAATGTTGTTCATCTTTTCTTTCTATGATTATTATTATTATTTATTTTCAGTTTGTTCTCTCATTTGTAATGATAGGTTGGAAGTGAGATTGATAAACTTTCCATGGAAGAGGCTGGTTACCGCAACTGTATCAGTGTACCAAACGGAGTAGCAGCCAAAGTTTCTGAAAAGTTACTTAGTGAATATGAGGTTGTGGTCTTATCCATTAAGTGCTGATATGTTGATAGCATAATTTTTATATCTTCAAAATTTTAAGTTGACGAATCCAATTTGTCATTCATGTAATATATTTTCATGATTACTGCTTATTCTGCTTTTGTGTATCCATTATCTGATATTACCTATCATGAACCTGTGAATTATTTTCCAAATTCAACTTGTATATGCAATATATTTTCATGATCATTGCTATTTCTGGCATTTGTGTAGTATGCATCCACTAATCTGGGAGCTGCTGCTTCTTTCTTCTTGTCTGCTATGACTATTTCATGGTATAAGTGCACATTACCTAATGGTCTGCAAAATTATAATTGTATATAAATATCATATTTTCTTATCAGTATAAATGTGCCATCCAACAAAACCAGTCATGTAACTGTCGGCCCTAACACAACAGTATAAACATAGAATATTACTCTGAATGTTGGAAATCCAATGTAATTTCCAATAATAATGAATAATTTCGTTCAACAAATCATATACATAGTTCAATATAGTCATCAACATTATTTCACATCTGTGAGAAATCCTAACATAACAAACTAATTATTTTTCACATATACACAAATACCAACATATGATTGAATTAGCTAAAAAGACATTCCCCAATGGACCTTATGCTTTCCAAAAAGGTAAATTTACTTGATTGGAGCCGTTTTAGGTTTCACTTAACTCTTCTTGGATTCATATGAGCTCTAAGTACTCTTGTTGTAATTCTCAAGCGGTTGTGTTGGGTTTATCTCTAAGAGGCAAATCGAGATGGATGCCAATATGAACTTTGAATAGCATGTTTTGTTTGAAAAGGTGAAAACATAAGAGAATCTAATTGATCTTGTTGCAAAACATCAAATGGTAATTTGATTGGAGTTCCAGTTCATATCATAAAGCTGGACTCACTTTCTGTAGTTCTGCTGCTGGTGCAGCAGAAAGGCAATCCTTCCTGGTTTAAAAGCCCCTAACTTCCATGTATTGGAAACTTTGGCATGAGCTCCGGCCCTTAGAGCACGAGACCGCTCTCCAAGCTAACATAGCAGGTGCTTTCAAATAATGAACCTGCATACAACGAAGGCCAGATATCGCGATAAAGTATTAAACACGTGGTGTATTCCTATGGACTTTGATATTGAGGTGGCTTTTGTACAGCATGTTCTGATTTGAAAAAATGAATTACCACTAATTCTTGTACTAAAAAGCATAGGAATGGTAAGGAGAAAGATTCTTGTAAGGAGGTTGCATTTGTAAGTGTTCTTTGATGCATCCCATCGCACATATTGCTTACTTTTTATATGAAGTTTGGTACCTGCAGTTAAAATTGTTGTTCATAGCAGTTTGTTAGTAGTCACTTTCATGTTACAGTAAGGAGTTTTCTTTTGAATGTGTTACAGTGTTGCCCAAATTTTGTAGGTACTCATAGGTTAATTGTCTATAAAAATGCAACTAGAGTGAGTTTGATTGCCATCTTTTAAGACACCATTTCGTGTCTGGGTTTCCAAGTATCTAGAACCTGTTTAATCAGTAAAGAAGAATAAAGGAGAATCAGATGGGGGAGAAGGAAGGGAAATAACTTGTGCTGAATAATTAAACTTGATAAATAGTAGACAGGAGCCACATGCGTAGCCATGTAATTAGATATTATATAAAAAATGCTAGACTATAATACTTTTCTTTTGATGAAGATTTTTGGTTGTAAACCTTGTGGATTTGGTCTCTGATTTACAAATGTCATATTCCTTGTAATGATGATTTTATATCCTATAAATTTTGACAGTTTTGCCTTGAACTGCAACAATTGTTGCTTGATGCAGTCTGGTAAAGTTTCTTGTTCTTTTAACAACAAAGATGCATTGAGATCTGATGGTGCTTTAATTGTTCTTTTTGTACCAGGATACAAGTTTTCGATACTTATGGGGATGCAAGGAATATCTTGAAAGGGTAGTTTTATTCACTAGGCGCTTTTGCTTGATTTCGTGTTTAATTATCAGTTGTCTGTCAGGCACCTCGTCTAATACTGGCAACCGATGCTGATGAACCTGGGCAAGCGCTAGCTGAAGAATTAGCACGTCGCCTTGGTAAAGAAAGGTTCTCCGTCATATCCTTATCATTGTCTTAGTTTTACTTCTTTGCATGACCACATTGTATATGCTAGCTTTTTTGATAAATCAAATGATCGATTAATATTGGCAAGTTTGCATTGAAAAGTTGATATTTTTATTTGTTTGAAATGCTTTGAATGAAATAGATGCTGGAGGGTCAAGTGGCCAATGAAAAGTGATACTGAGGTTTGTAAAAATGCAAACGAGGTGAGGTACGCTCTTAATTGTTCATACATCAAATAAGTGGAGATCCTAAAAATAAACATTTTCTTGAGGTTAATCATAGTCCATGTATTTTATGTTCCATGAATCCATGGTAATTCATATTTGTTAACACTTCGGCCTCATTTGGTTGAAGGGTTAATTTTTGATAAGAGAAAATATTTTATTCTATAGATTTAATGAGAAAAAAATTTATTTTAATATTGGGAGATATGTAAGATGTAAAATAAAATTAATTCTAATATTGACATTTGTGTTGGATATGAAATAAAATTGATTTTTTAAATTGAAATTTGTGTTAGACTTAAAAATGGCGTCAACCAAATGAGACCTTATGCTATTAAATATACAGTTAGTTTCACTCCTACACTTTCAACCTGAGTATAAACTAATCATGGTAAGTCGGAAAATGCAAGAGAAAATTTACTTGTTTTTAGCAGAAGTTAGCAGGGCCTTTCTTCTCTTGTTAACTCTTATCTAACAAATTTCCTCAGGTATTAAACATTTTTGGACATCACGCTCTAAAGGAAATTGTTGAGAAAGCTGAAATGTTTCCTATACGTGGTCTGTTTGACTTCAGCAACTTCTTCCCTGAGATCGATGATTATTATAATTGCATTCAAGGGTTTGAATTAGGTGTCTCTACAGGTTGGAAAACTCTGGATGATTTGTATAATGTAAGACCTGCCAAACTTTGTGGTTTCATTATTTTCTTTTAAGATACAAATCTTCCAAAAACTAAAGGAAATAAATCAAATACACTTAATCAATGATACCAAATATTAAATAGGAAGCTAATAAACCCTCTTTCAATTTAAATATTCAAATTTAAGAAAGCTGGCTATTATCCCCTTTAATAATAATGTCATCTTGTCATCCAGTGGATCCACATCGTTTTCCTTCGGTTGAAAAGAAATTGACTCAATTGAGTATTATGCAAGTATGACTTGAGGAGATCTAGAATTAACATCATAATCTTAATCAATCTCATCTTTCAATATTAAAGTTCTTGGAAAAAGAAAAAAAAAAACAAGCAAAACCCCAAAATAGAATCCTAAAATGAGTATGGATTAGGTAATAAGTCATTCACATTAAAACAATATTAACATTTATTTTATCAGATGATTTAGGAAAATATGCATTATTTTAAATATTATGATGGATAGGGTGTGTGGGTGACTTGACTAGAAATAGAATGACAAAATATAAATGTATTCTTAAGAAAAATTATATATAATACGGTGGTGCCTAAGAAAGAAAACAGTGAGCTCAGTTCTCTCACTCCATCTGTCTTGTAGAACATAGTATGTGCTGGAATTCCTCCAAATAGTAGGAAAGATAAGACCTGAGTGTTGTGGAATGGTGAAGATAATAAGTTAATAACTAGCTTCTTGAAGTTTGAACGGCTGGTCTTTTCTGGATTGACAAACTGGACTAAAGTGTTTATTTACAATAATTTTAAAAGCAATATTCATAAAATTCTAATCGTGGAGAAATTAACTGAAATTAGCAGGTTTTGCAATCTGTAAACTAAGTTTAAAAGCTAGTTATTACTCCAATTAAGGTTGTTAATACTGAATGTTAAGATGAATTTGCTAGATATTCTCTGTATTATGCAGATTGTTCCTGGGGAGTTGACTGTCATTACAGGCGTACCTAATTCTGGCAAGAGTGAGTGGATTGATGCCTTATTGTGCAATATTAATGAAAGCTGTGGTTGGAAGTTTGCTTTCTGTTCTATGGAGAACAAGGTAAGTGAAGTGATTTCAATGATGTACAAATTTATTGTTATTATATTTCATATGAATATTTTTTACTGGTCTTTAGGTTCAGGAGCATGCCATGAAGCTCTTAGAAAAACATATTAAGAAGCCATTCTTTAATTCTAGGTAAAATCAGGTGAAGTTGGTTCTTCATTGTGTTTGATTCTTGTTCATGAGCAATATTTCTTGTTCACCTATTAGGAAGCCTTTTTTTAATGCTACGCAGAATGTTTGGATGTGTCATATCTATAGCTGTTATTCTAGGAAGCATGGACACGACACGGGGATACGGGGATATGACAAACACGTTGACACGGCAAGACACGTCAAATATTATAACATATCTATGTGATTATATAATTTTACTATAGTTTTTGTTCAATATTATAGAAGCACCTAGGATGCATGAAGGCGACACAGGGACACGGGGACATGATACGATACCACACTTTTGGATGTACAGAAGTGTTTGTGCTTCCTTACTATTATTATTGGCTTTTAATCTATAGGTTATTTGATAGACTTTTTAATCTATTTTTGAAGCATTTCTCTCTATGCATTCTGTATTTCTTATTTGTATTATGAGATATTGCATAATATTAGTATGCTGAAATTAAAGTTTTTTCGTTCTTTTGTCCTGCTGACTAAATTATTTTGTTCCCTTATGTTTCATCCTTGCCATGTTCTAATGCTCAAGTTATTATTTAAGCTTAATTTAGTTATATTTGAGCACAGATATGGAGAATCTGTTGACCGAATGAGTTTATTGGAGTTGGAAGAAGGGAAAACGTGGCTTAGCGATTCATTTCATCTTATTCGGTTAGTTCATTGCAGCGCTTATGCTAGTATCATACTACTTGAAAGATCAAGAAATTTCTTATTCGATTAGTAGGCATGCCCTATCTTGCTTAACTACTACTGAGTGTGCGTGCGTGCATGTTTCTTTCTGTTACAGGTATGAAGATGATGCTCTTCCATCTATTGATTGGGTCCTGATGCTGGCGAAATCTGCTATTTTAAGATATGGAGTTCGTGGACTTGTCATAGACCCGTATAATGAGCTGGATCACCAACGTCCTATTCATCAGTGAGGGTTCCACTTCTTTATATTGTACTTGTCATATCAATTTTTTTCTTTTTGAACAAGTTCTTCTTGCATACTTTAAAATTTACCCGCGCGTATGGGCCAGATCAGAGATTCTTATGGCTTTCTCCTGACTCAAGGGATTGAAGTTTTCTATGTTTTAACATCAAAAGCACCATTTTTTTGCAGTATATTAAAATGTTGAATTTCTTGTTCTTCACCATTCACAAGGAATATTTTTTACTGTAAACTGTATTATGGTAATAGGATCGAGACCGAGTATGTTAGTCTCATGCTTACTAAGATCAAACGCTTTGCCCGACACCATTCATGTCATGTATGGTTTGTTGCTCATCCGAGACAGGTATGTTCATGATCTTTGCTTTATTATTTCCATTTTCTTGAATCTTAATATCCTTCGTTCTTTTTAACAGTTACATAACTGGGGAGGTATGCCACCAAATTTGTATGATATTAGTGGTAGTGCGCATTTCATAAATAAATGTGATAACGCCATTGTTATCCATCGTAATCGAGATGACATTGATAATCCTTTGAATACTACACAGGTAGATATGGCTTCATGTTTGAGCCAATATTTCCTCGATATGTTTTCCCTCCTTACAAGAAGTAAATAATTCTTGTAGGTTTGTGTAAGAAAGATAAGAAACAAAGTTATTGGAGGCATTGGAGATGCTACATTGTTATATGACCGGTAAGTGGATTTCTATTCATGAAACTTCCTTTTATTATCCTAAGAGAAGGCAAATTTTGATTATAACCTCTTTGTTGTAATTGTTAGGGAAGTTTTAGGTTTTAATGATATCGATATCTGTAATTCATTTATTTATCCTTTGGAAGTGCAAAATGCTTTATATTGAGTGCAAATATGAAGGTTGCATTTGCATCGAATTTGAGATAATAAAAAGGAAGTTTCATTAAATTTCTTCTCCCTCTCCCACTCTTACTCTTGTTCCCAGCTTCTTGTCATTTATTAGCACATACCGAGGTTCTTAACTCAATGCGGAATTAAAAAACAACAAATCTTAATCCCAAGCTAGCTGGGTTCAGCTACGTGGATTTTTGTTCTATATGAAGCTTTAGTTACAACAATCTCTATGTAAGTGTAGATGAGTTAATTTTATATCTAGTATAAGAAGGTATCATTTGTCTTCTCCCCCTCTCTTTACTATCCTCAATTCGTGCATATGGCACACAAGAGCCTCTAATGGTCCATGATGAACATTGTCAAACCACCTTAAAGTAAATTAATTTAGTCATGTTAACTTGAACAAGATTAAATTTGAACTTAAATTATAATATTTTTTGTCTCAAGATTTCTGTAGATGTGAGATAAAATTAGTTTTCTTCTTTAGGTGTATATGATGTGAAATAGTTTGTATTCTTCTTAAGTTATTTGTAGAATGTATAAAATTAGTTTTTTTATTTTGAAACTTGTGTAGAATGTGAAATATAGTTATATGGCATGTTAGATTAACTTTTAGGGTTTAGGATATCTTTTTTAAAGTCAAACCCTCACACGGAGGGTAGGGGGGAATCTTATTCATTGGGCCCCCGACCTGCAAACTTTGAAATAAAAAAATACATTTCTATAGGTGAAAAACAAGGAGTACTACTCCCTTACAATCATCAAAAAAGAAGAAACCAATCTCAATTTACAATTACAAATGTAAAAACTAAAATATATACATATTCACAAGGAAATGCAAAGAATTAACAAAATCTAACATCTCGAGCATCCAAAGACGGCTCAAATCTGTAGAGAACCAATATAGAAATGACCACATCTGATTTCCATGAAGCTGGTCTCAGGGACCTGATCTGCATGATGCTAATCGCAAACTCCAATATCCACAGCAGAATAACTCCATGCACAAAAACACCTACATCTTCCTAACTTGAATACAACAGATAATCTCAACTTGGAAAGCAAAAAAACAGCCAAGCCTGTGACTGCACCGATCAAAACTTTACACTTCCAGCCCTAACCACTGCAGTATTTCTAACAAGCCGAAAAGAAGGCTTACCCAATTCATCAGCTTTTGCTAAAACTTTGGCCTCCTCAGGGATAGTCAGAAGACTTTCAAAGACCCTAGTTTCACCTCCCAACTTGAAGAAAAAATCAGTTACTTTGTTTGCTTCCCTCTAACAATGTTCCATCCTCACATTAACCTGCTTCATCATGGACTTAATTTTAAGAATATAACCGTATCTCCATCCAATATCCACAACCTGAAATCCATTTAGCAAGAGCTAAAGATTCAATTCCAATTTCAATTTTATGAATCCTCCTTTCTATTCATAACTATAGACCAAAAACACAGGCAAAAACTTCAGCCATAAGTGCTTCTACTACTTTAAGTTTAGAGTTCAAGGTTTAGGAAACTGAAGCATCTCTTACTCATCTTTTGTAGGTTTTGCGTTGATCCTCTCCTTGATGCACTTATTTGTATTGCTATCTAATCTATTGCAACCACACGACTCATCCATCTTAGCATACATATCTTTTCTTCTACAATTTTTTAGTTGGTTAAGAATATTATTAAGAGTAAACTACTAATAGGACCCTACAGCTTACTAATAATTATATGTTGATACATACTTTTTGAAATCATTCACTCTATTTTCAAATTGTAAGGGTTAGGCCCTTATTTTGCTTTATTTGTAGGTCCCTATTTTAAATTCCAGGGACTTAAGTGAAGGATTTCAAAAAACAAGAACTAAAAGTGAAATTATAAATTAATTGTAGGGACTTACTAGTAATTTTTCCTATTTTTAATGTTGATTTTCTTTTTATAGTGTAAACTGATGACCTTGAGTTGAAGAAACACTAGTAAAATATACAGGAAAATAATATAGGCTTGGCTCGTGCTCGAGAATCTGATTGACTCGACCAGACTATGAAGACTAGGCTCGATTCCTTATTATGACCCGACCCAACCTGACCAGCTATTAGGTTGAAGTTGGGTAGTGATGAATTTAGGCTGACCCAAATCGAATCGGTTTGACATATTTTTAATGTACAACTAAATAAAATAGTCTCTAGTACATTTATTTTTTGTACTTTTTTTAAGTTTACATACTTTTGATAGATTCAGCAACTTGATTGTCTTTTTTAACATGTAATTCTATATATGTTTGTGTAAATGTAAAATGGTATTTAACCAAAAAAAGGTTGGCCTTACTCAACCTTAAACAGGCCTGGACATAAATTCAGGTCTGAAGACTTGACAACTTTGACACTGCTAAACAATTCAACCCACCACTAACCCGACATGACCCATCTAGCGCTCAAGTTTAGTTAGTATGGACTATGGAAGTCATTGGATTCAAAGCGGTTGGCAATTTTTGGAGCCCCAGTTTAAATCTCGGCTCCTTATGCTTGTTTGATAGTGGATTCAACTTCAAAATAAGTAGAATCAGATTCAAAAACTTGAAGTGCTTCGCTTAAATCCATGTTGGTAGTTTCAGCTTCATACCTTTAAAATGGCCTGAAGCCCTTCTTTTGTTTTCGGCTTCATCCCATTAAAAAAAAAGAGTTTTGCGGATTCACTTAAGTGAATTAGCTTCGAAAGGATTGAAGCCGTTCCATTCTGGCTACCAAACAAGCCTATGATGAATATTTCATCATCTGTTGGAGAGGCAACTGAGGCTAATTATTCATGCATTTTTGGCAGGGTAACTGGGCTGTTCCGTGACATCAACTGACAACAGTCCTTAGAGTTTCATTTGTTTCAGCCTTTCAGGCAGTTGCAGCTTTATGATTTAATGAATGGAATCTTTGCAGAGCAATGCAAAGAGATTAAGGTTGGTGCTAATGCAAGGCTTTTTCTCTGTATTACTGCATATAGTGAGAATTATGGTCTGAGCTCCAGATTTGAAGGATTCATGTCAATCACCCATCTTAGAATCTTGGGATTTAATTGCTAGCAAATTGCATATTTTCATTTCAAATATGCTCTCCCTATTTTTCTCTTTGATTAGTTTTCTATTTTATCTGATAGCTACCTTGAATGTATATGTTTTTTTTTCTTGGTTTTAGCTTCTGCTGTAAACAGCATACTCGTATATATTTGCATACTCATCAATGAATAGGCTAGCAATCATTTTACAGAATCCATTTGCTTTGTTTTTATCTCAGTTTGTAGTTAGAAGTTATTATGTGTTAGATTAACTGCTTTGTAATCTTTGAATGTTAGGAAAGTGAATAGAAATTGAATGGTTTGTGGGAATATATGTTGCTGTTCCCAGGCGGTGCGGCCTCGGATTTAGTTCATTTCAAGTGAGTGCGGCTCAACTCTGAATAGTTTTTTTCTATTTTTAGTTAAGTTTGATTCGATTCATATAAAATTTATTCGGTTTTGAGTAGATTTTACTTGAGCATTACGATTATTTTTTAGTGCTTGAAACAATCTATGTGACATCCATTAATGTTGGGGCTTTTTGTTTCGTTATATTGTTGGTGCATAATTTGTGATTCAAGCTGAGTCCTACAGGTATCCATCCATTATGAAATTTGTCCTGAAAATTTAAAAATATTAAATATCTGTTTGGTGTTTATATTATTTTTATCATGTTCAAAATAATTCTTTTATTATAAAAAATAAAGAAATATTAAATTAATTTTGATCATATTTAATATAATTTTTAATATAAAAATATATTTTATTTATATTTTATATTATTTTTAGTATATT
>JAEMOT010001641.1:304716-327288 GCA_019297695.1 Apostasia ramifera | reverse complement strand
ATTAAATATTTTATGCTAATTTAAAAAATTAAAATAATATTTTAAATTTTTTTATATAAATTTTAATATTAAATAATTATTTTATTTTGTATTTAATATAATTTGAATATAATTAATTTACTTTATTTTTTTCATAGCATTTTTTTAAGTGAATAGACTCTTTAGGTCTGCTTTAATTAGAAGGTTATTTTTAATAATAAAAAAAAGGGAAAATATTTTATTTTATAAATTTGATTAAAAAATATTATTTTAATATTTAAAAGTATATAAAATTTGAAATAAAATTATTAAAATTTAAAATAATTTACTATAAACAATTTATTCATCATAATATTATGATATTTTTCACGCATATATTAAATATTAATGGGAAAAAAGTTTCAATATTCAAATCGGAAAGATAAAAGATCTATCCAAATTTTTAATTAATCGATTCATAAATTTTTTTATTAAATAATGTTCGAGGAATGTTCGTAAATAAATATCACAGCTTACAAATCTAAAATCATTTTAAGCATATTCTGTTTATAATAACTAGCGTAATAATTACCAATGTAACTGCATAAAATAAACAGCTTCTGTGATATTATTAGACCAACTTAAAATAATCTAAAAATTTCAGGGACTTAAACCAAAATTAAAAAATAAAAATAAAACATTTAACATGTAATATACTGCTACATAGAAAAAAGATCAAGCTGCACCAATTTTTTTTTTTTTAACTCACAATATATGTATCATCTAAATAACAGACATAATAAATACTACAGAAGAGAAGATATAAAGCCAAAAGATTTTTTCAAAACAAATCCATCACGCTCTTGCCCATTTTTTCTAAGTCCTCCTGCGACAGAAGCGTCTTCTTGCTGCCACTGCCAGCCTTGTCATAAGGCTGTGCCATTCTCCTCAAAAACTTTGTTTTAATCCACAAACACAGAAACAAAACATTAATTCCAGTCTATATGCAGAAAAATTGGAACTTTTATTGCTTCTTATTGGCATTTGTAGCATGTAGTCAAATAAGGCAAGCATCAAGAGATTTTATTCGAGTTTGTGAAAATTTATTGACTGACTCATAAGCTACTAACTCAATATGTTTGTATATAAATAAATATGCATACATACCTCATGTTGGTTCCTCTATTGTGATTATTATATAATCATACGTTTTGATATTTATCACCATATTTAAGTTTGTTGTTTGCAGGCTTGAAGTATTATTGCTAACTTTGTGCTCCATATAAAGATGAAGTGAAAAAATATGGAAGTTGAATCATGCTTAGCTTGCGAGGTGGAGTGGTCAAAATTGATAAACATGCCTTCAAGATGAAGGAGAAGCTAAATTGAAGATCTTTGTAGTGTTTATTATTATTATCTCAATGAAATTAATGTAACATTATCCTTAGTAGAGTGCTAGGAGATACATAGATCATGTTATGAGCACTTAGGGCATTGTTATAGATTAGTTAGATCTAGTTTAGATTGATTAAAAATAAGTTGAACAAACCTGTGTGAAGATTAATGGAAACAATTGTCAGCAATTGATCGATCAAGTAATTGATTGAGAAACCTATGATCGATTGGGCCATTGTATTCTAACTGAAATAAGCTTTTTAGAAATATCTTTCTTTAATTGATCAGATAATCGATCAATTTTGATTGATCAGTTGATCCATCAAGGGCAGGATGCAATTTGACTGATTGGTTCTTTGATCGATCAGTTGATCGATCAAAGACCTTCGATCAATTGAGCGATCAAAGATCAAATCAAAGCTGTCTAAAATGTGACCATTGAGTTTCTAACGACTATTTGCATGATCGATCAAAGACAGTTCTGGGCCAGTTTTTACTAGCTATTAGAGACCTTTTCTATATAAATAGTTGAAAGGTTTTGTGGTATATTGATAATCTTCCAAGCTTATACTTAAACCCCAATAGTTGAAAACTAATCCCCTTTGGTGTGAAATATTAATAGTTGATTAGCAAGTGATTAAGAGGTTAAGCAATCGGTGCTCATAGTTGATCCACTCTCTCCAGGCTCTTCAAGGTGCAATCCTAGAAAAGAGAAAGATTAGTTAATTTGTTTATATTATATATCTCTTATCAATTTCTTGGTTTGATTACCCCCTCACTTATAATAAGTGGGGAAAATTTTTAGTTGGTTTTATAGTTAATTACTTTTAAATTATACGGGCTTCTCGGCCTTTGACCAAAGAAGTATTTTCTAGTGAATAGTTTATTCGTTTGTCGTGCGGCCGAGGTATCGAACCTCATTAAATTCTTGTGTGCTTTATGTATGAGATTTTATTTACATTTGTGCATATTTATTATTACTTCCGCATTCATATCATTCATATTATTACTAATTTGCATGTGAAGTATTATAATTGTATTATAATTAAAGTGAATTAAATTTTAATTAGGATCTATTCCCCTACCTTTAGACTCATACCTAGACCCTACAACTCATGCCTTTGATAAATGTACACATCAAATAAAGTAGAGCATACATATGAATTTATAGATATCTAGGCGATTTCAAGTTTAATTAATTGTATTTTGAGTGAATTAAATATTTTGAGCAAAAATTTAAACACAATTGACCAACCTCACGCGCAATATGCAAAGCCATGTCAGTACTGAGGTTGAGATGTGTATCACGCAGTTGTGATAATATCCAACTTGGTAACTTTGAACGTTTGTCATGGCGACTGTATCTGCAGATAGGAAGAGTAGCTTACTAGAACTTTTTCTTACAACAATAATGAATAGAAATTATTGTCTTATTATAATATCCATTATTTTGATAAGCACAGATACATCAAAACAGAATATTTGTGAAGAATCCATCTAGATTAGCGATAAATAAGAGTACTCAAATTAAAAGTAATTACTGATAGAATGAGTGCAACCTAATTTCTTATTATTATAGCACCCAGACGTCCCCACGAGTTACCCCGGCGATCTTTCAACAGCCACGCATTACTTGTTGGGCAAGGCGCTAGACGTGAGCTTGTGACTTGGTCAATCTGGCCTCCTCCACATTCGTGACTTGGCCCACCTAGCCTCTACCACTATGACTTGGCCACTTGGCCTCCGCCACGCTTACCCAACATCCCCCCCCCCAAAGCACACAGCCGAGAATCGAACCCGCGCCCACTCTGATACCAAGTCTTAAGAATCTCGCGCTTACCAACTTGCCTAAAAGCAATTGCTGATAGGAAGGGCGCTACCTAATTTCTTATAACTATAATACCCAGACGCACCCACAAGTTATTTTGACGGTCTTTCAATAGCTACGCATTACTTGTGGGGCAGAGTGCTGGACGTTAGCATGTGACTCAGCCAGCCTGGCCTCCACTACACCTGTGACTTAGCCCACCTAGCCTCCGCCACACTTACCCAATATTTTTTGCGCTAAAAAGAGAACATTATTTTAATGTTATGATGTGAAACAAAATTATCTTAATATCAAGATTTGTGTTGGATATGAAATAAAAATAGGATGTGAAAAAAAGTTATTTTTAACGGTGAGATGTGTAAAGTGTGAAATAATTTAATTTTTAACATTGGAATGTGTGTTAGATGTGAAATTATTATAAAAACTAGTGGGGGTATTTTTAGGATGGATCTGAAATTTGTTGAGGCCCTTAAGATAAAGGTCGAGACTTCACCAACAATACCAAACAAAAGAGCTGCATGGAGGTTTAGAAAGTACTAAGTTTGTTACGAAATGCATTTTTTTTGCAAGTACCAACCGAAAAGGTTAACATCTCAATGTTTAACGGCATGGGCAAAGAAATCAGAAAAGACTGTTTGAATTGAGAAACTAGACTATTCCTAGGCATTAAACAAAATGGCAAAGTAATCTTTTTCTTGCATCATCAAAAAAGAGTTTAAAAAATTAAAATTCCATATACTTTAACAATGTATTAAAAAAAGTCCTCATTGTTGTAGATTCAGTTGATATGATAGCAGTGAACATTACAACGAAGAGGAATAAAGCATGATGTACCTTTTATCGGCAAATATCATCATTCCATAGTCTGCTTTCGACCGAATTACTCGACCAACACACTGAGCTGCTTGTCTCTGTGTCAAATTAAACTCATTAAAAATACCACAAATATAGAAAAAAAAAATTACAACAGACAAGCAAGTTATTATGAACGGGGCGAGAATGAATTTTTCTTCTTTTTTTGAAAGAAGCTAGAATGAATTATTGTACCAGAGCATCAAATGTCAAGAAATCACCCTCCTTTATTTGGAATGTGTCACGTAAATATTCTAACCGGGCAATCAGGATTCTGGAAAGAAAATTCAGGCTAAGAATAGATAGTTCTTAAGAAATAAATTAAAAAACAAAGTCCTGCTATACCTTACATTTTTTTAAGAAACACAAAAAATTTATTTTCAAATATTTACATAATTCGAATTCAAACATACGCTCAATTAAGAATACCTGCTAAGTGTGTACTGAAAAGGAACTCCAAACATAATCACAAGTCTACCATAATGTCTATCAAAATCTATGCCTTCAGCCACTTTACCCCTGAGAATACCAATGTAAATACGCTTGACCCACAAAGGAAATATGGCAGAGTAAAATAAATGTGCTTATTAAATTTGGCAAGTTATTATACCAAATAAAACTTTAGAAGAAAATATTTACAATTTCAAAATTTTCACTTTAAGGAAAAACTGAACGATTTCACCAGAGATATACATGAATTCTCAAATAGTAGAAAAGAGAAAATTTCCATAACAATCTCCACCAAAATGCGTAATGTAAGCATTGAAATCAAGACTGAAGAAATTCAAAAAAAAATGCAAACCTATAATAGATTCGAGCCACATCAGAGTGCAAACAATAACAATGTTATTTGAAAAATAATGATTAAGGCCCTGTTTGGTGCGAGGACCAAAACAGGACAAAAACAGGACCAAAATGGTACTAATTTAAAAAACAATAATAATAATAATAAATAAATTTTTTAAATCATTCTACACAAATTCAAATATAAAAAATATTATTTTACTTTACATACTCAACAATTTAAAATAAAAATATCAACTTTATTTCACATTTTAGACTAAAATATTCAAATCGAGTATTTTGATCTAAAATGTGAAATAAAGTTTATATTTTTATTAAAAATTATTGAGTATGTGAAGTAAAATATTATTTTTTATATTAAAATTTATGTAGAATAATTAAAATAATTTATTTATTATTATTATTGTTATTTTTTAAACTAGTACTATTTTAGTCCTGTTTTGGTCCTTGCGCCAAACAGGGCCTAAATCATTAGACAGGAAAAAATCAATTGGATTCTCATGTGAAATGGAGATTATTGTGAATACATGTGAGCAATTATCCTACATTAGTAATTTAATAAATTATGGTGTTAATATACAAGTAACACACTAGGTTAAGTATTTAGGTTAATTGGTGTCCATTCACTTGTGTATTGGGTCCAAAGGATTTTGTAGTCCAGATTTAGCACGGGTCAATCAAAAAAGGGAGAAAAAATTCCTAATCCACCAATTAAAGGAAATTTCAAACAAAGACCAGACAATGCCATACCATGTAAACTGGTTAGATCTACCACTAAATTAGGTTTTAGATAACAAAGGTCAAAATGCAATAGTAGTAAAGATACACCTATTTCCAAAGACAAGAATTTTCATGTATCAATGAACAGCCCCTTATCAGATCAATTATGGTCCATTTCAAGCAACTACAAATATTCTTCTAGAAAGAAACATGTTTTATGCACTCATAAGTAGATTAAATTCCAAAGATAGAAAGAAGTAATGGGTGAAGAGGGATTATGAAGCAGAGAGAGCAAGTGATATGAGATATGTGACAAACGTGAGCGATGGAACATATAAAAGCTGTTAAGGCTAGTCACAGTTTAATTATTAAGTTAGAAAGAATGGCATTGCCATGCTACTACTATGGCTGGTCAAGTGCAGTTATAGACCGACCAAGTTTACAATGGCTGTTTCTAAGAGCACATTGTTTGCTTGCAAAGGTTAGGATGAGAATATTTTTTATTGAGTTGTGTTTGAAATGAAATAAAATTAATTATTATATTGAATGTGCGAGGGATGTGATTCATGAAATTTATTATTATTTTGGTAAATATGTAGAATGTGAAATAAATTTAATTTTCTATTTTAAAATATGTATATGATGTGAAATATAATAAAAGTTTAATACTGATATTTTTGTATGAAGTGATATACCACATTGAAGTTAACCTTGTGCGCTTATTTAGTCATTGTTAAATTTAACCATGTATTTCATCAAAAAAAAAACCATGTTAACTTTAACTTAGAATGTCAGATTATACATAAATTTTAATATTAAAATATATTATATTTCACATATTTTAAAATTAAAATTTAACTTTATTTCACATCCTACATATATACCAAAATAATAACCAATTTATATTGCATCCACCACACATCCTAATATAATAACTAAATTTATTCATATCATACATAACTCTTAAAAAAAATCCTCATCCAAATTTAACTCTAACCTTATTAGAATTAATCTTTGTAAACAAACACAGTCGTTAACTTTAATCCTAAACAAATGTATGTTTCAAAAAATATATCAACCTCAGCTATAATGACGGCGATGGAAGCCAAAAACAAAAAAGAAAAAATCACAAAACTAATTAGCAGAATAGCCCAGCATAATTAACTTATCTATGTACTTACATATATCAACAAAGAAGGACTAGTTATTATAAGATAATGTGAATACAATTTGCATGCAAGCATTAAAAACAACTCATAGCCATCATCATCGATAGATTTGCATACATTATAAATGGTTTAAGCATTTAGGGTAAATAGCATCTGCATTTTATACAATTCTTTTAAAAAATATTAACATGGTTCAATATAGCCATGATACTAATACAAACTGATATAACCAGCTGAAGAAAAACAAAAAAATGCAACCAACCATGACTAGGGTTTGTGCGATAGCTCGGGCTAATGATGAAATGACAAAGTTATTATACTCGAACAACCAATGAAGCCTCGAAAAAAAAAAACAAAATGCCATCAACTACCATCAAGAGGAGACAACCTCTGAGTTGTTCTCAAATGTCTTCATTTAATCATTGTGACAATTCCAACCCCAAATCCCTCACTTACCAAAATGTGAACACTATATCAGATAAGCTACATCCTGAATATGACAATAAGGTATAATATTAAATTTAAATCTACATTAATTATATTAATTGGCTCATTTAGTTCGAACTTTTGTTTTGACGTAATACAAACTTCAACTGAAAAATCAATTTTATTTCACATCCAACACAAATACGAATATTAGAATTAATTGTATTTCATATTTTACATATTTCTTAATATTAAGCTAAATTTCTTTTTCATTAAATCTATAAGATAAAATATTCTTTTTATCTAAAATTTATTATATTATCATATCGAGTAAATTTGTATCTTACCTTTCTTAATTATATCCATATCATACTCATATCATAGTATCACTGTATTCATATTGTGATATATTCATATCGTCACATAGTAACCATGCTTTGTAGGTTTAATTTAATCTAAAAATTTTTTTTATAACAACAACTCCATTGATATTTAAAGACATGCCAAGAAATATTGTTCTTTCCTTCAATTGCAAACATCCAATTATCATAACTTCTAACAATCTCTATTAAACATATTGGTTCTTATTAAGAGAGAAAATATATATAAATAAATAAAAACACTTATATTGTAATTCACCAATTTAATAGAATTAAACATTAACAATAAGAGTCTTTTATAATTCTAGAAAGTGTTAAACCACCATAATAAAATCTCGATTGAATGAGGTTGATTTCATATTTAAGTCAAACTAAAAATTTTTAATAACTTGGAAAACAAGATCATGAGAATGACGAGATATCACAATCAAGAATAAAATTAATAAATGAAACAACCAAATGTACAATAGGTTGCTAATATCTAATCTTGAATTACTTCAGATGATTCCAAACAAGAACCAAAAACTAAATGCTGAAAGGTCTGGAATTTAGGAACATAGATTGTACGTAACTCCTAGGATATTCCAAAGAAAAACAATTTATTAACCAATGTATGAAGACAATAACAATTGCTATAATAATTCCTCAATCAATACCATTAGGACAAAATAATTAAAAAAAGTACCTAGCGACGGAGAAAAAGACAGCTCCTCTACCACAATCACAAGCCCTCCGGTAATTATCAAGTGCCAAAGTAGTCTCCACTACATCTTGGGTTTCAATAAACACTAATTTATGTTGCATGATATCCTGCAAAAAAATCAACTATTACGATGCAAAGATAGAACTAACCTTCAATACTAAAGAATGAATTTATGCTTTTCATGCATCAATTATATCTGACACTATACATGTACAATATTGTAGTTGACTTTTCCCGACATGGTAAGCGCTCAAATATAAAGTTAAATAAAGTCACTATCTTTTACACATTACACACCTTTTTTTCTTTAAATCGATATTTATCACTTTTTCTGAAAGAAATATTTTCTTTTTTCAACAAGCCATTTGTTCCAGCTAAGGGATAGCTAATACCTCATAAACATGTTCAAAGTATATTATATAAAGTATAAATTTTACGAACTTTGTAAGTTCACATGAACACCTAGAACCCTAACTAGCGTTAGCACCAAAGAAATCCTTAGAATCATCATACAAATATATCACAATATAAAAGGTTTAGCATTCCTAAGAAAGGTAGAAAATAAATTTTGACCAACAAGATCAAAAAAATCTTTAAGATGTGAAAAAGCTACGAGTTTTAAAGCATGTAGAAGAAACCATAAATCCAATTTATTCCATGATAAGTGACAACATAGACACCTAACAAACACAATTGAGCTTGCCATGTTTTATAGCTAACAATTTCATCTTAATTGAAATGAAACTAGCATAGATGCTTGCATACTAGACATGAACCTTAAAAGAATGTCTTAAAATACCATCAATTATTCAATAATAAGAATATCATATAGGTATACACATCAAAATTCTTATGATAAACAATATTCATTCTCATAGTGTGTGTATATTGTATTCATTGTATATTATTAAAACAGGTTCTATAAGCTACTGAAAAGTAGCTTTTCCAATTTTACCCCTAAACATTGTCTTAAAACTAACTGTCCGCCTGTTTTTAATATCTTCTATTTTACCTTTCAAGGCAGCTAGGAGTCTTCATCATGTTGCATATGACTTTAAGCTATAATAATATAAAAGCTGTTGAGAAGTTTATCTAAAATAAACATGAGCATATATTGACTTACACTTGTTGCATTTTTATATGTTTGTATTTTTTAAAATTTCATTATATTGTATTTGCTCTATTTCGTAATTGCATTTACTTCAAATTTATCGACAATATATTGCAACTTCAAAATTATCCATAATGTAGTTGCAATTGACACAACTACTTTCCCTACAAATACACATACAAGTTATACTCCTTCCATGCTTTAACAGTAATTTACACTAAAAATTTTCATGCAATGAAATATAACAAACTAACCGGACAACAATAATATTTATCCAAAGAACATGTCAGCGTAAACCCTAAAAGTTAAAGGCTGAAGTGGTGTAACATTAAGAACAGTTGAGAACTTGAGAAATAAGATCAAGGAATTAGATAAACAAATACTTAGACATGTCTTGCTAATTGGTATGTAAAGTTAACCAAAAGATCTTTGAATGGACATCTTCTATGTAAACCAACTAGTACAGAATATAGGAAGAAATTACATCGAAGATTAGAATTTCATATCAATACAGCATAGTTCAATAAATATTGCTGTGGTAATGAATAACCTGTAAGATGCCCATCTCATTCCAACTGTTGACAATGCCATCCATATAGGAGTAACTGACGAAAAAACAGACAATGCCATCTGGGACAGCAGCAACCATTTCCAATAGAAGTCTTCCATAGTTTCTCACAACCCCAGGATCACTGCGCATATCAAACTTTGTACTCACAGGTAACTGATCACTGCCAAGCAAAAAGACAAATAAGCAGGAAAAATATGATAAAGACACCATCAATGGAGTAATCAAGTCAACAATCAGGGAAGACTCAACATAGAGAAGGCCCATTAATGTCAATTCAAACTTTTAAAAAATGAAAAACGATGCAAAACAAAACTTAAATAAAAAAGATCACTGTGTATATAGGATGATTCTGATCTGCAGTCATACCTCCCACGAGTCAGAACCATTGGACATATACAATCCCTGGTCAAGGACATCCTAAAACTACGGCTTATAACAGGATTGAAATTTAGAAGTCGGGGATACAGATCAATAGGACTTAGAGTTCCAGATGTTATAATAACTGACTGGAAGCGGTCAAATACAGGCTTTATGGCAAGAGAGGCATCGTGGCAACTGAGCTGAATCAACAAAGAAATATCATCAGTCAATAAATACTGCATTTAATAATAAATGGCATAAAGATCGCCATTAAAAAATTGATGAAAGGAAATACCTGCAGCACCGGGTCCGGTATGTGCGGCATTCTCTCATCAAAGGGCTCAATTATTATAGAAAACCCCCTGGTATATGTACCTACCAATGTTGCAAAATCACAGACAGTTTGTATATGCAGAAACTCATCAGTGTCAGTTATCTCAAGCGTGAGCATCAGGGAATGCAAGCGGTCATAGCAGAATCTCAGCATTTTCTGCTCAATCCCAGTTTGACTATTTATTGAAGCAACAAAAGCAACAGGTACTTCTGTCTCCACACTCTCAACCTGTAAACGGCCCTTCAAATATTGCACCAGCCTTCTTAAGACAGATAAGAAATGCTCTGCTCTTCGAATATTTCCAGGAACTGCCTCTTTTAAAATATCATCAGGCAATGCAGGATTAGCAAGCCACGTATCCGTCCCTTAACAAATGAATGAAAATGACTGAAAATAATCACCAAATTGTTGATTAAGAAGTTGAGAAATCTAAATCTAAAGTTAAGAGATATCCTCACATACTAGGGAGATTTCCTCTTTGTGCTAAACCTTCGACTAGCCTATTATATTCTGCCCGAAGACGACCAGCATCTGTGGCCTTAAACCTTCCTACCAAAGCATCAAATCCGCCAGTTAATAACATAAATTTGAAATGACAGTGATTTAACTTCAGCATCACATAAATGTTATGGCATAATGGTCCTTCCTCTAGCAGCTAGCCATCAATTTAGGAGAATGCAACCATAAACTAATACGTACCACACAAATGGACTAAAACAGTTTACAAAAAAAAAGGAATGATTTTCTTATCAATTTAATGACAAGTTGACAACAACTCGTGGACTCTTAAGAGCCATAGGTTTGCACTTCCCTATCTTTTTTTCTTTTTGATAATACTTACCTCTATCACACTCAGTGTAATCATCATGATTATCAAATAGCATTTAACTTGAGTAGTTCCTCTCTCTTTTCAATTAAGCAGTTACAACTAAGCTATCCATCAATTCCAATTTGCATTGTGATTTCATAAAGCAAACTTAAGTAATTATTGTCATCATAAAAATAAAGATAGCCTGACATAAAGGTCGAAGATAAATAATCTATATAACTCCAACCAAATTAAATGGACAGTGAAGAATTACAAAGTGAGTAGTTGAATATATACCTGTCAATCTCTTGACCAATGCGGTTAAGATTCCTAGTGGCCCCATCAAGGGTCTGTCGTCTGATGCTCACACTAAGAGCCTCAATACAGACATTGTCAATATTGTGTGCCTCATCAAAGACAACAACACACTCTCTTTGCATTTCCTTGGAAATTATACTGGCCACCTTTGGATCAAGCAAATACTGGTAACTATATACTACAATGTTAGCGTAACGAATCATGTGGCGTGCAAGAAAGTAAGGGCACCATCCTTGCTTACGACCAAATGCACGAAGGTCCTCAAGAGTGTAAACACCAGGAGGAAGGAGGATGGAATCGCCGGAGCAGGCCGCACGATCAAAAGACTCATAAAATGAGCAAGTAGGTATAGCACCGGGGGTTCTCTCAGCAGCAAGGGCACGAACCCAACTAGCAGTAAGACGGCGACAGGTAGAGTCAACTGAGTCTCGTGAGGAGGCTGAGAGGGCAACAGGGTTGACACAAAGGTTTTTGCGAGATGATAAGCCAAGTGCTAGGAGAGGGGACGTAGGGGGTAGATGGGAGTGAAGGAGGCGAAGCTCGGCAAGAGTCTTCTCCATCTCATGGACAGTGCGGGTGCAATAGATGAGCTTGAGCGGAGAAGAAGGGTGAGCAAGAGCATAAGAAGTGATGAGAGAAAGAAGGGCAATGGTCTTGCCAGTACCAGTTGGCATCTCCAGCAAGCAATGACCACGAGCATCCAGTGCTCGCTTTAACTCCACCATGTATTCAAACTGCTCTGGATAGATATGGTCATAAGGAAAGTATACTGTGACTTCCTCTATCTGAAACTTCATCTCTTTGTAATTGATTCAAACAATGCCAAGGAAACCTTCTTTTTAGAATCCCTTAGTTGAAATATGGTTCTTTAACCACATCGACTGCTATTTCCATTCCTCGAAATCCCATCTTGTGATAAATACTGGAATGCTAATATGGAAGATCACCCACCAGATGTGGGGACATCTGTGTTGATCTGAACATCAATATCCTCATAATACAGAAATAGTTACTTTGAATTCCTGCAATCAAGATATCAATCCATGGAGTATTTGTTCAAGTACCAGTAATAAATGGCAATGTAAGTAAACAAGATAACATCTAAGGAATAAAGAATGGGACTTGAAGAATATTGATACAGTTACTGAGATATCAGATGGATCTTGGGCCTCCAATACTAGAAAAAGAAAAAAAGTACAATGAAACATAATTCATTTGATGCCATATTATCCTGAACACAAAGGATTCAACTGATCAAGTAACCAATATACAAAATAGCTGCAGTAAGAAATGATAAGGAACAGTATTGAGGCAAAATTGGATCTCAAGGGAATCAACCCTAACATCCATTCATATATACATACACACACACACAGATATTAATAACATTTTCCAAATACAACCCTAATACAAATAACATTACGTAATAGTACTCCTCAACTCTCCCCCTTAAGCTTTGGTGATTCTTGTGCCGAAGACCAGCTATGCCAGCCAGCCAAAACAGTTCAGACCCATCAGCCTATGCACTACAATCTACAAGGTTATAACTAAAATGTTAGTGAACACTTGCTGACTTGATAGCACTAAAGCAAGAGGCGTTTATGCTAGGCTGCTTGATAGCTGACAACTGCATCCTAGCGGAATCGAAGTGAAGAAAAATTTGATTACAACCCTGGTACAAATAACAATACATAATAACACTCCTCAAAAGGAACTACCCACCACCAAAGAACTGAGAAATCGAAGTGAGGAAGGTGTGGAGAGCAAGCGGGCGGCGGCTGAACTGTTCCCGAGTCTTCAGGGAGCAGGATTCACGCCGGCGGTGGAGGAATGACGGCCGGGTAGCTTGCGCAAAGGCGTCGACACTCGTGAGACGAGGGTTCAGCTCGTTTGGTTGGAGATTAACGACAGACAAAAATGTGTTAGCAAATAAATTTCATAAAAATAAAATAAAATTATATTAGGCTACGGCCGATTGTAAAAAAAAAATAAAATAAAATTATTTTAATATTAAATAAACAGCTAAATATGAAATAAATTCGAACTTACTGTTCAAATTTTTGTTCAATGTGAAATCAGATTAATTTTTATACTTATATTTATATTTGATATGAAATAAAATTTTTAAAATTTATAATAAATTTTAAAAAAAATTGATATTATAAATGTAAAATATTAAAAAAATATTAATTGAGGTCTTTTGAATCACGAAATAAATAAAATAAATAAAAACAGCCAACTTGTTTGATTGAAACTTGGAACCAAAGTTTCAAACTAATTTGGCCCTGAAGTGCATTATTTTAAAAAAAAAAATTAATGTCATTATTTTAACATCATACTAAANTCACTGTAACCAAATTACTTGATCTAATAAAAAGAAAATATATTTATTTTAATATTAAAATTAATTTTATATTAAATTTTATTGACGTGTCAGTATTGAAATAAAATTTATTTAATATCTTACGGATATTTTAATAAAAAAATTATTTAATATAAAAATAATTTTATTTAATAAATATTAAAATACTTTTATTTTCTTTTATCTCAAAAAATAATTTATAAATATCCACAAAAAATTTACAATTCTAAAAATTACTCCAAAATTAATTTCTTGCCTAGTCGTACTAAAAATTATTTCAATATTTTTTATAAAGTTAAATTAAATTTTATTTGATGTAAGCGCTGATGATGTTGCACCAAATTAGCTTTTACCTTTTATGTGTTTCTTTAGCCTAATAAATTGAATTATAAAATAATTTTAATATTTAAATTTTAATAATAATTTATATTAAATATATTTTTAAATAAATTTTTATTTTATTTTTACATTCTATACATACATTAAAATAATTAGTTAATTTTACAGCTTCGATATATATCAATATAATAATTAATTTTATCTCACATATCACATGATTTTTAATAAAAAAATTTTCATTTAAAATTAATTTTAACCATATATGAATTTCACAAAAGATCCTTTCCATTGCACATGGATGCTTTAGTAGATTAAATGTGAATTATATAATCAATTTGTTCAATCGTTTAATTTAAATCAATTTGTTATTTATAATAATAACTATATAAAGGTAGCTATATCATAGTATTTTTTGATGTCCAATATAAAAATTAAGTATGATGCAGTTTTAGGAGTTTTTAAGCATTATAATTATATTTATAATTCATAAAAAAAATTATATTTATAATAAAAATGTAACTATAAATTCAAGAAGTTCTCAAAAACAAAAAAACAAAACTATAAATTTAAGAATGTTGACTCTCTGGAATTTTATTCAATTTTTAAGAATTAAATTCGAGCAATAATATGCTCGAGTTATTGTTGATGTAAAATAACTACCTACAAAATATGGTTCCAAAAAAATATTAAATATCTATAAAATATACTGTTTATGAACTCCATAGTGTTTTAATCAAGTAGTTGGATGTGGCAATTTTAATTTTTTTAAATAATAATTTTATAAGATAACTTGAGGAGACTAATTGAAATTACCCCTAAATATTATTAATAATAATATAATATCTATATATCCTATCCTATTTCCAACAAATATATTGGGTTGATTATAAAAACTAACAATATATAATGTCTATATATCCTAGCCTCACATATTCCAACATGATAACTAACAATTTATTTCATATTATTTTCAATTTTTAATAAAAAAAATTCTATTCAAAGTTGATTTTAACCTTGTTAAATTAAAACTTGCAAACAAATATGTTCTAAGTTTTTGAATTTTTAAAATATATTTCTGACATATCAATATTTATATTTTTTTAGTTTAATTAAGTTTTTAAAGCAGAGAAAATAATAGATTGTTAAATTAAATTTTAAATTTTTATTAATTTTTTAAAAAAAATATGAAAATAAAATAGTATAATAATTTTTTAAAATTTGTAAACTATTTAAACTAGTTAAAAAATACTAAATTTCAAGTTTCTTTTCAAGAATGACTTGTGAAAAAGATACGAGATTTTACAAGAGGACAAAACCTGTAATTCTTTTAAAATTTGAGATCAAAATTAAAATGTTTCAAAAATTTGCACTAATTTGCAATGAACTTCAGAGCTCAAGGCCCCCGATATAATTTGCCCTTAAAAAAACAAACATATTGTCTGACTTTAGACCAAGTCAACATCAATTTGCAAGTAAATAATGTACCTAATATTATTATATGATTTATATAAAATAATGTACCTAATATTCTGTCAATTGATCAAAATGTCAAAAATGTTAAGCTTGATAAACGTCGTGGTCAAAAAAATATAGTCCTCGCTCAAGGTAATTTTTTTATTTAACATAAATTTAAATTATAAAAAATTAATTTTATTTTACATTTAATATAATTGTGAATATTAAAATTTGAAGTATTATTCAAAATATAGGATTGTATTATCGAAATTTTTAGAGTTGGTCAGCAGTCAAAATCATATTTAATTAATGTGATTATTCAAAATATATTATTTTTTTTTAACATTATTATCACCAGATCAGTAACCATTCAATCTAAGACACACAAATCATAATTAAAATTACAGACATATGAAAAAATTACTAAACTGAATGTTTTATTTTATACAACTAAATTGTTCTACAACTTTACATAAGATTCGCATCCAATTTAACACGATAACATGCGCGTGATTTTTTTTTTTTTTTCATATTTTGAATCTAAGTTATTTTAGATTCGGTTAAAACTACATTGAAATGAATGATATGAAAATGCGATACAAATTTTATTTTTCATTTGACTCTTCGTAAAGAGAAGAAGCATCGATATTCAAACTCTCCTCCAAAAAGATCGTTGGTGTTGTTGGACTTATATTGATGTCTAACGCCATAAGTCATTGTGATCTTTTTTGTGACGGTATCCGTAAACGCTATTAAAATTACGAAAATATTCTTTTTTACCTTTATATATTTATGAAAATGGGCGTCTGCGCGTGAGAGGACCAGGAGTACAATTGTAATTTTATATTAAAAAATATAATTTTTTAATTAAAATTTTGATTTAACGGAATATTTAACAGAAGATATTTAATTAATTAGATCTTATTGGAAGCTTTTTATAAATATTAAGGACTACAATGACCTATACAGTAAGTTTTGGGACATGTCTAACATATTCTTAAAATTATGGACCTGCGTTGCAAGTCGAATAAATCTCAGGAACCTAAATGAAATTACCCCTAATATTTATATAAACTATATACTGAATAAGATTATTCAATAACGCGCATTTCAAACATTGAATAAGTAAGCATTCTTTTTGAAGAACTAGTCTAATTACAGCACGCGGCTTGACTAATTAAAATTAAATGATAATTAATCTTTAATCACTTTATAATAAACATAAACTTATCATAAAATGGCATTAATAATTTCATACATAAATTATGTTAATTACTAGATGTAATATGACGTGAAAGAGTTTTAAGATGTTTCATTAGTTTTCTTTTGAAGTAACTCAAAATCATATCTCATATATATTTATTAGTTGTCTTTAAGTTGTACGCCGTACCTCGGCAAAAGCTATCACGATGAACTATACTGTTAAGAGAACACACTTTTCAGTTCGAGCAAGAGAATTCTCGTTACAAATGTTGTGCTCACTGCAGAAAAGTTAATAGTTTTTCAAAAATTAAAGGCTATATATTTCACGTATTATGCTAAGGACTTCGGGTACTTAGTTATAGAGTAATTCTATCGAGATCTTCCTACTTATTTTAATCAGTAAAAGCCAAGCCAATTTAGACGGTAGTCACAACATCACACAAGGCTAGCTAGCTAAGATGTACCTTCCAATATTATATAATACTTGTCTCCTGTTTTTTGACGACATAAAGCTGATACTCATACTTACATTGCGCTAAATCTAGAACCAGTTTTAACTAATTTGATCTCAATTTTAAGCCGATATTAATAGTGTCCATGTTGACAATGGTACTAATTATCAACGTCTATTGTGGCCAAAGGTGATATACTTTTGAATTTTATATATAGAACATTTACGTAGTGGACACAGAAATTAGGTTAATTTATAGATTTCACTATAAATCTCAAAATATTACAAATATCACATCTAAAACAGCTATTTTTTCATTTTTCACTTACTGCAGTAAATTCTATCAGAAGATTTAATCGTAGTTAAATCTCAAAAAGGTTTGATTTTCGCGTGAGAGGAAGATGCAGATAGCAGAGTGATGCTCGCGTGAATACGTTGTCACCACGCGAGAATACGCTGCCGCTCGCATGAATATGCTACCGCTGGAATCAATGCAGCTCTGCGATGCCCTAACATGAAGATCGATGGTTAAACGATGCGATCAATGACTGAGATATTGTTGAAATTTAACTATTGTTAAATCTTCTGATAGAATTTATCGCAGGATATGAAAAATAAAAAAATAGTTATTTTAAATGTGATATCTGTAATATTTTGAGATTTTTAATAAAATTAGTAAATTAGTCTAATTTCTTTGTCTATCATGTAAATATTTATATATATATATATATATGTATGTATATGTTGGTATATATATAGTTTAAAAAAAACATTCAAAAACAATGGCCAGCTTGTGGTGAAGACTAGTTCTGATCATGACATTTTCAAATATTAATTGCAAATTGGATAACTGATCTCTATCTCTTTCTCTCCCTTCCCCTCCGACTTCTCACTCTATAAATAACCATGAGCCAGAGGCTAATTTCAACCAACCCACAGGAAGAATTAAAGCTCTAACTTTTGCTTGAAAGGTAGGTAGCCAGCTAGAAGAGATCATCAATGGCTTCTCTTCCCCTTGTTCTTGCCTTCCTCACCCTCTCCATCTCCCGAGCAATATTGGCCGCCGACAACAGCCAGCTCCAGGACTTCTGCGTCGCAGATACTGCATCAAACAGTAATTATAGTTATTATAATTAGCATGTATTTTTTTACGTTCAAACTTATTTGTTTAGCAGCGTAGAGCTCACGTACCATAACGTGCGTGCAGTTTTTGTGAACGGTTTCGTGTGCAAGAACCCCGGGCTGGTCACCGAGGACGACTTCTTCTTCGCGGGCCTCGGCAAGCCCGGAGACACGGCGAACCAGCTCGGCTCGAACGTGACTCCGGCGAACGTGGTGCAGATCCCAGGGCTCAACACCCTCGGCATCTCCCTCGTACGCATAGACTTCGCGCCCTACGGCGTGATCCCTCCCCACGAGCACCCGAGGGCGTCGGAGATCCTGGCCGTAACGGAAGGCACGCTCTCGGTCGGCTTCGTCACCTCCAACCCGGAGAACAAGCTGTTCTCGAAGGTCCTCTGCGCCGGAGACGTCTTCGTCTTCCCCCAAGGTCTGGTCCACTTTCAGATGAACACCGGGATGACGAAGGCCGTCGCCATCGCCGCACTCAGCAGCCAGAATCCGGGGGTGGTGACGGTTGCCAACGCTGTCTTCGGATCGAAGCCGGCGATCTCGTCTCAGGTTCTGCAGAGGGCGTTTCAGCTGGACGAGAAGACGGTGAGGATGCTGCAGGCCAAGTTCTGGATGAACAATTAATTAATTAAAATAATATTTAAAGTTTAATTACAGTTTTTTAATAATCATATATATATATATATAAAATAAAGGTTTTTGCTTTTTACATAATCAGGTGTGTTATAGTTCATAATTGATCCGTTGTATTATGATTTCTTTTTTTGGCATTAATTAATTAATTAAAAATATGATATTAAAAAATAAAATTAGTTAATAACATTTAAAAATTTTATAAGTTAAAAAGATACATCTATCTATACTATATAATTAAAATTTATATAAGAATACTGAACTTTTTATAAAGCGCTTAAAATAATTTTATAAATTTTAATAAATATATTTATGCTACTCTTTTATCTATCTCCTCTCTCCTCTCAACTATCTCTTTTCCCTGTAAAATATTAAAAATATAAATAAATTTATTTATATTATATATAATAATATATTTTAATTATTTAAATTTATAAAAATAAAAATAAATATGTATTTTAATTGAATTAAATTAACTATGAGTACAATAATTTTAAATTAAATAAAAATTATATTGACTTTAAATCAAGTAAAATATGAGTAAATTGAGAGTGCATTATACGTATAAATGATAATGTACAGCTCCTAATTTGATAAATTTTTAAAAATTTTATTAAATTTAATACTAATAATTATATTTTATAAATATTTTAATTATCAATATCAATAATAAAATAATATTCAAATTCTATTTCATAATTTTTAAAAAAAAATTTCAAATATAATTTAAAATTTATGAAATTTTAATTAAGAAATCAATTTCCACCGATTAAATATAAATCAAATTTGTCATCTGTGAGGAGAATTTAATTGATTTAAACTAATTAATTTTTTAAAGTTTAAATTTAATTTTAAATATTAATTAAGCTAATTATACTTATTTTTATTAATTATTTATTAGATTATATATATTGTACATATATTGAAACAGATGATAAATAAATAAAGTAACACTATTATTTAATTAAAAATTTCACATATAAATAATAAATTTAATTAAAAAATATTTAATTTAAAATTTAGTTATTATTATTATTCTTTAATAATAAGATCCTTAAGAACTATTAATTTTAAAAATTAATTTTATTTTATTAATGTTTAAAATTTCACTCTATTTTAACTAAAATTTTAAAATTAAAAATTAAATTTAGAATCTAAATATTTAAATTTTACTTTAATTTATTTATATTGAGTTTTAATTATAAATTAAAATTTTAATTGCAAGTGAAGTTAAATTAGATTTAATTAATTTTTTATCTCAATAATTATTTAATTTAAATTAAATTAGTTATAATTAATTTTATTAAGTATTTAATTTATTTAATTTTAAACTATAATTATTTACACGTAATTATTTTATTTTAAATTATTTACATAATTTAGTTATAACTATTTACATATAAAATTATTTTAATTTTAAAAATCAAAAACAAATTTAAAACTAAAATCTTTAGATTTTACTTCAGTTTATTTTATTGGTATTGATTTCTAACTATAAATTAAAATTTTAGATTTGTCTAATATTCATATACTCATTTTATATTTTACAACATTTTAAAATCTAGAAAACATGTTAAATACTAAGGCACTGTTTGGCGCGAGGACCAAAACAGAACCAAAGTAGTACTAGTTTAAAAATAACAATAATAATAATAAATAAATTATTTTAATTATTTTACATAAATTTTAATATAAAAAATAATATTTTACTTCACATACTTAATAATTTTAAATAAAAATATAAATTTTATTTCACATCTTAGATTAAAATACTCGATTTAAATATTTTAGTCTAGAATGTGAAATAAAGTTGATATTTTTATTTTAAATTGTTGAGTATGTAAAGTAAGATAATATTTTTTATATTTCAATTTGTGTAGAATGATTTAAAAAATTTATTTATTCTTATTATTGTTGTTTTTTAAATAAGTATCATTTTGGTACTGTTTTGGTCCTCGCGCCAAACAGGGCCTAAAAGTTAGTAAAAATATCATGCATCGAGTATTTATCATCTTTAATTTAAATTATTAAATATTTTTTTTAGTTTTTAAAAATTTTATGAGAGGAACACTGTGCAATTCCTAATACATTAAAAAAAATTAAATCTTTCAATTATTAAAATTGTATTGTTGAATGAACTTATTTTTTAAGATAAAAAGTAAAACTAATTAATACATTATGAATTATGAATAACATGAAAAAAATAATATTTTAATATTAAATTTCCCATAACATAGGATATGAATTTTTTTTATATATTTTATTAATTAAAAGAAATTTGATCATGAATTTAGCATTTTTGGTTTTTGGCCAAATAGCGGTTAGTGTAATGCATAACTTTTAGAAGGTAATGTGACAATAATTTTATGTAAATTATTAAACTTCAAAATTCAACATACATTAAATGAATCAAACCTTAATAAAATGTGGAACTCAGATAATTATATGTAACAATATAAATTGTGGACCAACGTGTTACAATTCTAGTGTTCGCAAAAATTTAGATTAATTATAAATATCATAATTTTTTTTAATAATTTTTTATATGAATTCAACTTAAATTTGATATAGAGCTGGTAATTGGTAGCACAAAATTAGCTCGAAATTAAATTCTATTGTAAATTTTCAGCTCTTTGATCCATTTAAATACTTTGGCTTAATAAAAACTAAACTTACATTAGAACAGAATTTACAGTAAAAAATCATGTTAATAATGAAAAATATTAGGTGATCACGCTTTAATTATATTGATTAATAGAACGAAGTTTTCATATAGTTGCCTTGTGATAAGATGATGTGATTTGCTGATCATAATTAGCACACTAAGGTCTTGTTTGGCATCATTTAAAAAAATTAAAATAATTTTTTATTAATATTTTAAATTTATCATAATTTTTTATAATTTTATTTCACATCTAAAATAAATTTTAACTTTAAAAATTAATTTTACTTTATATCCAATACAAATTTTAATTTTAAAATTAATTCTATTTCGCGTCATACAGATCTCTTAATATTAAAATAAATAAATTTTTTCATATCAAATTTTAATTGTTTCAATGAAGATCTCATGGAGATGAGGAAGCATTATATTACTAATTTTCAAGTTAAGTTAAACATTTAGAATTTTTAATTATTCTATATTTTTTATATTGTAAATTTTACTTGTAAAAATAAAAATTTATTTTAATTTAAAAAATACTTAGTTTAATATTATCTTAATATTATATTATATTATTTAAAAAAATAATTATTTAATTT
>JAEMOT010001641.1:277012-301642 GCA_019297695.1 Apostasia ramifera | reverse complement strand
GACGCCGGCGCTACCCGCTGGCGGTCGCGTGGCTGCCGATGGGTCGCACACGCCGCACAGCTGCTGGGGTCCGGTGGTGTCTCCCATGCGCGACGATCGGGAGGAGAGAGAAAGAGATGCGGAAGGAGAGAGATTCTGATTTCTAATGTCTGTTACGATCCAAGAATCTATATGTATATTTCATCAAACTAGAGAACCAATTTACTACATTTAGATATTCGAAAGGCCTATTTATCATATGTATAAATTAGAGGGACCTAGATGCTATTTACCCTAATAATTAATTTTAAATCACATTCCTTACAAATTCTAATATAATAATCATCATATCATTCACAATTTTTAATAATTTTTTTTTATTTAAATTTAAATTTAATTTTATTAAATTTAACCTTATAAATAAACAGACTCTTGTAGTTTTTTTATAAGCTCAGCCCAGCCTTAGCAGCCCGAATCTTCTCGTCTCCCCGCCATTTGAGTGAAACCCTAATCCGAATATCTTTGCGGAGGTTCGGTCTGATTGATCATCGGAACGGAGATGGTGGAGAGGCGGAAGCCTCTCGTGCTGTCTTCAACAAGGAAACTTCTTGATTCTGTTCTCAAATCGGCAAAATCCTCCGCCGGAGAGTACGATGCGAGGGAAAGCGTTCGGAGCCATCCATCTTTGCGACTGCGGGCTGGGATCCTCCGGTTTTCATGTGATAGCTCGGGGACTGAGCTTCAGGAAAGCTCGCATCTTGTTGGTGTCTCTTCGTCGGTTCTGAAAAGACTGTCGGTGACTAGTGGTTCGCTGGTAAGCATGTCTTTTTATCGGTTTGAAATTCTCTATTCAATTTAACTGGCTTGTTTATTTTTGATCAAAATAAAATATTGTTCACTTATCCTTGAGGCTAAATTAGCATTACGTAGGAAGTGTGTGGTTATTATTGAGTTTTTTTTTTTAGTTAAATAAACTCAGAGTAGTTAAGATCAAAAGGAATCGCTCTTGAACACCAGCATTACCTCTTTAGCAGCACGTAAAGAGCTTTGAATGTTAAAACTGTACAATATGCTTCTTGCTATCACAAAAACAATGAACTTTGTAATAAATGCACAAGGATGAGTAGAGTTATTTTCCATGTAAATAAACAAAACCTCTTAGATCAGAAAACGTTCAACTTAAGGTACCGAAGTAGGGTATGCTGTAAAGAACCCAAATTCCATCCAACCAGAAATAGAAAATCAGAGTTGATCCTAGAAGAAGTTGGGTTTTTGGTTGAGCGGGAGATAGACTTTTAAACTGGGGGATGGGTCTGGGTAATTTAAATGAAATTTATGAGTTGGTTTTAAATGCATCCAGATTTAATATTGATCCCATCCAACTGATTGCTTGTTTCGATTTAAAACCATTTTTTTTCAAAATGTATTCCTGTTTAGACCGTTAGCAAACAGCCCTATAATTAGCTAATTACCATTTTGTTGAAGGGGGTTTAGTTGATTATTTAGGTTCTTTCTATCTGACAAAGTGGTTCTTTGGTGTATTCTGTCTGAACTCAGTTACCATATTGTGTTTCTTAATCTAGTTCCAGGTTTGATTGATTTTTATCTACTATCATTCGGTTTGCTGGTTCCCCATAATCTTGTTTAGTAATTAATGTTTTCTAATGTGAACCTCTTTTTTTCTATACACACTGTTATAGGTTCTCATTAAGAATGCTGATAACAAAGTTGGAAGGCTTGTCAAAGTTTTAGCACTTGACGGTCTAGTCTTTGATGCGACAAGAGGTGGACATGGCAGCCCTCTGAACAGGTCTTTATGCCTGCATCGTGTAATGAATATATTGCCTTCTCTTGAGTATAATTCTAATCCTAATTTACCCTATGATTTGGAGGTAGCATTTGTGACTCCACTTTTAGCGTTCAATCTTGGTTTGCATGTATCATCTCTTAAAGTTCTTCTTCATGAAGGTCAAGGCTCTATAAACTCTCTGTTTGAAGTTGACAAGGAAGCTACAGTGAAGGAGGACAAAGAGAATGCTGCCGTGAATGTAGAACTTGTATCATGGACCAATTTGCCTAGATATGCATCACACGTAAGAATTTCTTATGTAAAGATGCCTGAATGTGGTATGCTTGTATCCCTTAGAGGAAATTCCAAAATCGATGCAGAAGATCGACAGGATATGATTGATTCAGCTCTTAATGATTACTTCAAATTAGATAGGTATTTAACAAAGGGAGATGTATTCTGTGTTCAAATAAACTGGAGTTGCCATTCAGAATTGTGCATTTCTTGCAATAAAGGTCCTTTAAAACAGTCCAATAACTTCATTTACTTCAAGGTAAGGTGCTGTGATATTTCCATGATAGTTTACTGGTGTAAGGGTTTAGGGAAACTACATATTCTCATCATCAAAGGCATGCTCATGCTATAGGTGGGGGCATTGGAACCATTAGATGAACCAACACTTCGTGTCAACCGCGACCATACAGCTCTTGTTCTTGGAGGAAGTGTTGCTTCTACCATTCCTCCAGATTTCTTTACTAGAACTTTTGGAGATTTTATGCCCTTGCAAGGTGATACGGTGAAAATTTTGGCATCCATTTTTGCACCTACATTATGCCCCTCAGTGCTCTCATCAAAGTTTAAGGTCTCCGTATTCATACATGGTCCTCAAGGTTGATATTATATTATGTGAATATATTATCTTCTTATTTCAAAAAATATATATATATATTATCTTTTATCTTTTACTTTAAAATTTTACCTTGATCAGGTTTAAATTTTACCTGTGGTTTACAGGATGTGGAAAGCGAACTGTTGTTCACTATCTTGCTCGTTGTTTTGGCATACATGTTGTGGAGTACAATTGCCATGATTTTACATCTTCTGAGAGGAAAACTGCTTCTGCACTTGCCAATGCCTTCGAAACTGCTCTAAGGTACAGCTGAACTCTCTTGATTTTTATCTGGCTTCTCTCCTTTTTGCTCTTTCCAATTTTTTTAATGTTATGAACTGTATTTTCAATATTGGCCTTTACTCCATAAGGCTTCCTTTCTTCTTATAAGTCTCAATAACCTGAGGTTTTGTCCTTATGCCTAAGTTTGTTAAAGTTTCATTGCATTTTACGTAAATGAAGTACTTTTTTGGTGGGTTTTATTCTGGCTAAATGCTTAAGCCATATGGAATCTTTGCCTTTTTCAGGAGACTTTGGCAGGTTATTCAAAGTATGATAATCAGTGATCATTTAGCCTCGTTATGTAAATGCTATAAGTCATTTGATCAAACAACCTAAAGGATAACTAGCAGAAAATGAAAATCTAGGAGCAGGGTGGTAAGGGGAAGAGTGGTCCAAGTACATTAATGCATCCAACTTTCTATTATGATAATTATGTTTCTTTTTTTTTCTGACCATGAGGTTTTTCTAGACATTCTTTATATCGGCTTTAATCTATATAACATGTGATTCTGCGTCATTATTACTGAAACAGAAGTAGAAGAAAGTTGGAGTAGAAAGCATATCCGTGCAAGAATATGTTTACTGGGCTACTATGGTATTTTGCTACTTATTTTTCTTGATGGTTGGTATTTTGCTACTGTTGAATAGGAACAACAACTGTTTTAATTTAAGAAGGGTGTACATAGATGGAAAGTTGTCTTATTTAATATAATTCTAAAACATGCTCCTTTAATTCATACGGCTTAATGATATCTGTCTTCGTGAACTAATATAGCGCCATCCTTGTCGAGATTCTTCTTTCTTTGCAAATTTGTCACCGATAAATTGTGAATTTCTTAGGTATTATTTGGGAAGATGCTATTTAATGCTTCTCATTATCCTTTCTTACATAAAAGTAATTTCTAGCCACAGATTTTGATAAGAACATTTTTATAACTACATTATTTCTATAATTTAGTTTTTGGCCACCAGCAATTTTCTTTTTCTTTTTCTGTTTCTTATGTTACAATGCTAATAGAATTTCAATATCAGATATTCACCTTCCATCCTTCTTCTACGCCACTTTGATGCCTTTGGAAACTTATCTGCTAATGATGGCTCAGTCTTGGATCAAGTTGGCATTACTTCTGAAGTTGCTTCTGTTATACGAGATTTTACTGAGCCTTTGTCTGAAGATGAACAGTCGCATTCACTTCAAATCAATGTCGATGGTTCAGTAAGGGTTTCCATTCGATATATTGTGAATCTACATTTGTCATTTGGCAGTAATTGTTCTGAACATGTCTGCAAGCTATTGTCATGATCTATCAGTTCATCTGTAGTGATTGTTATAGCTCAAGTTTTGGCAATTTTACATTTCAGCATTTGGTGGAACCCAAAAGTGTTAGCAGACACAGAGTTTTATTCGTTGCTACTGCAAACAGCAGTGAAGGTCTAAAACCACCAATTAGAAGATGTTTTAGCCATGAGATCAGCATAAATTCTCTAACTGAAGTGCAGCGCTTAAAATTGCTGTCCCAGTTACTTGAAGGTGTAAATGTTTCCAATAGTCAGGTTGATTTTTGTCATCCATTATCTTGGCCACTATTTCTTAGCTAGGTGTATGATGAGTTTTCTTCTTGCAGCACATCGATGAAGAGTATCTGAAGGACATCACTGCACAGACATCTGGTTTTATGCCCAGGGATCTAAATGCTTTAGTCGCGGATGCGGGCGCACATTTTGTCCATAAATTTCTAAATGACAATCCTAAAGACGGTAAAAAGTATCATGACGATGGTGCAACAAGCTTCCCTTTTACCAGAAATCATGGTAGTAATTTCAGCAAAGAAGATTTCAACGTAGCATTGGAACACTCCAAGAAAAGGAATGCTTCCGCACTTGGTACACCAAAAGTGAGTTGCTATCATGAAGCTTGCTTATTGTTGGGTTCTCATCTTATTTTTGATTTTCGTTGCCTGGATGACTTATTTTCTGCCAGAATGATGCGGTTTTTCTTTGTTCTGTTTAAAATTACATGTATTCTTGCAGCATACATACAGCCACACACCGTTAATAAATTCATTCATGCATTATATGAATGCTGTACATCTGCTAAGCCCAGCCTTGTGTTTCATTCTGCAGAAACTGGTTTTGATGTTTATTTGGAGTCTTCTAAGTTTGCATTGCTTTGCCTTAGGTGCCCAATATAAAATGGGAAGATGTTGGTGGGCTTGAGGAAGTGAAGAAATCAATTCTGGACACTGTTCAGGTAAGAATTTGAGGCATGCTACATGCCGTTACTTTATTTCCATCTTGCCAGGTACTCTAAAATATATAGATTGGACTGGTTGATTTGATACTTGCGTGACCATACCCTTCCCTCTAAATCACATTAAAGCTTTGTTTGGTGTCCCAATTGAATCTGATGTACCATATGTAAACTCAAAAGTTTCATCTTGTGATCTGTGTTTAATTTGAGGTGAAGTTAGAACTTATGGAAAACTTATGAAAAAATGGTTTAGATTAAACTAGTTTGGTATAAAACTAGGTCCGCTACGGAAGCTAAAGATGTTACTCATTCTTTGTATATGTTTGTTGGATATTGATGGTAGAGTGTTGTTTTCGATGAAACTGAATGAAAACGAAATATGGCTTTCTTCTTCTTGTTCTTGGATGTTGGAGGCAGCCAGCCTTTAGCTCCACATCGATTTTTTCCTATCTTGGTGAATGAATTGTTGAGATGTATAATCTGAAAAAAAATTGTTGAGATGTTGGCCTTCTCTGTTGACTGTTGATCACGTCATTTTGCAGTTGCCTCTCCTTCACAAGGATTTATTCTCCTCTGGGTTACGCAAACGTTCAGGTGTTCTTCTTTATGGACCTCCAGGAACAGGGAAGGTTAGTACAACTACATGTACAAATAGAATAGTACAGTGGTCTGAACCTCATTCTATTCATAGTCTATTGCTTTTAATACCGTGTTCTTCTTTTTGATTGATAACCATTTTTCTTCTTCCTAATGTTTGATGTTAGTTATTGATACTTCTTCACTGTTTTCAAACCATTTATCATCTTGTTAGTGTTTGATGGTAGTTATCGATATGTCTTTACTATTCTCAGACTCTGTTGGCAAAAGCTGTTGCAACAGAATGTTCCTTGAATTTCCTTAGCGTGAAAGGTCCAGAATTGATTAACATGTACATAGGAGAATCAGAAAAAAATGTTCGGGACATATTCCAGAAGGTACTCATCATTGAATACTCATCAGTACAATGTCAGCAGTACATGTAATTTTTCATCCATTGCAGGCAAGGTCAGCACGCCCTTGTGTCATTTTCTTCGATGAGTTAGATTCTCTTGCTCCTGCTAGGGGAGCCTCTGGAGATTCAGGTGGCGTAATGGACAGAGTTGTTTCTCAGGTGATTTTCACCTTACTTCTAGTATATGGCACTTCGTTGTTTTAATTTCTTTGTTGTACTTTTAACTTGATGTTTATGCTTTCAGATGCTTGCTGAGATTGATGGCCTTAGTGAATCCTCTCAGGTATTTTTGATGTCTTGAAAAATCTCCATGGTCTTACGCTTTTATCGAAAGATTATAGTTCTAACCTTTTTTATAGAATTTAGAATTCTAACCTAAACATTAATAAGTAAAACAATTCCTGCGAAAATTCAGGATCTATTTGTTATTGGGGCTAGCAACAGACCTGATCTTATTGACCCAGCACTTCTTAGACCTGGTCGTTTTGACAAGCTTCTGTATGTCGGGGTGAATTCAGATGCTTCTTACAGGGAGAGGTCTGTTCTTGTTGTGTCAAATTTATTCCCTGGTTCCTGTATCATTACACTGTAATCAGAATATTGTGTGGATATTTATATGATTTAACAGGGTACTTGTGGCATTAACCCGAAAGTTTAGACTACATGATAGTGTCTCTCTACTCTCTGTTGCTAAAAGGTGCCCTCAGAATTTCACTGGTGCAGACATGTATGCCTTATGTGCAGATGCATGGTTTCATGCTGCAAAGCGAAAGGTGAAATTGCTTTCTTATTTATTTCCCATTTTTTTCCAGACTTTGAGTTACTATCTTTCATTTCTTTTAATTTTACTCCGAAATTATTGAACTAGGTAGAAGCAGTTTTAATTCATGACAAACTCACAGTTACCAATATTGGGGATTATTTTGTACGATGATGTCATCAATGTAGTCTTTGTCTCAAACTAGTTAGAATCAACAAATGGAAAATATTGCTTATACTAATAGCTTGTAGAAGAGTGTGACAAGAGTTTGGTGTAGACAAATGCAAATGTTGAAATGGATTAATGGTCCCACTAAAGTAGACAACATCAGAATGATTGTGTTAGAGAGAGTGGATGCGGCGTTTATTGAAGATAAAATGTTGTCAAAACTTTATTGCCAATAAGTTGGCAAAGACTGGAAGCATGGACATGTAGCTCGACCAAAACATATAGCACCCCAATTACGTAGAACTCAAGTTGATTCCCATTGACTCCTCGAAATGTCTTGAGAGCTCCCGGACCATGTTGTAGTTGGCCTTGCTACATTGCGGTCTTGTCACCCAATAGAACTTGAAGATTGTAAGCATCGTAGAGTGCATGAATAGTGGGAAGAGCCAACTTGTAGGGACCTTCCTTCGATATGACAGTAAAGCAAATGGTTGACACCAACGAGTTTTTCCGTCATGGAAGTAGAACTCCGCTTACAAGAGTTAACCTAGGTGATAAAGGGCATGTGAACATCGAACATGTTAATGTCAAACAAGTAAGCACTCAACAAGCCAATACAATAGAGCCAAATGTTGAAAGCAAACCATCCTCTTCAAGTGAAGATTGAGAAGAGAGCCCGACTTCTTTGTCTTCAGAATTAGAGAAATTTAAATTAACTAGGAGTTTTGTACGAGCATTCTGTGCGCATGAATAATTTTTGTAAATGCAAAACTCGGTATTCCAAATTTTTGGCTATCTTTTCCCTTCTGAGTGAGACTGCTAATCAAGATGAAGTGTCTGTAGTCCTAGCTTAACTTTAAGAAGGCTTGACTCTCTAATTGTTTGTTTTACAAAGTCTAGTTTAGGGACTCCATAGGGGTTCTTAAGGGTGAACCAAAACTCAATGGGTTGAGAGACTTGGGAAGAACAGGTCCTTCTTCCCCTAAAGTTCACTCATCTTCTAGGTTGTTTTGATTTGGGTAAGTGGAGGATGAAACTGTAATATTAGTGTTTAGACAGCATGTTTATAACTATTTCAGCTGAACTTCGAGAAGAGTCTGACCTTGACTCTCAATCATTTGCTTTATAAAGTTATGTTTAGGTACTCAACATAGGTTCTTGAAAGCGAACCAAACCGTGTTGAGTCGAGGGACTTAAACTGGATTAGATCATTTGTTCCTCAAAATTATATTTCTACTTGGCTTCTAAAAGTGGTGCCTTTGGGGGGCCGTTGTATCAAAAATTTTCCAAGTCAAAGTGACTAATCCTCTTCCTGGTTTCTCAACTTTTTTGGATTTGGTATGCCAGAAAAACATTCCCTTCACTCAATTTGTTTCTAGAAATAACTTGTTTGCTAAAAGAAACGTGATTCTAGCGTAGTACTCCTTGAGATTGTTGCTGCTCTACTGAGTGTTCCATCATGCCCAACTAGTCTATATGTGCTGGGGCCAACTATTCGAATGATAAATGACCTTCCCAATTCAACTCCGATTTGCTAGTACCATATCTCTTCGTGCAATGTTTTTGATTTAATGATCAACTTGTTTTGTTGAAATTGTCTTCAACGGATGCTTTAACTGTAATATCTTGTGATCTATCTTTTGTGCCCTAATTGTTTAAATGCTATTACTTCTCTTACTTTCTCGAGCATGTCCAGTTCAAGTATTATGCTTTGTTCATTCAATGCTTACCACCGTTTGGGTACATAGTTGGCAACTAGTTCAACTCTCAGAGAGTAGACATTGAGTTCTATAGGTATGAATCCCTCACCCCCTTAACAGATAAAAGAGTAAATGGTCTCAACCACAATTGCATATAGAGTAATAGTGAGGGTCCAAACTACTAGGGAGTTATATTGGTTCAACGCCTTCAAGTTGCTTTTCAATGCATCGAGGAAATATTTTTTTAGATCCTTTAGCTTGGCCGTTTGTTTGGAGATGCTGCATTAAGACAAACAAAAAATTGATTTTTATAGTAGAGATCTCGTGTGATAACTAGGGACCAAATAGGGCGGAAGTGATTGTCGAGATGGTGATCATATGAGTGAATCTGAATTACCTAACCAAAGAGCAGCTCCTAGAAGAATTTTAGGTGGAGAGATACGTGAATGAATTATCTCACATCAGAAATAGAGGGAAGTTCTTGAACTGTATAAGTAGATAATATAAGCCTAAATAGTAAAAGACGTCTTTTAGGGTAAAACTGTGAGGCTAGTAATGAGAAACTCCATAGTTAAGTATACTTAAGCTGAAATAGTACCAGAATAGGTGACCCTCCTGAGATACAATATGATATTAAAGTCGACCTCTTGCAGAACAAAGTGGTTCAAGGACGAACTAGACAAGCTGGTGGGCCTACAACGGCGTGAGACCGAAGAGGACAAGAAGTGATCGCCGGAGTAATGTTCATATAATGAATCAGAATCACCTGGACAAGGAGCGACTTCTGGCAAGTTTTTAGGTGGAGAGGTATAGGAACGAATCATCCTACATCAGAAAAAGGAAATTTCTGAGCTGTATAAGTAACTAATGTAATCTCAAATTATAGAGGCACCTTTTGGGGTAAAATCGTGAGGCTAATGATGAGAAACTCTATAGTTGGGCGTACTTGAGCTGGAGTAATACCAGAATGTGATATTCCTAGAAAGTACTCAAGTCATATAATTCCTAAAGCAAAACAAATAATTTCTCTACATTTGGATCACGAACTGTTACATCTTAAATCAAGCTAAATGTAAAATTCATGCTATTGCCACTGACCAAACTCTGTTGTCGAAACAACAAATGATTCGACTCTAGATGAAATTTTTGACTTGACCACCTATTTGATGCGGCTTCACTTTGCCCTCAATTAATTTAGTGAAGTAATTACAAAGAATAGAATTCACTGATTGTGACTAATGCTCGGAAATGGGGCCTAGCAATTCCATTCCCCCAAATAGCAAATGCGCAAGATACATTCATCGATAGCGCAAGCTGCCCACTCTTCAATGTGGCACCTCAGCAAAACTGACTGGGGGGCTTCCCAAAATCCTGGAAGTGTTTGTTTCGAGCTAACTTATTTCTCTGATTTAAGTTAAAACTAAACCTAACTTACTGATATGTATTGAGACTCTAATTTTACCTTAGATATTTTGTGATTAGTTAGAAAGTGATTGAACATACTTTATAATATTATTTTAAATTAAAAATTTTTTGGAACTTAGTAACTATCGAAAAAAATTTTCAATTTTCAGGTAAAATTGTCCATATATAATATGCTCTTAGTAATACCAAAAATCTTTGAGGCTATAGAAGTGTAATTTATTTTAAAAAAATTCAAAGGATCTTTTTGAAATTCAAATCAACAAAGTTTTAAGTCATTTGCGTCTATCATATGAGCTACACTGTAAATGGGATAATATGACACATCATATATATATTTATAATTATTATTTTTTGAAGTGTCAATATTCAATTTTTTTAATAAATTTATCTTATTGTATCCGTATTATTGTTTTCATAGTTGGGCAAACAAGCAGACATAGTAGTTTGATCTTTCAGTCTAAACTTTTGGGAAAATATTTTATGTTTTAACTGTTCTTTTCTTGTAGTTTGGTAAGATCTTGTTCTGCATGGCTAAAATCTTATGCTATTCTAGCCGCCCCTTGATTGTTGTTTCATTAAACAACATAATAGCTGTTAATTTTAATGTCATTCTAATGTCATCATATTTAGGTTTCTGTCAATCATGAAGAATCAGGTGCTGAATCTGATTCAGTTATTGTTGAAATGGACGATTTTATGAAGGTATGCTTCTAACTCCAGTCACTCATTTTACCATTTTGTGGGGCTGAACTGCATGTCCTTGTATCGGCTGAGGCCTCATCATTAGGACTGGCAATGAATTAAGTCGGAGCAAGTTTTTGTCAACTCGATTTGACTGGCTAAAGCTCGACTCAAACTCATGCTGGTTCAACTACCGGACTTGACCTGATTTAGAATTTTAGTTACCTTGAAATGAGATTCTAGTCGTATTTAAATTGGATTAAAAAAAATAAAGTATTGGTCACATCAAATTGCTAAATAAATTTAATCAAAAACTTTTACATGGTATATTGACCATCCCAAGTCCATTAACCTTCTAGATTTTCATCACTGTTTCTACTAGCTATTGGTCACTATTTCCGTCTCTTCCACTAAATCAATTTCGATGGTACTTAGGTAGTTCGCGAGTGAATCTCGAGTTTTCAAAATTTTGCAGCCCTATGTATAATTGACTCAATTTGTAACAAAAGCAGGAAGAGCATTTGACATTTTACTGCTGTACAACAGGTCTTGGGTGAGCTATCGCCATCTTTGTCAATGGCAGAACTTAAAAAGTATGAACAGTTGCGTGATCAGTTTGAAGGCTCTCTGAAATAAGAGGAAATGAGCTCATGGTTATTGGCATATGATTTCATCTCAATTGAGGAGGTGGATCATGTATGAAGGTGCGATTTTTTATTCCTGTTTCAACTGCCGCTTCTAAACTTAGTTTTTGCTTCCTATGTTGGCGTAAATTTGTGTGTTCTTTTATGAAAAATACTGGTTTAGGATCAGTCAGTAGTTCTTTTAATGATTTATTTTCTTCATATTTGGAGGAAGGAAGATCCTCTCTTTGGAGAACTTTATAGATAATTTCTTAAGTAGAATTTATTATCTGGTTAAAAAGTCTGATTGGGAATTATTTTTTTTGTTAATATACTCAATATCAAAATTAAATGCTAATAATTGCCCTTGACTAAAAATTTTAGTGTTTTTTATCTGTTATGAATTTTGTTGCACTGCAATTAATTCTTAGTATGAATTTCTTATTCTACATATCATCTTGAAATTTTAATATGCATTTAACTATGACAAATATTTTTTTTTTTTGCTTATGATTTGTAGGTATTCCAGTTATTGGAAAGATGTCTCACTATTTTTTTTTTCTATTTAAATATACCTTCATAGTTAAAATTTGAAATTACTGTGTTAATAATTTTAAATTGGGTAAATTACACTCAGGTCCTTGAGTTTAATACTTAATAAAGCATAGATTTACATTTTTAAAATTATAACATCGAGATCCCTGAGTTTTAATAAATTATCAAATGAGATTTTTTATTTTTTTTATTACTAAAATTTTGTAAAATTATAATTTTGTGCCAGCCCTTCTCTCTCCTCTTGGTCCGCTCGAGGTGGCGCGATTACTGGTGGGTACGGCGGCTGCGCGCTTGCGCGGGGATCAGAAGTCCCAATCCTCTGCATGCGCGAGGTTGTGCGGCCGCTGGCGGGTCTAGCAGCCGAACAATGTTGAACCCGTCAGTGGCCGTGCGGCCTTGGTGGGATTGGGAGGATAGTAGGGTAGAGGTAAAATGGTAATTTTAAAAAATTTAATAATAAAAAATAAAAAAGATTTAATTTGAAGACCTGAATGTAAAAATGTGGTTCGGTGTATTAATAAAAAAACTTGATTTTAAAAATGTGGTTCGGTGTATTATTAAATATTAAACTCAAAAACCTGAATGTAGTCCTTTTAAATTTTTTAGGAACTACAAGGTGTAGGTGTGGTAAGCATTACATTTTTTTTTACCTTCTTTACTATGTGAAATTAAGGTCATTTTATATAGCCTTCTTAGATAAGAGAAAAAAATATTTTATTTTATAGATTTAATGCGAAAAAAATTAGTTTAATATTAATAAGTACGTAAAATATGAAATAAAATTAATTTTAATATTTGTATTTGTGTTGAATGTGAAATAAATTTGATTTTTATAATTGAAATTTGTGTTGGGTTGAAAAAAAAAAATCTAAACCAAATGTCCTTTTGAAGAAATCCTTTTTCTTGTTCTAATATTTTATAGAATGTTTACATAATTTAGTGACCACCAGAATCACTGTTGTTTTTTATTGATAATTTTATGTAGAAATTTGGATGTGAACTTAAATGCTTATTTGCAAAGAGATTATTGTCTCATTAACAATATTATAACTAAAAAATTTTATTTTTTGTTGAATTAATTTTATTTTAATTTAGAAACGGTTAATTTATATTTAATAATCAATCACCTGAAAATTTTCTAATGTTTAAATGTGGCAATATTTCCTGAAGTGACATGCATTATTTATGTAAATAAAAGATGAATTCTGAGTTCAATGAATGTTTTTCATAATATTTTGCAATTTACGGGATTTTTTTAAGATCAAATGCTGTCATTTTGCATTCGTAGCGTTCAAGTAGTTTTATATGTATTTTGGGCTTGTTTATTTAATAAATGAGAGTCAAGCAATTCAAAACTCCAATTTAAAATAATAATAATAATAATAAAAAAAAAAAAAATAATAATAATAATAATAAATAGGCAAGTTGGCCCTATGTTCATATTCTAAATTTCTAAGTTACAGATTATTCAACTAATCTTTAACTTAATCAACGTTCAACCCTGATTAATGATTTAATTATTTAACGCTGCTGACGTGGACGGTGGCTTTGAACGTTGATTTATCATTTAGGGAGAATCTTAACTTCCCGTCGGAATAATTAGTCTATAATAATAATAATAATAATAATAATACCTTTAACTATTTTTATACCACGTGATTTGCACTGTCAATTAAAATTTAAAACTGGATCGATAAATTCTAATCATTTGAATTTTAATCAATTTTGTTGTGAATTAAAATTAATTTCTGAGGTAATTATTTACATATAAAGGTGTTAATATGGATCGAACATCGAAGATCGAAAATCGATCGAAAATTGAATCGATTTTAAATTAAATCGAAATCGAGTCGATCTAAATGAGCCGACTAACGAGCCAAAAGTTCGGCTCGGTAATAATTTTGAGCCGATTTTGAGCCGTGGTTGGCTCGACTCGATCCAGCTCGAAATTGGCTCGAATTAAAATACATTTTATATTATAATATATATATAATATATATATATATATATGTTATATAATATATATATACATATATATTATAAACTGAGCTGATCTCGAGCCAGATCGAGTTGAGCTTACCCGACTCGAGATTGGCTCAAAAAAATTTTGAGATTTAATTCATTTCGAGCCGGCTCGAAAATAAATTGAAATCGGCTTGAAGTCGAGCACAATCGAGCTCGAGTTGATTTCGAGTCGATCGAAATGTGATCAATCTAATTTCGAGTCGGTATTGGCTCGGCTTGAAATCGAATCGGTAACAGCCCTATTTACATAGCACTTTAAAAAGTTATATCTACATATTAATTATTCTTTAAAATTTATTTATTTATATATTTCTTTATAATTTTTAATATTACAAAAGTAATATTATATCGATATGAAATTTCTCTTAGTCCAGTCAGTTGGAGTCTCCTTAGAATCGAGAGTTTCACGTTTAAATTTATACTATTATAATTTTCAATTGGAGTAAGAGAATTGTAGTGTTTAAAGCAAAGAATTAAAAATAATACTGTTAATATTGCCATAATTAACTTAATTTAAATACTTGAGATAGTTATTGATCGCAATCGGCGATGGTGGTTGTGGTTGTTGTTAATGACTGATAACGTAAGTGTCGGTGGTGACTGATTGACAATGATGATCGATGTATGTTGGTTGGTAGTGACACTAATGTAAAATAATTTATGAGACGATATTGATGTAGATAAAATTTAAAAGATGATAAGTGCGAAGATATAATTATAATATGTATGTATTTTTTTTCATAATTTAGTCAAAATATAATTGCTTTGACTAATTTTTTGTTTTATATATTTTTTAGTATATTTAAGCAACATATTTTAAATTTTATTTTAGTACAAGTTCTAGTTTTACATGGGAAATTGTTTTCTAGAAAGGCACAACTAGTTTAGTTGAAGCATTTTTTTTAATTTTTTAATAATTTTTTTTGGATAAATTATACCAAGGTCTCTGAGTTTAAGGCTGAATAACACACAAGTACAGGTTTTTAAAATTATAACATCAGAACCCCTGAGTTTTAATAAATTATCAAATAAATTTTTTTTATTTTTTTATTATTAATTTTTTTTAAAATTACCATTATACCTCTCCTCCTCTCTCCTTCCTCCCGATCCCCGCGCACGAGTTATGTAAATAATGTGTATGTGTGGCTACCAGACCCGCCGGCCGCCGCGTGGCCTCGCGCGTGCTCGGGGAGCAGGAGTCGAGAAAGGAGAAAGGGTATAATGGTAATTTTAAAAAAAATTAATAATAAAAAAATAAAAAGAACTCATTTGATAATTTATTAAAACTCAGGAATCTCGATGTTATAATGTGGACCTGTGGTTATTAAACCTTAAATCGGGGACCTGGATATAATTTATCCAATTTCTTTTCTAAAAACTTACAAATAATTTCTTTTCTAGAAACATACAAGCAATTATGCCAGTTTGATAAGCGGTTGGTGCAGTTACTAGCCGGCTCTTCCCAATTGCCCCTTGACTTTACATTATTTACGCTTCTGTGCCACGCAAAATTGACTTCGACTTAGATTCCTCGCATGTCAGATATCCCCGAGGAACTTGTTAACCTGCAACTAAAAAGTGATGTATCATCGGATCTTCTCGTCTTCTCATAACTCCTGTGCGTGGTAATCCACTTCGAGGGTGATCGGCCTATCGCGGTGTTCGCCGCATCGACTTCATTGGACCGTGTTGTTTTGGGGTCCGAGCCTCGAGATCTAAGTTGTATAAATAGCGTAACAACCATAACAAGAAAAAAATAACTGGACAGCAGACGACAGTATGAAACTTTTTAAGATGCTTTTTTGTGTAATTTTTTTTATTTTTTGTTATTATTTATTTGATTTGTTTATGAATTTTGTGCATCAATAAACACAATGTCTTACCTGATGAGTAGTATTTTTTTTCCGTTGCAATGCGCCTGCGATTCTGTTTAACAGCAGCCAAGGTCGATCTTGCACCCCAGTGGCCACTTGTGCATTTCTACGTGCCGCAAATAAGCTAGTCTTTTGCCTTTATTTGGTTACTGCTTAAGTTAGTTATAGCCATTTTATTAAACTTTTTTATAAAAAAAAATATAAAGAGTTTTTTTGAGATATATATATATATATATATATATTTATGATGAGAAATAAAGTTAGTTAATTATTAGAATATTAAATAAAATTAGTTGATATATTAAAAATTGTATAAGCTATTTTATTTTTTTAAATAATTATGACTAACTTGAACGCCAACCAAACTGAAGCTTAACATCTCATCCTTGTGCAAGATGCGTGCCAACCTTGTCCGCGCACGGAGCAGCAGAACATGGTATGTGGGTTTTGAGGTTTTCATTAAAAATTGGACGGTGAGATTCGATTCCAATTCTACGACATTAATCATACCGCCGCTTTATTGCGATAGCAATGGGCTTATCTTTCAGTATGTGAGAGAGTTTGAAGTAAACTATTATTATTAATATTAATTATTGAGATAAATCGTAGATAAATCAAATCAATTTACGAATGTGTGCATATTACATTCTTTCTCGAGTCTAACGTGAAAGGACTTTTATGTCCTTGGAATAGAGAACCCATTTAAATTGAATAAAATTTAGAATAAATTACTTACAAGTCATTAATATTTTATACTTATTGCTTTTTAGTTTGCATAATATTTGGATGCATTGCATTCGGGGATGAAAGTAGGGGTCCCCTGTTTGGTTCATGCCGAAGATGTACATAACTATGCTTTTTATAAAATAAAATAAATTATATAATTTTCAATACATCAACTAATTTTATTTAGGGGGCGTTTGATTCAATATTATCTTGATATTATGTTATGTTATCTAGAGAAAGCAGTTGTTTGATTTAATGATATCTGCAAAGAATTTTCTATTAGATTATAAAATAATCAGTCAAAAAATGACATCTAAATGTCATGACATCTATATTATATAATATAATACTAAGATAACATCGAACCAAACGCCCCCTCAATATTCTCACAATTAATCAACTTTATTTCTGATCGTATATATATTTCAAAAAAAATTATATTTTTTTATAAAAAAATTGAAAAAATGAATATGCCCAATTTAGGCATGAACCAAACATAGGCTTTTTATAGGGTGGCATTGTGACATCTATCAAATTGTCAATGCGAAGCCCAGGCTGCATCTTCTTGATGCTATCAAAAAGTGAGACAACGAGGAATAACTAGAGAAAAAGTTTGCGAATGCTCCATATTGCAGTTATTAAAAAATAATAATAATTAGGCAAAACTTTGAGCTAAAGGAGATAGTCATGACACTGGCTCAGATATTGAGGTTTTGTCTTCTTTGATCGTATTTCACTTTTTGTTCTAAAAAAAAGATATTTCTACATCTTAAAACACATAATATTATATATATAACTTTATTTCACTTTTTCTTAGATGAGATAATTTATCCTTTCGCTCCTTTCTTAGGCCTAGAAACTTGTTAGAAGTTGCTTTAATATTATCCCAATTCCTTGGAATTAATTGATAGTCAATATACCCCATCATTTTCAGTCTTTAGGTCACAAGTTGCTAGCTTCTACCTATTTTGTATTCAATCTACACATATATATATGTATTAGAGGGCAACTCTAATACTATTATATCATAACTTGTCCGAATTGATGACGTATTATATGCTTTTGTCATAGGCTTACATTTTTGTTCTTAAAAAGCACGTTAACATGATCCAGACTAAGAGCTGATTTCTTATTTAATAATGTTGGACTATCACCTTGTGCTATTCTCTTATGACTTAGAAGTCTCCCGGTGATTTTTCATTGCTCTTCTAATTCCTTTGAGACCGTTCGACAATCATCCCGCTCTTTTTGGTATTGCACAAGAACGTAAATCATTTTATGAATATTCCAAAAAAAATATAACCTTTTTGATCTTTTATAAATTAAGGAGATTAGGATTTCTTGTCCTAACTAATGCATTGGTCAGCAGAGTTTTGCTGCAAAGCCAATGCCCCCCCTTTTCATCCATTGTCCTCTCTCTCTCTCTCCCTCCCTCGCACCCCTCGCTTTTCTCTTTGATAAAAGAGAAGCTGGAAGTAAGTGCAACTTCTGATAGGAATCGAATATTATTTTGTGACTCTTCTTGCTAATTAGATATCCTCTCTCTCTGCCACACATGTATCTCTATTGACCTTTCAATAGACAGGTGGCGAAGTGTGTTTTGGTCTCTAAAATGCTACTTTTTTGCTAGACGTACTTAAAATAGTTATTTCTAATTCAAATAGAGTAAGCAAATTGAAACATAAATCTTAGAGAACTAATTGGCATGTAGTGAAAAAAAAGATTAATAGTAATTAGGCCTCTTTAGTTTAAACTTATGTGCATTAAGGTCTTTTTAGTTCCTAAATCACTCAAATAGGTTCTCTAATTTGAAATAATAAGCAAATAACTCATTTGATATTGATAGACTCAATGAAAGATAATTTTTCTAAAAAATGAGCTAATTTTACTAATTTAAAAGCTAAATTAATATTTTAGATATGCAAAGTTCAAACTGAACTATTAATTAGAAAAAATATCCTCTGTTAAGTGCTTTCCTCAATACCAATAAACCTATTTGTATTTTACTTCAAATTAGAGGACCTACTTAGTTAATTTAGAAATTAGATAGACTTATTTATACATAGGCATAAACCCGAGAGACCTAATTGCTATTGACTTAAAAAAAATGATACCAAATAATAAAATGAATAGCAAATTATTTATGTATAGCAAATTAATATTTGAAAACTACTTTGTCGCTCTCATAAGTGACTGCAATTCTGCAAATATTGAATTCAAGTAAGATTTTTACGTAGCACAAATAATGATGCTACATAATAAAAATTAGGGACATTTATATGGTGGACACAGAAATTAGGTAAATTTACGGATTTCACCATAAATCTCAATATATTACAGATATCATATTTAAAATAGCTATTTTTTTCATTTTTCACATTCTGCAGTAAATTCTATCAGAAGATTTAACCATAGTTAAATCTCAAAAAGATTTGATACTCGCTCGTGATGCCTGCGTAAGAAGAAGATGCAAATAGCAAAATAATACTCATGTGAATACGCTGTCGCCTCGCGAGAATACGTTGTTGCCTCGCTTGAATATGCTGCCGTCGGAACCAATGCAGCTTCGAGATGCCCTAACATGAAGATCGATGGTTAAACGATGCGATCATTGACTGAGGTTTTATTGAAATTTAACTATGGTTAAATCTTCTATAGAATTTACCACAGGATGTGAAAAACGAAAAAATAATTATTTTAGATGTGATATCTGTAATATTTTGAAATTTATAATGAAATTCATAAATTAACTTAATTTTCGTGTTCATCATATAAATGTCTCTAAAATTAAATTTTTATGAGAATCTAATTAGTTTTAAAATTTGAGATTAAATATTGCCATCATATTAGATATGTTTTATGCCAAAACATTTAAATTAGCCAAATAAAATTTTTAAATTTGATAAATATTTAATTATTTAACCTAAATTATTTTAAAAAATTTATATATATATATATATATATTGATAGAAAAAATTATTTATATTTGACTGAAGGCCAGAATGCGCAGCATATGTTGGTCGTTCGGTCTTTCCTGGAGCGCGTGAGTTCAGAAAGACAGAAACGGCATCCTGCACGTGCGAGGCGGGCCCACGGCCGGCAGAAAGCGGTGCCATGTGGGCCCCGCAGAAGCCGACGGGTCTCGTCACCGCTGTGCCACGTCAGCCGGTCGGTGTTTTTGCGCTGGCGACTTGGCGGCATTTAGACTGTGCCGTACCTGAAATGCCCTCCTTACTTTCTCACAATTACATCGAAGGGCATATTATGTTTTCTGCTTTTCTTAATATTATTTTTATTTTAAAGAGATTTGCCTGCCTGCTAAAAAAAAATTTGGGGCATTTACATACATACCCCTTAATTTATTTTAAATTATATATTAAACTCTTTATTTTTTAATTTTACAACTTCACCCCCTAAATCATCTAAAAATAACATATCTAGGCATTTCTCATAATTTTTAAAAGATTTTTTTTATTGATTATAATTATTTGAATACTTATTACTAATAATAAGTATATACAAAATATTATGAACATATACAAAATATTATTTTTGGATGATTTAGAGAATGAAGTTGTAAAATTAAAAAACAAAAGATTTAATATGTAATTCAAGATAAATTAAGGAGTATGTATGTAAATCTCTTTAAAAATTTATATGTTGATTACATGCAAGATGCCATCATCTTTATAAAATTTAGATAATAAAATAACATGTATATAAATTAAAGTATAATATAAAATAATTTGAGTAGTATGTGTGTATTTATCCCTTTGTTTTATAGTTAATATATACTCGATGCAATAAATATAATCAAACTAAAAGACATTTAATTCCATGTAATTTAAAAGAATAATTATTTAATTTGATGATATATTTAAATAATTTTATTAAATTTATAAAACTATCATGCAAAAAAAAGAGATGACATTACAATATAATTAAGATAATATTAAACAATATTAATAACTCATAAAAACATCACCGCCTAACAACTGATCAATAATACTATTTTATATAGATGTATCGATACGATGTGATACAAATTAATTTAGAGATTACTAGTTCTCCTATAAATTAATTTTCATTCGAAAAAATGATACGTATATATGGTTCGAGAATGAAACATTAATAAAAATTAAAATTCAAAAACATAAAAAAATTAAATAACTAAAAGTTAATATATATTATGAAGTTGGCAAATAATCAAATGTTCTCAGAATAATTTAAATTTTAATTTTTTAATTCTTATTTAGACTATAAGTACATAATCCTACAAAATAAAATCAATCAAATTCCTAAATTTGATAATCTCTAATTTTTTTTAAAATGATTTTATTTTCATCAATAAAACTACAACTCTTACAAAATAAAAACATTCAAGCAAAATAGTCGAGCATAATTTCTATTGCGATTTATGAGCAATATAAACAAAAAGTGTGCATATCTATTTGTTGTGCGCATAGATTAATGCATGCTTGAATAAAAAATAAAATGATCAAATTTTTTTCTTTTAGGAGGGATGATCACACTACTCAAATTATTTAACTTTAAAAAAATATACAAATCAAACCGCTATATATTGATATACTAACTTAAAAAAAATTAATATTGATAAAGATAAAATAATTAAGCAAGTGATTTAAATTTTTACAACATATATGATTACATCCTTGGATGGTGATAGAAAATAAAATTCATTTTAAGAAATAAAATGAAATAAAATAGATGAATGTTATTAATTAATTATGAACCTTGGGGAAATCATCATTTGACTTTTCTATAAACCATATAATTTATAAAAAAAAATTATGAAGTCCAATAAATTGATTAATAATGGTAAGGGCTTTAATGATCACTGAATCATTCAATAAATTAAAACTAAATCTATTAAATAATTTAATTAATTAAAATACTAATTAAATCGTAAAATAGTTAATTAACTATTGAGACTATGTAACAAAAAATATAGTTTATATATATAATGCTCTTTTATATATAAATATAAAATTTTAAAAGGGATAATTACCTACATGTCACACTATTTCACTTTATTTATGTATTACCCATTCATTCTTAGTTAATTACGCTATGCACACTCAAAATATTATAAAATCTTACATACACACACTTAAGTTAAAACTCAGTCAAAATCTATTTGAAAAAAAAAATTCGTTAGTAAATTATTAAAATTACATTTTTATCCTTAATAGTACATATTTTTTTCTTCCTCGATGTCACACTAAAACGCTGATCTGTCCTAAAATCAATTCACGTCGCGAATGTCTCATTCCCTTGCCACAACCTAAACATCAAAGTTTTAGGTTTTTCACTCAAAATATATTTAAATATCCTTAAAATAATATGATAAATGATTCAGAATTTTTGTAACCTAACTATAGTTAGGTTATTGAAAAATTATAATTGCTCATTATAATAGAAACAACTGAAAGTGTGTATGTAAAATTTTATAATATTTTTAGTGTGCATAACGTAATTAACTAAAAATGGATGAGCAACGCATAAATAAAGCGAAATAGTGTGGTATATAGGTAATTATCTCATTTTAAAAATATTCATGTTTTAGAGCTCGAACATAGAAGAGAACAAACAAATTAATATCATAGCTATCGATTAAGATTATGATTTTTCTTTTTTATGAAGGAATATCATGTAATTTGAATTTAATTTAATCTGCCCCTCCAAAATTATTAGAAAGTTTGCACAATAAATATAGAAATGGCAGGCCGGCAAGGGAATTAACCAAGCATGTGAAGCCATGAAGGAATTGCATGAAAATGATACATGAAGGGACACGTGCAACCAATCAAAGTCATCAGTTGGCACGTGCTTAACTGGACCCATGCGTTGCACGTGACTCAAGAGATTCATAGAGTGCAAGACATGCATGATGACATGATATAACACGATGACACACGGTACAACTTAATTTATTATTGATACAAAAAATATGTAAAAATAGAATAAAATAAGACAATAATTTTTATGTGAAAACCCTACAGTTCGGAGGAAAAACCACAATGTCGTCTACGCCATTTAAATCCACTAATCGAATTCCTTTCTTTACAAAGCTTGGTGGTCTCTAAATGGAGACCGAATAAGTACAAAAAAGAGAGGTAGAGAGAGAGAGAGAGGCAGCTCATCTAGAGAGAGAGAGAGAGCCCCCCAGCTTTTCCTCATCTTCCTTATTTATAGCTTGGAGAGGAGGGGACATAATAGGTACGGTCTATCACATCTGACACCTATTCCTGCAAAGGATGATTAGGCAGTAGACTCCCATGTCACCTTAAATGTTGAGTTGACATAGTAGTATGGAGGGTACGATCTAGTGATATCTCTTTGAGATGCTATCGACAAGAGGTTGTTGTTGAGCTGTTGTTCGACTTGAGCTGCTGTTCGGCAAGAGATGTTAGAGAAGATTCTAACACTCATCAAATAACCTGATATATATATATATATATATATATGTTAAGTGATTCGAGATCGAGCTGATATGTAGTACAATACAAACTGAAAATCTTTGAGAATATTTTGGCTAGCACTTGAATGAAATTTAAAATGATTTTGAGTCAAATATTCGTGACTCAAAATCATTTGCACTAAAGCCGACTCAAAATTCATTTCGAACTGACTCTATTTATGTATACTTCTATACTTTATGAATTACATAAACATTTCACATGAATATGCACAAATTCTATGGCATGGCAAAGTTAAAACAAGGAATATGTAAAATTCTGTTATTTATATATTATTTATTCGAGCCCATTTTGAGCTAATTATCACGAGTAAGCTAACTCTAGTTTGACGAAAATAAGCATTGTATGAATCTTGAGCTTGAATCAAATTAATTAGTCGTTCTGGAACTAAGCTCAAATTTGGACTAGAGATGACAATTTATACGCATACCTTACCCCTAATAGGGCAGATATGAGTCTTAAAATTTTTGATGTGTATGAGTTTTATATAAGTTTACTCCCTTTGATATAATTTAAAGTAAAAAATCTAAAATTGTGATATAAACTACTCAAACTTTAATGTTATAAGAAATATTATTTTATTTTTTATTTAATTTGATATTTTACTTTATATTATTTATATATTATGTTAAAAAGTAAATTTTTGTTCCTTAAAAATAAATGATTTCATATGTGCACCTCTTATTGAGTAAAAAAAGACAGAGAAGGGCATAAGTGGGTACGAGATTGGTATGGCTTTCAGTAAACCGATTAGGCCCCTCGCATTCCCGTCTGTAATTTTGACGAATATGGAAGTATGCACGGGTTATTTAAAGACCCTTTGAAGTCTATAAAGCTAACTCAAAATGTTGGGTCCATTTGAAGTAGAAGGACCTAATTGTAATTTATCCTATGTAATTTACAAACGCGGCAACATTATTTTCCCACTCTGCGGCGGTTATTTATATTTTTGGAAGATCGAGATGCGTGAGAGGCTCTGATAAGGGTATTTTGGGTAATTCAACCATTCTCTCTCTCTCTCTCTCTCTCTCTAGTGTCGGAATAATTGATGGCGTCGAGAGCGAATGGGGGTGGTCGTGGGTGGTGGGTCCCGCAAACCCGCAGGCTTTATTGGCCTTTGCGCCTTAGAGAGAGAAAGGGGACCTACTCACGGATTCCGTACTGAAACGGAGTACAAATACGGAATACGGAGTACGGAGTACGGAGTACGGAATGAGTGAAAACCACCAACATTGAGTCCTTATGGTACAATAATTCAACCTTTCGCACCAAAGCCAATATTGGTTTGAGTTCACTCGCAATCATTCGAAACCAGTCGAGTTTCGAGTTTATTTGAGCAAAATAATCGTCTTTTTATAATAGTCAAAAATACATTTTAATTTTTACACTTATATATATATATATATATATAT
>JAEMOT010001641.1:256082-275286 GCA_019297695.1 Apostasia ramifera | reverse complement strand
TATATATATATATATATATATATATATAATGTTTACGAATAAATTCGGCGTTGCATCATAGTAATGCTTATATCAACTAGTTAAATATTGTGTCTAATGTTTTAGTAACTCATTAAAGTTGAATTATAGGTGTGAGAATTCAGGTGAAAGATTAATAGTCTCCCGATATTTAAATTAATATTTACCTNTATATATATATATATATATATATATATATATATATATATATATATAATGTTTACGAATAAATTCGGCGTTGCATCATAGTAATGCTTATATCAACTAGTTAAATATTGTGTCTAATGTTTTAGTAACTCATTAAAGTTGAATTATAGGTGTGAGAATTCAGGTGAAAGATTAATAGTCTCCCGATATTTAAATTAATATTTACCTGAGCCCAAATTTATTGATCAGCCAAGCCATGAGTCATGTGCATATCGAATTAAATTAATTTGATTTCTATCTTTTTAAAAATATAAATAATATATTCAATTATTTAATAATAATTATTTATTATTTGTGCATACATATGTGCTAGTAGTGGTTAGTATATCTGTTACTTAGTTTTATAGATACAATTAATCCAATTTCAAATTCTAACGATAATAAATTTTTTAAAAAATATTTATTTTTGGAGGGTTTGAGTTAGCTTGGAGTTGAAACGAGCCAGCTCAAACTCGATTCAAATTGAGTCATGCTTTGCCCAACTCGAACTCAGATCATTCTCACCCCTACTGAATTGCCTAACCTTGTATATCGTGAGATTCGGTGATCAATATTTTTTCAAAAGCAATGATATTATGTTTTTCTAAAGAAGAATAAGAAGAACAATTGTATTTTATGAAAATCGATTACACTTAATAGACATATAAGGGCGATATTTGTCCCAATACAAATATAATATAACTTTGTTAAATTATTACTAAATAAAATATCGAGTCAAATATGAGTTGTGTCAATTTTGTTTGTAGTGAATTGACTTCGAGTTCTTAAAAAATTATGTCGAGCAAAAATAGAGTGCATTTTAAACGAGCTTTCAGTATCGAGTATAAATTTAAGATGTGTGTGAGATTTTGCGTTCAGGCCAACTTGAAAATAAGAAATTGCCTTATTACAAAATTACATATAGCGATAACACGTGTGAAAATATTAAAACTGCTTACGAAAGTCTGTCGAAATTCAAAAGTGCGGCATTGAATTAAATTTTTTTTTTTTTTGATATTACGTGGCTTTGAATGACTTGTGGACAACAGCTAGTACAACGGGAATAATTCTACTGTAGATCTTGCATAAAAAATGACATAAATATTAGATAAATAAAAACGCAATTTTTAAATTAATTAAAAATATAGAAATTGGCAGCAAAAATGAGATTAATTAATTAGAAAAAAAAAATAATGGGCAGCATTATTGAAGACCGGACAAAATTAGGTGCACAGTTGGGAAGAAGGTGAAACCGTGTTGGAACTCGGGACAGCATGTTTATAGTAATTCTCGAATTAAATTGGGATAATAATGTGTAATATTTAAATTTATCTTACATTATTTTTTATATTTATATAATAGATAAATTGCAAGTAGGTTCCTATTGTTTGATCATATGTGTAAGAAAATCCAATTTTTTGAAAAATCATTCAAATTAGTTCATTAGTTTCAGGTAATGTGCAACTAAGTCTAAAATTTAGATTTTACAGTAAAAAATATATATGAAATGATATTTTTATTCTTAAGATTTTCTCTCTCCTCTCTCTCTTCAGATTTCGCACTCTCTTGCTCGAATGGAGTCCTTCATGATTCCGATGAGTGAGGAATGAAAGAAGATCGATTCCATTTTGCTGGCGAGTGTGAAATCGGAAGAGAGAGAAAAGAGAGAAAATCTTGAGGGCAAAAATATCATTTCATATATTTTTACTGTAAAATTTAAATTTTAGACTTAATTGCATGTTACCTAAAATTAATAGACTAATTTGAGTAATTTTCAAAAAGTTGAACCTACTTGCACATATGATCAAACAACAGTAACCTATTTGCAATTTATCCTTATATATTTGATCTCAAAATATTTATATGAGTAAATTACACTTAGGCTCCTAAGTTTAAGGCTTAATAACACACAGGTCCACGTTATAATATTGGGGTCCTTGAATTTTAATAAATTATCAAATGAATTTTTTTTTATTAATTTTTTTTTAAATTACTATTATACTCCTCCCCCTCTCTCTCAGGTTTTAAAAGAGGAGGAGGGGGTATAATAGTAATTTTAAAAAAAAATTAATAATAAAAAATAAAAAAGAACTTATTTGATAATTTATGAAAACTCAGAGACTTCGATATTATAATTTAAAATTTTGGATCATTGTGTTATTAAGTTTTAAAGTCAGAGGCCTAGTTGTAATTTACCCTATTTATATTTATATATATATAAATATTGCAAAAACTGTAGAATATTTTATTAATATGTAAAATATATAAATATTTATTTCAACGAGCAAGAGTAGAAAATGGCCCGGGCTTGTTATCATTTCCTCCTCTAGAAGGCAAGAGTGCCTTTGAATGCTTTTTATATTAGAAAGTGGAATTTAATATTTTTTTATTTATATAATTTATCAGATTTATTCAGTTGTTTGATATTATGATTAATTTAAAATTGAAGTCCATTGATTTTTAAAATTCAGCCAACTATTTTACCTTCCAATAAGAGTCAAATTTTCAAAGCTATATGAGACAAAAAAAAATTCAGAAATAAATGAGCTGAAATAATTACCGTCATTTTTACGAGTTTTCGGATAAAAAAAAATACATAATAGAGTTTTTGTGATGATCAAAGCAGACTCGTACTAAATTATAAATACACAAATTCTGAGGTTGACATACTTTATTCTTTCAATAGATAAGTTTTTTTTTTCTTTCTTTCTTTAATTTATATTTGCTAAGATTTTGTTTTATGGAATTCCATAAGGTTTTGTATTTTTTTTTTTTTTTTTATCTCATTGAGTTGCTATTTTACTAGATCTATCGTAATGTAAGGTATTTCTTTAAGATAGTGGGTCTTTAGGAGTGCCTTTGAGTCTTAGATACAAGTATTGTGAGGTATCAAATTACATGTATTATTGTGCATTTTTTTGAATAAAATATAGTTTACGCTTTCTTTTTAGGGATGGGTGGAGAGAGAAAGGGAGGTCCTTCCCTCTCCTCCTGATCTGGCACGCGCGCACGACACTGCGCAGTCGCGTGATGACGCCGAAAACCGCTTGATGCCGCCGACGGGCGCCTGATCGGGAGGAGAGAGAGGGAGGGGAGGGTATAATGATAAATTTAAAAAATTATAATAATAATAAATAAAAAAAAGGACTAATATGATAATTTATTAAAACTAGGGACTCCGATATTATAATTTTAAAAATATGGATATGTGTGTTAATAAGTCTTAAACTCAAAGACCTGAATGTAATTATCTCTTAATTAAATATTCAAAAAATTTAAGCTTCCCTTGAAGCTTCCTATTAAATGAGAAGTTTTCATTTTCCTTTTCTCACCAACCACCTCTTCAATCACCACCGGATCCTACTCTGTTAAATTCATTTTTTATAATAAAATAGACCGCAAATTTCACATAAGAAATCATAATTTCTAGCTCTTTTCTCATATCTCTTACCCTCTTCTAGATACCCTAATATATCTTGACACGATTTCTCTTCTTCTTCTTTCAGTGACGAAACATTGCTAGAATAGGTAATTAATTTGCTAGTAGAAGAAGATTGCAAATCTCCAAAGGTGATATTTTTCTATATTTTGTATAGCTCTACTAATTTTTATCTTTTTGCATTCTAATTTAATTTGTTTTATATTTTTGATGTCTAGTCTAAGATTATTTTGGGTGATTTGTCTTGTCCCTCAACTTATGTTACGAGATCTTGACATCAACAAAAATACTTTTTTCTTATAATTTATTTTGTAATTCTGACTGTTAGTCACCTCTTATTATTGTGGATAAATAATTTATAAAAATGAAAGTGTAACAAATTTTCTCTCAATTCTCCAGTTTTTACTTACTATTTTTTGTGTTCTTTTAGTTAGACCTCATGTTATAATGTTCGAAAAAAATTTAGAAGGCTTTTGGTTTAATGTTATTTTAGTGTTATATCATGTTATCTGCGGAAAATAATTATTTAATTTAATGATATGTATAAATAATTTTCTATAAAATTACAAGATTATTAATTAAAAGATGATATCTAGATTATATGAAATAACACTTAAATTATAGTAATATCATTTTTAGGACCAACATATAATTATTTACATAACATAATTATACGGGCAAATTTCACCCAGGTCCCTGAGTTTAAGGGTTATTATCACACAGGTCCACGTTTTTAAATTTATCATCGGGGTCCCTAGATTTTCAAAAATTATCATCTGGGTCCTTTTTTAATTTTTTTATTATTAAAAAATATAAAAGTTACCATTATACCCTTACCCTCCCTCTCCCCACCAGATCCGACAGTCGCACCGCCTCGTGTAGCTTCCGGCGGCCTCGCGCGGCTGTTCGACACCGGCCGCCTGCTGCTCAACTCCGCCAGGGCGCGCCGCGCGGCCGCAGGCGGCCGATGTCGTAAGGGTATAATGGTAATTTTTATATTTTTTAATAATAAAAAAATTAAAAAAGACCTAGATGATAATTTTTGAAAATCTAGGGACTCCAATGATATAATTTTAAAAATATGAACTTTTGTAATAATAACCTTTAAACTCAAAGACCTGGTGAAATTTGCCCTAATTATATTGATAAAACCCTTAACTATGCACAAAAATTACTGAAAGTAAATTTCTATTAAATAATAAAAAACATCCATTGTGAATCATATACGTCATTTATTATTATTTTTAAAATATTTCTTTAAAAAATAGTTATTAAATTTTATTTAATCCGATATATACGATGAATTATGATTTAGGTTTCAAAACTCAGCCAGAACACACATACGTCGACTTTTTAGTTTTGGATTTGCCCGACTTCTATCTGAAAAGAATTTTTTTTTTTTTTTTTTTTTTTTCTGTTTAGGCTACTTTCAACTGAAACTATCGAAACTGGCCGATTCAATAAAATTAAATAGGCATTTTTACATACAGGACATAAAATTTATATGAAATTACGCATTTTACCATCAATTCGTAAATATTACCACTATCACACCATATTCATTTAAATTTTACGCATTTCACATATTTCATATACTTTATAATATTATATGTAAATTAAAATGCATAAATTCATTAATATTTAAATTCTAATATATATTTTTATTTTTTACTGTAAACACATTAATTTTCTTACTTCAATTAAAAGTTATAGTCATGTGGATTTAAATTCGGCACCCTAATTGGAAAATTTAAATAGGATAAAAAAATTAAAATACATAAATTCATAATTATTTAAATTATTATTTATACAAATTAATTTATTTATAGTATTTAATTAATATATTAATAATATAGTTAAGATCAAGGCCAATTTAGAAATGTGAAGTTCACCATCAAAGAATATGGTGTGAAATATGTGAAATGTGTAAAATTTAAATGAATATGGTGTGATAGTGGTAATATTTACAAATTAATGGTAAAATGCATAATTTCATGTAAATTTTATGTCCTGTATGTAAAAATTCCAATTAAATAAATATTTTTGTAATTTTATAATTTTATTCTCTCTAATATGAAGTGCATAACATGGGTGATGTGACAAAAATAAAGCTTTAATTTCATCATATTAGTTTAAAATGAATATAATATATAAATATTTGGGTAGTTGAAGCTTCAACTGTGAAGCTTTCCTCCAGCTACAATTACAAGCCATCGCCTTATTTAAATTATGAAAGTATTTATCTTAATTTTTTTAATATTTTTTATTAATATGTTTTATAATGTTTACATTTTTTAAATATATTATATATTTAAATCATTTAAAAAAAAATATTTAATAATAATTATTATTAAATTTAATTTTCAATTATAAAAAAAATAACTTATAGAAAAATCGATACTGTCGATGCTAAAATCATCGAAAATATCAAAACTGGTACTTTTATTTTGTGATCTAAATCTTGTTTGAAAATATTGATTTCAGGGACTCGGTTACTAGTCACATCAAATTAATTCGAAATCTATTTTTATTTTTTAAACTTTTGTGGTCAACTCGATCAAAGTATACCTAATTCGACACCAAATTAATTCCCCGCAAGAATAAATATGTTTATTTTTGTACAAAGAAGGAATGAGCTTGTGAAATTAAACAAGTCTACTTAAATTCCTTTAAGAGCTAAGAACTTTGGCTAGGAGTTCAAATAAATTATTTACAATAAGAGCTAAGAACTTTGGCTAGGAGTTCAAATAAATTATTTACAATAATAATAATAATTAAGTTTTTATTTTATAAAATATTATAAAATTTTAAATAACTTAAATCATGAAAATGCTAAAAAATTCAAAATTTTTATTAAGATAAATAATTTTACATAAACTTAAAATATATATAAATTATGATAATTAATTGATATAATTCTTTTCTATTATTAGTGCTTTTTTGATATCTCATCTTTTAAAATATTTTTTTTAAGGAGTTAAAATTCAAATTTGAATTGTATTTTATTTAAAATGAAAATTTTGATTGAAGAGAGTGTTTATACATCTCGAATAACAAACTATAAATTAATTAATTATGATTTAAAAATTTAATACATAAAATTATTTAATAAATTAAGTATTAATTTAGTAAATAATTTAGTGAATTAAAGTTCTAAATTATGATTAATTAATTCATATTTTTTGAGCTGCATAATATTTTTTGATTTAAGTATTAAATACCCAAATTTTTTTTCTAATTGATTAAGTTTTGACTAACATAAAATTACGTTACATGATTTATATATCAGATAATTTAAGTAAAATATATAAAAAATTGAAATTATAAAATTATTTAAATATTTTCTTGAAATTCAATTATATAAACATTTGGTTCTACTTATTTTTAATATTTTAAATATCTTAAATAATACTTATTTTGAATAATTTATAAAACTCAGTTATGTTAAATAATTCATACAATAAACTTTTGTTTTAATTAACACCAATCTACGGGCGTGTTTGTTTACAAAATTTAATTTTTAATTAGGTAAAATTAAATTTAGATAAAATATTTTTTATTAAAAATTATTAATAATGTGAAATAAAATTAGTTATTATATTAAGATAAGTGAGAAATGTGATATAAATTAGTTATTATTTTAATATATGTGTAAGATGTGAAATAAATTAAGCATGTGATATAACATACCTGTTTAACTAGAGTTATAATCTCGATTATTTGGGTTAGCATTCGTTAAGTTCTGTCTTTCTTTTAGCTCTGTACATACAAAATAATAATTTTTAAATGTAATTTAATTAAAATAAGATCACTTTTTTATGATTTTGTGTTACGTCATTCTGGAAATACACTCTTCTCTTTTATAAAAATATTGTAATTTAAAAAAAAATGATCATAAAATTTAGGAAAAGTAAGCTTTAAACTTTCTCAATCTTTTCACTGAACTACTAAATTAATTGGTATGTGAAAATATTATATAAAGCTAATGTCTTTAGCTTATAATTTGATTTAGAAATTTTAAAATAATTTTAAATTGATTCAAAATTTAAATAAGTTTTGGTTGGGTATTATCGGTGTCCGCTGCATGATGTTGCGCAGCAGATCTGTCGCACACATCATGTACCTGCCAGTACCGTCGGCTGTACCCTCCACTCCTATTCAACCTTTTTTTTTTTTTCCATTTATCAATTAATTAATTAAATCACTAAATTATCTCTTTCTCTCTCCTCATTAATTTATATAAACCCCTCGTAACCCCAAAAGAATCCCCACTTGCGCTCCCTACTCTCTCTCTCTCTAGCATTCAATTGGGTGAACGAAACCCTAACCGGATCGATCGAAGCGGATCGGCGGCGAGAAGATGAAGAGCCTGATCCGGCGGCTTTCCAGGGTGGCCGACTCGTCTCAATACGAGCCGCTGCGAGCGGAGAAAGGCGACGGCGGAAGGCGGGCGGCGAGGGTGCCGGCGGGGCACGTGCCAGTCTACGTCGGCGAGGAGATGGAGCGATTCTCGGTGCGGGCGGAGCTCCTCGGCCGGCCGGCGTTCGTCGAGCTGCTACGGCGATCGGCGATGGAGTACGGTTACGAGCAGGCCGGCGTCCTCCGGATTCCGTGCCCCGTGCACCTCTTCCGCCGCGTGCTCACAGGAGCCGATGCTGGCGGCGATCTGGCAGCCGTCGAGCTCGGCAGGTATTTTTCGGAGCCGGATCTCGATCACCGTTAGGGTTTCCGCCGTGATTTTGGCTCGGATTCTCTCGTTCACGCTCTTTTCGCCTTTTTCTTTTTTAATGATAACTGTTCTTCCGGTTTTGCCCTTGGGGTGCTCCGGTAAACAGTGTGGGGTGAAATGGTTGAAGCGGCTGAGCTGAAGGGCATCTAGAGAATTTCAGTTTTTCTTGCCTTATTAATTTTTTGCCCTTTTAGTTATGTATAGAAGAAGTTAATTGGAATGGGAATAGGGCAAGCAAAACATGTTTGATATTTGCTTGAGGACTTTTGTTAAATTGTGAAATTTACTCAAAATTAATCATGCAAATTTAAATAATTTTTTTAATAATGCAAATTTAAATCATTAGATGCACTTATTTATGTTCTCATATTTGTATGAGTATCCAATTGCATAATTTTAGCATGAACATTAATTGGATTATGATCCAAATTGAACTCAACCAAAAATAAAAAATTTTTGAATTGAGTGTGACTAATTTTTAGGTACTCAAATGATCTGTATTTTGAGACGGATCGGTTAGAAATCGTTAATTCTAATGTACTAGATGATTGTTGATTTTAGCCCCAAACAATCTATAATAAGAATTCTTTGTTTATATGATGAACAATCATGAAGCTTTGAACTTAAATGTGGCAAGAGAAACAGATAGTCTGTGTGAAGATTAGACGAGGCGGTCAATAGTTAATGTTCAAACCTCTCTTGAAGACCTCTCGTGTGTTTAGCGGATATTCCATGAGATAGTACGAAGATTCGTTGTTAAGAGCCAAACCAATCTGCAAGTGGCCCGTGACCATTTATTGTGGTGATTTATCTCGCGTCCTAATAATGAGATTTTCTTGAAGACCTATCTCATGCTTGCAACAAGATAGGTAAGAATGGTGATCTATTGGTATACGACTTCCTTAATTGAAAGGATATTTAAAAGGAGGTCGATCCTATATGGCAACATTGACAAATCATAAACATTGATGAAATGCTACTTTTGTACAGTTGAGAAATTCCTAGATAGTGAAGTATTTCAATCGGAAGATCTTTAAGTACAAGAAACTAACACTTAAGCAGTAAAGTCAAAAAGACTCATGGGAGCATGTATTATCCTAAAGAGAGGACTATAAAAGACGTAATTTACCTTCGTACTTACTAGGGAACATTTGGTCTGAAGGTATCAGCTCGCTCATTAATCTATCTTTTTCTTGTATTATCCTTTTAAGAATTTAGCCCAAAGGCTATCTTGTGTAACCAATCTTATAATAAAAGAAGAAATAGTGGAACTTTTAAGTTGCCTAAGGGCATCACGTTTGTTCTGATTGAGAGACTTAACCTCTTCTTAGTTTGGAGAACAGATTAATTAGCCATAATCATTTTTAAAAAATTTTAAAAAAAGTTAAAATTTTATTTTTTCATTCTCAATATATAAAAATCACTTTGTATTGTATTATATATATTTCTCAATACATTAGTCAGTTTTATTTAATTCAAAAAAATTAATTTTATTTTATATCGTATATAATATAAAAAAAAATCAGGACTAAAATGATCTCAAACCAAATAAAAGTTAAAACCATATCTCTGTTTACTTTTCTATATTCTAATATTTACTTTTTCCTTCTTTTATGCTTATTTTCGTTTGCCACATTGACACCTCCTAGCTCCTAATTCTACCACCAAGCTCTGACTTAGCATGACCTAGCTCTTCTTCTAGGTGAAAGATCTACCGTCTATTCTAGGTTTACGAATCTCACCTACTTAGCATGTTAAATTGTTTTGATTAGCTAAATAGCCAATTTCAGAGTGGCCTTGATTCTAGAATCAATGCGGCTTGATTCCTAAAGTAGCACAATATGTTTAACCGTGATGAACTGTTTTGAGATCACGTGATTACCTTAAAGGCGTATAATATTTCAACTCACGTCAAAAAATTTTAATTTTACTCGACACTTTTAGAAGATTACTTAAATGAAAAGATAAAAAAATGGCTTCATATAAATTTAAACTTTAATTTTATTAAAATTCCTTGAAATTTGAAGCTTCAAACTTTCTTATCGAATATTCCTACAAATTTGTATTTTTTTGTTCAAACTTCAAACATGACTTGAGTTTGATTTTAAATTCGAATTGTTTCAGTTCTACCCCGAAGCCTAATAAATGGGCTGTTTAACGTGCTGTTATTCGCACTTGAACCATTTTTAAGGCGAAATCACGATTTTGCCATTGAGGTCAGAAATGCAACGAAAATTAACCACTGTCTGTCCTTCCGGGAATATGGAATTTGTAAAAGGGCAAGGGTATAAAAGTAATTCGCGTTACCCTAATTTTAGGTCTTATATTTATCCAGACGATTTTTAAATATAAATTACATACAGAACCCTGAGATTAACAAAGTATTACGATTTGATCTGCAGTTTTGAAGAAATGATAATTGATTAAATATTGAACTAAATAGATTAGCTACTGCAAATCTGAAAAATCATAAATTTATGTGTAAAATTTTTTTGTGTAAAAATTTCTGTATCTTTAAACTTTTTTGTTGAGATTTACATTTAAATTTTTTATTCTTTAAATATTATATATTTGGCTTCTCATTTTAAAAACTTATAAATTTTACTCATAAATATTATAAATGCCACACCATACTTTTTTATATTTTAAATGGTAAAATTATTTTAAGAGAATTAAAAAAAATTCTATAACTATAAAAGCACCACAAAAATTACTCTTTAGTCACAAATCATACGTTGTTGTTTCATATAATAAATAACATGTGAGCACTAAAAATATGTATTTATGTAAAAACATTACTCTATAGAAAAACATTTTTTAACTGCATAAATTATTTATTTCGTGAACAATGTTTTATTTTATGGATCAGTAATTGAATTTTTGAGATCACCAATGTTATATTTTTTATATATTAAAAAAATGTCCCACTGAAAATCTCATTAGATTGGAATAAGATCAGCTGAATTATTAATATATTTTCTCTGCCATAAATCTACTTTTGTACCCCTTAAAATTGATTTTAATCTGAATTTCTGAAAAGGATAAATAAATATTATTATCAACATACAATTAAACAAGTTGTTTTTTTTTAAAGTAAGCTAATTAGGGTTTAATTTAACTATTTTAAAAGTTCACTTTTTTCTTCACCAATTTGAATTCAAAATTTGAATAATTTATAAATTTGTCATAGAATAATCTTTTATGAATCAATAACAAACATTAATTTTATATTACATCTTTAACTTTTGCTATTTATGTTAAACATATATTTCACTAGGTATATATATATTATCTTCTTTCAACAATTCAAAATTTATTTTTATATATATCAAAAAAATTTCATGGATACATATCTAAAATATCCCACATGTCAAAACTAAGATGATATTTAAAGAACATTTGGTTCAATATTATCTTGATGTATTATATCATATTATTTAGAAAAAATAATTATTTAATTTAATGACATATATAGATAATATTCTAAAATATTATAAAATTATTATTCGAAAAATAATATCTATGTATCATGATATTTGAATTATGATATATCAAGATAACATTAAATCAAGATAATATTAATGCTATTCTCCACTCTTTTGACAGATGAAATGAGCTTTTCTAAAAGCTATGACTTCCCACTCATAAAAGATTGATGGGCATGATGGAATCATAAATTTAATTTTTGGTCATATCATATTATATTTATATGTATGTATGTATGTATGTATGTATGTAAGTTGTAAAAGGGTTATAATTTAAATTTAGTGAAATTGGATGACAAGTAAATTTTTAAATTTTATGCAAAAAAATATATGAAAATTTTATTTTGAATTTTGAAAGGCATGGCGAAGTTTACAAATAACTTATAAAATATTTGATAATTTGACTCTAGAATTAAAACAAATAACTCGATTTTTTTAGCAACTGCATAAATGTGAACAAGGGTTTCATTTTTTTTTTAGTGTCATAAATTTACTTATATTAGCAGAAGAATTTGAGTGTTTAATTAATATGTAATAATTTTTGTTTACATCAATAAATATGATTTCAAAAAAACCTCTATTATGGAGTTTTGAACTGTACACAATATTCACAATTTTATGAAAAATAAATTTTTATAATTATCATATTTTAGTATTTTATATGTAAATTTCCCATTAAATTTTTTTTTTTTTTCAAATCATTAAAACTCTAACCCAAAAAAAGAAAAAGCTGGTAAAGTTGGAGGCGGTCCATGTGCTGACTTTTCACTCGTTTGGCCTTTAGCTGTGGCTTTGACTTAATGACTCCAATTGATGTCAGTGGTCAACAAATGATCGGTCAAACTTTTCGTCTATGGGCCCCAATGGCCCATTGGGCCGAAACCCACCACTTCTTTCGCGCAGATGGAAAGATTTTTTGTCAGATCAATTTTGCTCGAAGAAGCAGCAGCACAAGCTCATTAATGGCGAAGTCTGACGACAATGGCCAGCTGTGCAAGGTTTGGCGAAGCTCGTCACCGCCGGTGATGGCAGCGGTGGCCGGAGGCATTCCGTACGGACGGAGAGGAAAAGAGAAATTTAATTTCGTCTGTGGGTTGATTACTTAATTCGAGCTAAGTCGGGAATAGTTTCGTTGTGGCTTGAATTTTTTGAGTTCGAGCTAGCTCGACTCAACTGCTACTCGATTTTAAGCTGAGTCAAACCTTGATTGGGCTATCTTGAATCGTGCATTATTTTGAAAAAAAAACCGAAGTAATCTTTCCTAGGTTTTAAACATAATAAGCCAATCACTCTCACTAACTTACTCATCACACACTTTAATTAATATATCTCGCATTCTTTTTATAAAATAATAAGCAAATTATATAGTTTTTATTTAAGGAAAAATTAAATTTGAGCCAATTTCGATGTGATCCGTCATGTCATGGCTCAAGTTTATTTAAGAAAAAATTAAATTTGAGCCAATTTCGATGTGATCCGTCATGTCATGGCTCGAGTTTATCTTAGTAAAATTACGAAACTGAAAATATAGCGCATGACTAGGCTCAATAAATTAGACTTGGGATTAATTTGAGCTAAATATTAATCCAAATATCGAGTAATTATCGATCTTTATGCCAACCTCTCAGCACCAATTTATGAGGAAGGCACAATGATGGCACTATCTTTAAACTAGATCAAGCCTTAGGTCCATTAATTTACAATTTTCTATTCTATTTTGGAGATACAACCTATCCTCTTGCTTTGATCTCGTGTGCACCACAAATGATCGGCAAATCTTCAAACCAGGCTCTTATTTTTTGCCGCCTAAAATGAATTAGATTAAGAACTGAAAATATCGCAACCTTCGTTTTCATAACTTTATTTGTTTTTGTTAAGGCATGAAGAGATTTTATACAACCCTTTGGAAATGTTTTCTTTGGCTCTTTATTTTCTTAAAATAAACCAAAAGATGATTTGTCTCACTTAAATGATAAAAATAAATTGAAATTAAAATTGATAGTTTCTTTTCTTTTTATCAATAAAAAGATATATTTAAGCATCATATTTAAATTATTATGATAATATCAATTATTTGAATATATTCTAACAGGTGAACCTAATTAAACCTTCATACAAAGTTGATTGGGACCGGAGTTGAACAAAAAAGTTTGGACCTGTGATGGTGAGGTGGTCAATCTTAGAGACCCCATTGTAATTAACTCTTCGTTCCCAGTAAATAATCTAATTGTAGGCCCATGGGCTAATTCCAGCCCAGCCCACTATCTGATGGATCTAAGTGAGAATTGTAAAGTTTGCTGGCCCAATAATTAAATCCATGACTGGATTGATAATACAATGCTAAATTACTGTTGATGGAATGAATTCGGAGAAGAAAGACTCGAGTTGGTGCATGTGCCCTTGTGGAAAGGACTGAGCCAGCCGAAAAAATACAAAATAATCAAATGGCTCTGAGAGGTCCCCTACATTCACGGATTGAACCAAATAAGAAAGCTTCACCATATAGATATTGGGATCGCCAAAAATGAGTACGATGATAATACGAGTACATGAAGAAAAGATAAGAGAAGAGCTTTGGTGTGTACTTGTGTTGCCCTTGCTATAGTGAGGATAAATTTATGATCTTTGATATGAATGTTAAGATCCTATTAAATAAAGAGATTTTTTTATAGAATAAAAGGCACTCTGACAAGTGAGAGAGCTGTCTTATTTTCTCTAGTTAGAGTTTGACAGTGATAGGATATCCCCATATGCAAAAATAGAAGGCAAATTATCCTCATATGATCATACGAGTTTAAAGATTAAAGGAGTGAACAAGAGAAAAACACTTAAGCAAACAAGGTAGAACGATTTATTCATGATCCATGCTATTTCGTGTTATACTCTCATGAATCAAAGAAGTTTCCCGTAAATGTTGACGGCCAAGAGTAAAAAGAGTGTCACATGAACCCACGGTCAATTTGAACTCGACACTAATTTTGGCGAATTTCATGAGTTCATTTATCACGATAAGTTCATAACAATCAGACATCATCGTAATCTTCTAATCATTTCAAATCAACTTATTCGATCAAAAAATATTACACTTTTAACATCTCAATACTCAACAAAATTAAACTAATCCAACAAAAACATAAAACGGACAAAGATCACAAATTATTTGTTCAAAAAAAAACACCAGCAATACCATCATCATTCACTAAGCTTACATTGGGTTCCAAAAGGCCCAAATAAACATCCATTAAATGAAAAAACGAAACAGCATGAAAGCACAGAATAAGCGGAATAAGGCCATTAAAAGATATGTCAAGCTCACAAAATTTGGCATCTACCTTCCTCGATTTCCTCGGCCTCGGCCACCTCGACCACCTCTTCCATGGCCGCGGCCCCTGCCCCCACTGCCCTTTTGATGGCGGCTAGCTTTCATGCCATTCGAAGTAGTGGCAGGCTTCATGTTTGCAGGCAAGGGGATCAAGTGATCGACACATTTCCTAAAACTGAAGTCGTCTTCAGATCCATCTACTCGCAGAAGGAAGAAGCACTTGCTCTTAAACATCGGATGGTATCGAACCTGGAAGGCTTTGATGCCTTCTCCAATCTTCTTGGCTGAATCTGAATGACCCCTCTTCAGCAAGTCAAGCAAAACCATTTGTTCATACTGCAAGGATATAAGTTAAAATTTTCAGCCAAAAAGATCCCAAGTTTAATTTATTCGTATTTTGGTCCTTTGATACTTTTAAGAGGGAAATTTATATGCATAATATCTATTACCATATAAAACATGCAAGTCACAAATTCAACAAGCATAAAAGTTACGTTTGACATTATCAAGGTATCCATCATGACGATTGCATTATTGTAATTGAGTACCAACCTTACTTAGGATTGAACATATTTGGCTTTTCATTTTATGTAACAAGTATACATAAAATTGGTAAAATAACATAATATGCTTATTATTCGTTTAACCCATAAAAATGAATATTTATATCTATCATCCTCTAACTTAGATCACCCCCTAACTTAGATCACCCCCCATCTATCACCCCTGAAAGACATATTAATCACATTTTCCCACTATTATTTTAGAATTATTTGTAATTATTCATCAAAGTTTAGATTGACAGATGTACATATTCATCTTGAGAGGTTAAATGATCAATAAGGATAACTTTGCAAGTCACACCTTTCAAAGAATATGTTGAAAAAATCTAACCATCAAAACAAAAATGTAACATTATTATAAGATTTGAGTTGATTTGGATGCAATTTTCATGTGGAGTGTAAGTAAATCTCCTCATATTCATAATTTTGTTTAGATAGTGAATTGTGAATAGAATTCATACAGATACCTATAAGAGGTAAGACAAGATATTCAACCTGGAGGATGGATAACTTCATGCAATCCTTCTAAAAAACCTAATGATACAGCTCATAGCAGTTAAGGCGCCTTACAAAATTTAAGAATAAGATACCTCCACTTGCGAAAAAGAATACCTATAATCTATAATCGAGCTGAAATCAAGTTAGTTTATGTGCTTGAATTTTCAGTCAAACCGATTCTAACATAGAGCTACCTCAAAAAAAATCATAATCATAATTGATCCGTTAGCTGATCTCATGTCAGCGGAAAGATATGTTCAACCTAAACTAGACCTAGGCTTTGTACAACTCAAAATAAACCTATTTCAACCTCCCCATCCCCAAAATTTCCACCCTATTTGCTTTTTAAACATCTCTCTGCACCAGATACATCAATTATGATCTAAGATTTACAAAGTAAAGTGCCTTATTGAGAGTGTAAACTTGTTCCAAACTATATCATCTCCTATTCTATCAACTAAATAATTTTCATGTAAAAACTAAATTCTAACTCACCTTATTTTCTTTATTTGGTTGGGGGTGTTGAATTTACATTCATGCTCCATAATTTTCATTGAATTGGATATTAACCTCCCAAAAATGACAATCTATGTGCTGGCAACAAAATATAGGTCAATACTAATCCATGGTCACTTTGGCTTCACTCTTTCAGCATCTTAGGAATACTTCATTTTTGGTGTTTTGCTCAATGTACGAAGTGTTCTATTAGGCATCATTAATATGCATAAGTGCCAAAAACCTTATCAGTCGACTTGCTTCACTTGTTAATTAAGCGATAAATCATAAATGTCACTGATCGCATTCGACATATCTATTGATATGGTTTCTACATTTATAAAAGGTTAATGATATACTAGAAAAGCAATATTCTCAAATATCCTGATAGAGCATAACCAAATTAAAATTTAACATCTTGTGTCTAACATGTAATTCAACAAAGATGTAGGGGAAGTTATTCTTCCTTTATCACAAAGAGATGATCACCTTTACAATCCCAAGCTTTCTACAAATTGAACTAACTAAGTAGGTGTTTTGTTGAAGGCAATCTAGATGTTGGTGTTATTTAAATGCCAATGTTATTTAGATGTCTAGGTTATCTCTAAATTTATCACTAGTTTGATTAAACGTCATTATATTAAAAGATGATAATACTATTAACTTACTTTTGTTATCCTAAGCTTAACAAACTCCTCTCTACCAACCCCTCACCCTTCCCCTTCCCCTTCCCTTAGAAAATCATTTCAACTCATCCCCCTTAGAAAAACAATCCAAACTCACCTCTCTTAATTAAATGACATCTAGATGTCACATAATATTGGAAGACATTATGCGACGTTCGAGTGTCAATTTTCAAACCAAACAATTAATATCTCCAAAATAACACGACATAACATCACAATAGCATTGAACCAAATGCCCCCTAAATTTTCTCTCTCTAATCTTCTGCTAGTCTCCCCTACAACCTTATTGAGAATTTAGCCATCTCATGCGCTCAAAATCTAATCAGTCAATGAAGTTAAGAAGAAATATTACGCTCTAAAGAATCTCAGTTTAGAAAGCAGATACACCAAAATACACTAAAATATCAATCATACCAAATAGCATACTTACACGAAACAGAAAAATAGGGGATCTTTTTGTATATAGGAAAGATCTGATTAAAGATCATACCCCTAAAATAGAATATATTGAAAGTTACTTATAAGATTTTCTGGGAAAGAATCTGAAGTCGGAATTAGACAATCATATTAGTCTAGAGTTCAATCTTCACAAAATGGGGAACAAATTATCACAACCTAGAAATAGTAAAGAAGAGGTAACACACCTTATTGATATCAAGATTAGGAGGCCAATGATGAAGCAGCTTGTAAAAGTAATCGAACATCTCCACTGACGAGCAAAAGATCTTCGGCCCCAGCTGTACAGAGACAAGCTCTTTCCCGTCTTTCCCTTCCACACTCTCCGCCTTTACCACTTCCTCGTCTTCTCCGCACGCCATATCTTCAAACTTCTCCAGCCGCTCCTCTTCCGCCGATCTCTCCACCATGGGCTTCTTCGCAGCCCCTTCCGCTTCATCTCCGTCAATCTCCTCTCTCCCCCTCTTCGAACCACCGTTCTCCGACGGCTTCTCCTCTCCGCCATGATGATCCTCGCCAGGCCCGGCGCTGATAGAGTCATCGGGAATTCCAGCTTCGAGATCCATGACCTCCTCAAGCTCCGGCCTTTCTCCTGCTACAGATCGGGCAGTTTCGGTAGCCTCTTCAGCCATGATCGCGTAGTTCGCGAGCTCGCTTGCCTCTAAAGTCCGAAGAGCAGCCGAAACCCTTTCTCCCACGATAGGTAGGGTTTTAGCCGTAAGCTGATCTCATAAAATATTTAAAATTAGAATAAAAAGTAAAATTACACCCAGGTCTCTGTATTTTAATAAATTATCAAATATGTTTTTTTAAATTTTTTATTATTAAAATTTTTAAAAATTATTATTATACCTCTCGTCCTCTCACTCCTCCGCCGCTCTCTCTCCTTCCTCCGCCTCTCTCTCTCCTCCTGATCCCCGCCAACGTGCGATCTTATAATTTAAAAAATATAAATTTGTTCTAACTCAGTCTCTTTTAAATTTCAAAATATATTTTGATAATTCATAATTTAAATTTATATATATATTTCATAAATTAACGTAAACATAGTAAATTAAATGTTGTGTTTATATGCATTTAGGGAACAAACATATAATTTTAAGAACTTAAAAAGAACAAAAATTAGAATAAAAAATTTGAAGTATATATGAAATTTGTTTTAAAGGAAAATAACAAATGTACTCTGATGCTATCACCTCTTTTCATGAAAAAATGATACAAAAATCAAAATTTAAAATTAATTAAGCAATGAAATTATTTTGTTTGCACTTTGTTTAATGAGCATACAATGTTTGATTCTCATACCACTCCTTTTAACCCTTCAAAA
>JAEMOT010001641.1:236223-256010 GCA_019297695.1 Apostasia ramifera | reverse complement strand
TAAAAATATATATTAGAATTTAAATATTAATGAATTTATGCATTTTAATTTACATATAATATTATAAAGTATATGAAATATGTGAAATATGTGAAATGCGTAAAATTTAAATGAATATGGTGTGATAGTGGTAATATTTACGAATTGATGGTGAAATGCGTAATTTCATGTAAATTTTATGTCTTGTATGTAAAAATTCCATGAAAATTTTATCATAGTATACATGTAATATATAAAAAAAAAGCTTTTCCATTAAAATGAATGTAAGAGGTAATAAAAACAGTATATATATTTATATAAAATATGAAATGAAAATATTTTCAAAAAAATATGAAATAAATTAATTATATAGATTTGGGATTAAATGTGTCTTATTATAGATGCAACATAAAATATATATAGTGAAAAATAATGATAATAATAATAATAAATTCTAGAGCATTGAATAATGTAAAAATCCTTTTTTTTTTAAAAAAAAAAAATCCTTATTTACTCAAGCTTTTTATTCATGAACGTTTTTTGACCGAAAGGTCAACAAGTTCTGCTTAACAGAGATATAAACCTCTCTGGCATGCAATATAAATATTTTTCTAATTATTTTTAAATTAAATATAATTTTATTTATATTTTTTTGATAATTTTTTAGTTATTTATCCAATAGGATATTAAGCACACCACCCCTCATAATCTTTTTCCTTTCTAATGTATTTTCTAACAATATTTTTATTTAGAAATCTCAGAAATTTTTTTATTAATATACTATATTAATTTTATATTATATATAAATTTTAAATATTAAAAGTTAAATTAAAAATTGATATATAAATAATATAATGGAAATTTTAGATGATAAATATTAATTTTTAATGGGTAAATAGCATCTGGGTCCCTTTGGTTTGCTCGTATGGGCAAATAAGTCCTTCGAACATTTAAATATAACAAACTGGTCCTCCAGTTTGATGAAATATGTATATAGGTCCTTGGGCCGTAACAGACATTAGAAATCACTTTCTTTCTTCTCCCCGCATCTCTCTCCTCTCGATCGTCGTGCACGGGCGACGCCGCCGGACCCCAGCGGCTGNATGGGCGACGCCGGGGCAGCTAGACCGGCGCGACGGGCTGATGGGTTGCACTCGCCGCGCAGCTGCGGGACCCGCCAGCGGCTGCTCGAGCATCACCCGTGCGCGGTGATCGGGAGGAGAGAGAGGCCGTGTGGGTGCTTGACCCACCGTAGGTGGGTGGCACATGCCGCTCAGGCATCGGGGTCTGACAACGTCGCCCGTGCGCAGAGGAGAGAGAGGAAATGGGGGGGTGCAGAGAGAGTGTGATTTCTAAAGTCTTTTACGGCGCAAGGACGTATGCGCATATTTCATCAAACTGGAGGTCCAATTTGTTATATTTAAATATTCAAGACATATATTTGCTACAGGGACCAGATGCTATTTACCCATTTTTAATTTAAATATAATTTTAAAAAAATTGGTCCTTTCCTACTGCTTTGGCGGAGCGTGCGGCGGGAGGTGAATCAGAGAGCCGACGAGGGCTTTCTACTCTGCTCATGGGTCGAGCTCTCATCTCTCCGGCTACTGCTGCCCTCAAGCTGAAGAGATGTTCCTTTCCAAAATCTTCTCCGGCGCTTCGTCGCCCCGATATTGCTTCTTCGTCGAGGCGAAATGCGCAATTTTTCGCCAAACCAGCGGGTCGTTTTGAGACGATAGCCATTCTTTCTGATTTCCCAAAGGAGAGGAAGTACGCAACGGTGGCGGCGGAGTCAACGGGGCTGATTTCCGCATCGGAGCTCCTCGCCGTCGTAGAGCTTGCTGCCAGAACTGGAGCAGAGGTTTTCTCGATTTTCTTTTGTTATAATCTGTTTGCTTAGTGCTTGAGTTGATGCCATCGATCTTCTTTCTGTTAAAAATTGACTAAGGGGAACAAAATAGTTTCTTAAATTCATCTTCTCTTTGGTAGATTATAGCTCTTCCTATCATTGTCGTCACACTTTATGGTGACAATTTCAAGTAGGTGTGAAGAGGAATAACAATAAGATATCGTTTGGAATTATGCTAAAAAAGCCAATTCTACAAAGTTGTATCAAAAAGATTTTTTTATTAAAAATAAATAAAAATAATTTTATATCTAATCCTGCACAAATATTAACATTAAAATATCACTTTATTTCATATACTATACAATTCTTGAAACATCAATTTACTTTATTTAACATTCTACACAAGTTTTAACATAATTAATTAGTTTTATTTTACATCAGTCAAAAAAAAATTAAAAATCTCTTTTCCAAAGCTTTTTAAATTTTGTTCCAAATATGCCCCTAAGGTTAGAGGTGTTCGACTCAGTTTTTAGATAATTAAGGGTTTAATAGATAGAAATCTCCTTGGCAAAAGGGTATAATGATAATGACTGGGGAAGTCAAGATAGTGAGGAGGAAGGTGAGTTTTTGATGTTAATGACGAAGCGCTATTGTTGCACATGAATAATGAGTGCACACAGCTTGATGGTTTTCCGAAAGAGAAAAGGTGGAGCCACCTCCTGGACTTTAAGGAGACGAAGTAACAGAAATTCACAAAATTAAGTATTACAAATTTAAACCCATTGATGTCAAACTTTAAACAACCAACTTCCACTATAAAGCAGGGTTATGAGAATGTGTTTCTTTCCTATAGACATTTTAGAGGATTACAACCAAAATTCTTCACATATAAATAGGTGGTATACAAGAAAAAAGGATCTTCTATCTTAGCTTCTTCTTCCTCTTGTGGATAGGAGGGCTAGCCATTTCTTTTCATCACAAGAAGACTTTAGGTCGAAGACCATTGCATGGACACACTTCACCACTTACTTGGCTCCCTCATTGCTAGTAGTGAATGCCAAAGGTTAGTAATGCCGATAGCCAGGTGGTGACTTGGAATGGTGTTCCAATTGTCTTATCTATTGGTAGAAATTGGTCCCTTAGAACTTTGAAGAATGAGTGAAATATCACTATAACCATCCGTTGCCAGCACATACAACTGCTATTCCATTATCATTTATTAGATCTAATTCACCGTACTTCAGATAGTTATCGTCGAATTTTTAGATCATTTCTAGGGGTGATCTTCCTTGTTCATAGGAACAAAGAGTTTGCTTCAAAATATTGAATAACTAATTGAATTTATTGAATCACATGCACAGTTATTGTGGTTATTAGATTCCGATATGAAAGAAAAGGAAGAAAGATCTCATTCTCATATTCCTATGGACTAAGAAAAAAAATAAAAAAAGTTTAGAGCAGAATTGGGGTTAAAGTATACAGGCGTGAGGTAGAATTATCTGATTATTTGTTTGAATACTCGATGAAAAGTCTAGTGCAAAAAGAGATCTTTTTTCTAAAAAGCAGGTGGTGGCTCTCAAGCTACAAGGAAGGGAGATGGTGAGGGGAAATGAACTTCTAAAGGAGTGAGGAATGCGAATAAGGGGAGACAATGAAGGAGGACAGTTTCATAGCCATGGATTTGCTAGGATGAATATGGCTTTCTTCTTTTCACTATCATCAAGATGTGGCACTAGAACATTCATGCATCCCCGAATAGGACATAAGAGCCTTAGTTCGGTTTTATATTCCTATATTAAAGTCACACGATAGAGCGTTTTAAGAGGAAAAGGACTTTAAATAAATATCTTGCTGAGGTAAACATGCTGCATCTTCTTAGGGAAAATTCTATAGATCTAGGAAGGAATGAGCAAAAATGCCTTAGCTAATGTGCGAAGGAATAGGCAGCCTTTGATAAACAAGGCAGACAAAAGTCTATACGCTCAACATGCTAGTAGCTTGGTATAGCCTCATCATCTAAAGAGGAGGGGAGGGGAGGGGGGTAATTAGGGGGGACAACCATTTCTTGAAATTCTTTAAAAGACCAACACCTTCCCTTCAATTGAGAGACTCATACATTTCAATTGAGGAATTCATTCACATCTATTGAGGAATACCATCTTCACAGTGGAGGAACACCTTGTTTGTGGACTTCTTTTCGTTAGAGGCATGCCATCTAGCGACCATTTTCCTTGAGGGATATCCGTGTTCCTGAAGACATCTTTGTTAAGGAACTTCTTCGAAGACTATCATCTTAGTTTGATTTCCATCACGAGTAATGTCAATTCATCCTTCTCATAAAAAGAGAGAACCCCAATAGTTTTGCATTCTTTTATCTCAATGGAAATAGTAGGGTTAATCCAAAGATGATGAGCATCTACTAAATTCACTCATATCCAAGGTCTAATTCCAATTTTTTTAGTACTTTTCATTTTCAATGATGCTATGACTTGGCTTTTGAGTGCTATCGAACAAGAACTGTTACCGGTTAATATTTGCTTTCATTAACAAATATCCTTTGTTTCTGAATACTTTTAGCATATGATAATCTACGAGATTCTAAGGTAAAATATTTAACTTGGATTATCTTGAAGCGAATTCTTTTCCTCCCACCATAGTTTGGTGATTATTTTTAGCAAATGCAGTTTTGGGTTTGGCGATCAATCTTAACTTGCAGGTTGTCATGGATGCTGTTAACAAGCCGCGAAATGTTAGCTATAAAGGAGTTACAGATTTGGTGACAGAGTAAGGAAAGCCTTCTATTTCCTTAATTATTACCTTTTTGTATAATCCATAGATGTAGTCCTCAACATAATATTTACCATTTTTTTCTATAAAATTGATTGTTAGCCAATCGTTTCCCCAACAAAAAAATGAGAATCTTTGAAGTTCTTACAATGTGAGAAAAAAATAATCTAAATAAAGGGATATCTTTTTGTTTGACTACAATATTAAACTTCTTAATCTTCTGCCTGTGTAGTAAAATGTTATACTATGTGAACTTGGCTCTTGGATACATCAAAACTTTTTTCTATCATCATTTCCTTTTTATATTGACCCGTATTTTTTTTTCATTTTTTACAGTCAAAAGTGCTTACCACTTGAGTATAAATTTAATAGATTACTCATAGTTTTTTTGGCCTTTCATGATGTTACATAAATTTGGAGAATACTGTACAATTTATATCAATTTGCAGTACAGATAAAATGAGTGAGGGTGCCATCTTAGATGTTGTGAGAAAGAACTTCAAGGATCACCTCATTCTTGGGGAAGAAGGCGGCCTTATCGGGGACATGACATCTGATTATCTTTGGTGTATTGATCCATTAGGTCTGTTCCTTTCCTGTGTGCTTTTATTGTGAGGTTATAGCTCGTGAGTTTTGTTAAATATTCAAAGGATATAGGTCGTTTGTAATTGCCAATTCTACTAAAAGTTGTGTATTGTTCATGTTTAACTTCTAGTAAGTTTTATTTGAAACATTCTACTGATTATTTAGATGGGACAACAAATTTTGCACATTGTTATCCTAGCTTTGGTGTGTCAGTAGGAGTTCTCTTTCGTGGAAGGCCAGCTGCTGCATCTGTGGTATATGATCTATTTCATTACATTTGTATTTATTTTTCTTCTTTAAGTGTCGTACATCACTGTTTACTTCATTATGGAGTTCCGCCAAATCATAATTATGTGTTTAATGCTAATTATATCACAAAAAGTTGGAATGTGTTGTAGGATTTCACTACAAATTTTCTTTAGTTTAACAAGTTGATATTGTACAAGCAACACTCATATAACAAATGAAAGTCATTGTTGATAATATCATTACTTTTTTGAGGTGTACTTTGCAAATTTCTTTCCATTGTATATCTATTTGATATGTGCTACCTTAGCCTTATAATTACACGCACATATATGTGTGTGTGTATACATTTCTATGTATGCATGTATTCTAATTTTCTATTTGTATACGAGCACAACAACAACAATGAAAAAATATTAAACCTTTATCTCACTATGTGAGGTCGGTTATATGAATGATAAAGTTTTAGTTTCCATTGCACTCTATTGAATAACGACTCCTTGTTGAATTCCAAGTATGTAAAATCAGTCATTATAGCTTCTTGTCATATTTTTTTAGTTTTTCTCTTCCTCTTTTCACTTGTGCAAGATTCAATAATTCAACTCTCCTTATTGAAGCTTCTATCGATAATTATAATTTATATGTCCAAACTATCTAAAATGACTCTGTCTGAGTTTACCTTCAATGAAGGCTAATTCAATTTTCTTATGGATATACTTATTTCTCTATTTATATATGAGTATTAAATTTAAAATAAAAATGTGAAGCACTGGTGGTTGGAGGTTAATTTTTGGCTTGGAGAGAAAAATCTGTTAGTATTTGTGTATGACGTGAAATAAAATTATTATAATATTAAGAGTATTGTAAGATGTGAAATAAAGCTTTAGTTTTTCATGAAATATGTGTATGATATGAAGTAAACTTATTTTTTAATGTTTGGATTTGTGTAGGTGAATAAATTGATTTTAATATTTAAATAAGTGCTGAATGTGAAATAAATATAAAAACTTGACAAGATATTTTTGAGTACTTGAACCAAACAAAGCTTTAGTGTAGATGATGGAATAGGCATAACTAAAATTCTGATTACAGGTACAAATTGCCCATTATTGGTATTTTGGAAAGGAGGTTAGTGATTATTTTCAATGATCAGTGATCCAGTAAGCAATCATTTCTACCATGTGATCTGTTCATACTCCTTCCGATCTTTTCTGTTGCATGCCTGATTAAAATTGAATTGGAGTGTCAAGTTTGCCAAATTTTTTGGTGGCCATCATGATATAGCTAATTGATGTTTTGGTAAAAAAATATATCTAGGAAAATTTGCTGCGTCCAAGATTGTAATTTTAGTTTTTTAGTTATGACACCGTTTACAATGTGGTGGTTAATTATGTTTGATGTTATGCATCTGCATATGACTTTTTGGTGGTTTCGTGAGCTTTGCTTTTATCCTGAGATCATGAATGCAAAGTAAACAGAAGCAAAATAAGAAAAATACAGCTACAAGGTCGAATTGTAGGGCCTGGACTTAAATAAGTTATTGCAGTAGCTCACTTTTTAGATCAGTAGGAATTGTGAACATTCATCCCATCATTTTTTTATGGGTACATCCAATACCTCCTACTACACATTTTCTAAAATGATATGTTATGCTGTTTTTCTTGCCCTTGAACTATTTGAACATGTTAACCGATATTTTCTTTACAATGCAACTTATCATTCTTTTTCAGGTGGAGTTCGTTGGCGGTCCTATGTGTTGGAATACTCGCAATCTCTCTGCATCGTCAGGTTATCATTAGTTTATGAATGACACTTCGTTTGCCATTCTGTTCGCTCAGGTTAACATTCCTTTTCTACTATCTGCTAGGTGGTGGTGCTTTTTGTAATGGTCAGATGATTCATGTCAGTCATACTAGTCAGGTATTTTGTAATTTTGTTTAATAAGATAGGCTACTTCCCCATGTCATGTTCTTATAGTCTGCACACCTTGAATGATGTACACTCTAGCTTGATTAGTTTTATTCAGTTGGTTTAACACTAAAATATTTTGTATTTATGAAACTCTTTTTGAAGCTTGCCTTATTGTGAGAGTCAAAAAAATGGTAAAAATGTAAGATTGTATGTAAATCATTCTCTTTTGTGTTCTGCCTGATTATGAAGGAAAACATTTAACTTTCGCCTGTCTCTTGTAGTAAATATGTTTCTTTTATCATGTTCATCATCATCTTCCATCATCAATAGCAGTATACAACTACTCATGGTTTATGAAGAAAACCGATACTTCGTGGAGCCTAACATATCCGTATCGTATCTGTATCGATTTTTATTTTTAATTTTTACTTCCCGATACTTGCCCGATACTTGTTCGATAATTTTTGATACTTCTAATTAAAGAAAAAAATATTGAAACAGTTGGTCTGGCTTACACGATAAAAAATAAAAATATATTATACATAAAATACAACTCATGCATAAACTCAAATAATAAGATTGAGAGATATACTGAACTCACACAATTGAGATTGCAAAATGCTTAATGCACGCTAGTGTTTCGGCAATAGAAAAAAAATTTGGTATTCCCAAGCAACTATATTATCTAGTTTTTCTATATCAATCATACTATCTTTGCTTCTGTTAGACACCGATCACTTTTTTTTTACTTTAATCAAGCTCATATTATGAAAACGATAGAACTTTGGTTTTTTTTATTTTGTTTATTTATTTAGTTAAGATTCAGAGAGAGGAAAGCATATATCTACTTTAACTAGATTAGTATATATGAGTTTGTCACATTATTTATGTTATTTTCAATTATATATCGTTTGCATTGAGCTAATTATTTTAGGTCGAATTTAAATTAAAATTGAAACTAATTTACTGATGTATATTTAAATTCTCATCTCACTTAGATGATCTGTAATAGGTTGAAAGTAATTAAATAAATTTAAAAATATTATTTTAATTTAAAATCTTTTAAACTCAATAGTTGTTGAAGGATATTTTTATTTTTTGTAGTTCAATTATCTATAATATTTTTTTAGTGATATTAATAATGTTTAAAAAATATAATTAATTTGAAAAAAAAATTAAAAGATATTTTTGAAAATTATAATAACAAAATGTATAAGTTATTATAATCTACCATAGATTTATATCTTAAATATGAGAATATAATGTATTATACATAAATATAATAGTCGTATCCTGACGTATCTGTATCCTACTTTTTTAAGTTTGACGTATCATCGTATCCGTATCGTATCGTATCCGTATCGCCATATCGTACTCGTGCTTCATAGCAGTTATGGTTTTTGATGTTTTTCTTCTTCTGCTTATATTTATTCTTGTTCAATGCAATTTATGTTATATTTTAACTTATGTTGACCTTTTTTTCTTCCTAGTACTTCCTACAAAATATTTTCTACTCATTAGAAAGTTATAATGTTAATTGTCCAAATGTAAATTAAGACGTATTATCAAAAACAAAAAAAAAATCAAGATGTATAATACAATAATGTTAATTGTCCAATCAAAGTGATTCGAGGTCATGTACAATGAATATCTTAAGTCATTTTTGGTCTTTCTCTTTTGTTAAGTTGTGACTTGAATCATTTTATAATCACATGTAGGTGCTACTTGACGTTGATGATGGATAAAGCTAAACGCTTTTCTTATTTTATTTTCTATAGGTGTCGTGCCCATCTTTTAGTTGATACTTTTTTTAAAAAAAAGATATCTGGTCTACTCTAGTTTGCCCCCTTATCCATAAAAAAAATGCCATACCTCCTTGATAATTTAGGGTAGGCTAGTAAATTTTCAAACATCTACCTTGTATAGATTGAAACCTAATCAAGCTCATGCATGAAGTTCTGCATTTACCAGTAAACCCAAACTCATCCTTGGTTTTTGCTTGATGCTTTGTTGGGGCTTTTCTGTTTTCATGAACTGTTATCCATGGCCCAGTATTTCTACTGCGTTTCCCTAATTACGAGTAAATCCATTGCTTTTGAGGTCCCGTGTTAATTGAAAGATACTTTTCATTCGATTAATTTTTATTTTTAATATCATTTTCTTTTGAAACTTGATTAATGAGATTCATGTTTTGCGGCTGCTTTCTATCAGTGATTGGCAATTTTTGCGATGTTTGTTGCCATTGCTCCATTCTTCCTACTCTTCCCATTCTTCTTATGCAGTCCTTGTTACGTTGAACTCTCTTTTTTGATAAATTGCCTCCCTTAGATGGCTCATTTTCACCTTTCAGGTAGAACGCTCTCTTCTGGTGACTGGATTTGGATATGAACATGATGATGCTTGGGCAACCAACATCGACTTATTCAAGCAATTTACCGACATCAGCAGGGTATATTTACTAGAAATTCTGTTCGGCAATATGAAAGCTTCTTTGAGAGTTTTTCCACTGTTCTCTTTGTTTATCATTTGCAGGGCGTCAGAAGGCTCGGTGCTGCCTCCGTCGACATGTCTCATGTGGCTTTAGGTATCGTTGAAGCTTATTGGGAATATCGCCTTAAACCTTGGGATATGGCTGCTGGCGTTCTGGTAATTCAAAAAAAAAAGAAAAAGCTTACTCGAAGAACAAATGTGACACGATCAATTTCCATACTTCATCAATGCACTGTTCGTACAAACTTTTAAGACAATAGATGGTTTCTGGCATTCCAAGTGGAAAAAACTCTAATAGTGCTGTTTCTGTAATAGCATGAACATCTCTCTCTCTCTCTCTCTCTCTCTCTCTCTCTCTCTTCTTTTTCCATATTATACCATGATAATAACTGTTATCAATGATGCAGATAGTTGAAGAGGCAGGCGGAGCAGTTTCCTGCATGGATGGTGGAAAGTTCTCAGTCTTTGAACGTTCTGTTCTTGTTTCAAATGGCATTATTCATGAGAAGGTTGCTGCAATATATTTGATCACATATTCTTGATTGTATGATACCATTAACTTGCTGTTATTAATGAAATCATGTAGGTGTCTGTTACGGTTCACTTATCTGCAGACCTCACCAGTATAGAGAGTAGATCACAGTGACCCATGGTTGATCCACGTAGGTTTGGGCTTGGCTCAGTACTAATTTTATTAAGTTTTTGGCTCTAGAGGGTCAAACTGTGTTGACAAAATTGCCATGCGGACAACTTGAATTGAAGCGTCACTGTGATGACCCGGGACTAAAAAGGGCAAGGAGTGATTGCTAGGATGAATTGGAATTATCCGGATAATGAGCGGTCCTTTGTAGGCTTTTAGGAGGACGGGCATAAGAATGAACTGTCCTACATTAGAAAGGTAGTTAAATTTTTGAGTTGTATAAGTAAATAATATGATCCTAAATAGTAGAAGTGCATTTTGAGGAACAACTATGAGGCTAATGGTGGGAAACTTCGTAGTTAAGCGTGCTTGGACTAGAATAGTAATAGTATGGGTGATCTCCTGGGAATTACTGAAGTCATACAGTTCCCAGAAGTTAAAGCGGATGATACCAATTCCTTTAAATCCTGGGATTTTACAGTTGCTTAGCTTGTAAACAACTATATATAGTGGGTATCTAATGAAGATTAGAGTATAGAAATTGATACCTGACATTTTTTTTCCTGCCTTCCTCTTACAGCTTCTCGAGAGAATTGGTCCAGCCACTGAAGAGCTGAAGAAGAAAGGAATCGACTTCTCTCCATGGTTTAAGCCTGAGAATTATACCACAGATTTTTGAGCAATTTTCATTAATGAAATTGTTTTGCGTTGTGTAGAAATAATGATATTACAGATCTGATATTGATAATTATCTAATTTACACATTGCAACTCTGAAATTTGCATTAAAAGCCACCCTTGATATTGCCTCATTTGTAAACTTGTAATTAATGCCTGTAATATCTTTTGACTTACAGAACTTTTGAGATTCTGAGTCACCATCTGCATCCTACCCAGTTTTCGTGCCTTCACAGCAAAGCTTTGTGAGTCATTTTCTTTTTTTGTTAAGAAAAATATTCTAACAGTGGATTGATTGATGAGGTTTCGAATGAATTAGTGAAAAGAAATAAAAATACAGTAGAAAGGAAGTTTTCCAATGAAAAACCTGAAGGAAAATGTCATGATATCGAGAGATAACAGCTTGTGTTAGCGTTCGGTCCCGAGTACATTGAGTTTGGTAATAGTTATACTTACGGATGGGAGGCTTGACGGCATTGTAATTGATGTTTGGGAGACCAAACACGAGTGAGCTTGAATCTAATCTTGTTTGCGAAGAATGGTGAGGCTGGAGTAATCTACTAACAATATTCATTCGATGCCCCTAATTTCTCATTAGTACGTATTAAAGAATTAGTAGTAATGATTTGAAAGACAGAAAGATTGCGTCTATTCACCAAACAGAGTATATTTACATCGTGATTTTTTCCTTTCATAAGACGGTGCTTATTTATGAGGTAATCACATGCACACAGTGCACTGAAAAATTATCTATGAGCTAATTAAAATAGGGGACCAAGCTGCATGCTAGGTTATACTCCCCTAGGGTTTCTATAAGGGGAATGTTCATCATGTTCTCTAGTGGTGCACCTTTATTTTTGGATAGCTTATGGCATCTTAGTTCCTCCACAATTAATTATGCAATTGCTATAATATTTCTTCAACTACTCCCAGCAGTGTGTTTGTGGGCCCACTAGATTATAGAATATGATGGTTTACTAATGTAATTTTTTTTTTTTAGGGATTCATTTAATTATACTTTGTTTTTAAAATTAAAATACTAAACATATATTTCTTTCAACTAGTATATATTATAATTTGCTTATGGTAGTTAAGAAATGTGAACTTTTTGTCTATCTGAAATATTTACATAAATCTTATATTCTATTTAGCTTTAGTTTTATTGGTGGTTGTATTAGTTGACGGTGAGATGTTGCAAGATTTTCGAGGATGGAGCAGAGGAGGGTGTGGTGTCGGTGGTTAAGGGGGAGGTTGACTATGAGGGGGGTTTAAGTAGAGAAGGTGAAGAGCTCGACATTGTAAGGACGAGGCATGCGGATGGCGAAGGTGAGAGTTCGAACGCATCGCATATAATTAATTCTTTAGTTGTATTTTAAGATGAATAATTTATTTTTGAGTGTTATAAGTATTAAATAATGTTAGTTACACTAAAATTGATTTAACAATATTATTGTTACAAGAAAACTACATAAAGGCATATGATGTGTTAGAATAGTATGCTGTCTGTAAACATTATTTCTATTACGATATTGTAAGCCTAAAATTGGGCGATTTTTTGTTGAATTGGAACACTTTTTTTGAGTGTAGAGAAATTTACTTCTTTAACACTACATTAAAGGGATGTTGGATTTAACACTTTGTGATGTCATCTAATTTAATGTGATTCGAAAAAGTTAACTATTTGATTTAATGTTACCATGTAAAAAAAAAAGAAAAATTAATTTTAAGCCTTTAATTACACTTTAATTCATGTTATGGCTTGTTGATATTTTTTTGCGCCTTCAAAGTTTTTAAGATATGACTCATTATACAGAGCTACTAATACAAGTAGAGGCCGGTAGGGTATGTTAAATTATATAGCTTTTCTTTCTTATTTTGATGATCTCCTGCGAGAAAGAAGTAGGATATATTCCTCCTACTTGATTTTTATGTGATTCGCAATGAGAATAATTTATTTAATATTTGATGTACTTTATAGTACTATATACTACGGCTAACTTTAAAAAAAAAAAGAGAGAGAAATAACATTACATGCATGCTTATATTTAATCAGTCATTTCTTGAGAAATCTTTAGATTAAGGGGGCGTTTGGTTCGTTGTTATCTTGGTGTTATGTTATGATATCTAGCACTTCTAGATGTCATCTTTTGATTAATAATTTTATAATCTAATAAAAGATTATTTGTAGATGTCATTAAGGGGGCGTTTGGTTCGTTGTTATCTTGATGTTATGTTATGTAATCTAGATATCATGACATCTAGATGTCATTTTTTGACTAATAATTTTATAATTTAATAAAAAATTATTTATAGATGTCATTAAACCAAACAATTATCTTCTCTAGATAACATAACATAACATCAAGATAACATTGAACCAAACGCCCCCTAAATCAAATAATTGCCTTCTCTAAATAACATAACATAATATTAAGATAACATTAAACTAAACGTCCTCTAAGTAATATGTTAATTTTTAGAGAGATTATTGTCCTTTAAAGAATGCCTTTTAAAAAAAAGTGTACAAAATAAAATTATTTGATGAATTAAAAATTAAGCATAATGTAAAATAAAGTAATTTTTAAATATTAAACTTTATATAGATGAGATATAATAAAGTTTAAATAATTTTTTGTATAGAAAAATTGGCCATGATTTTTTTGAGTTTAGGTCAGTAATGTGTTGATTAGCTTTTAATTAAGTATGATTATATAAGACAATGTGCCTGTCTAAACTTAATTTATATCTATACTATTTATAGAACATTAACACTTACACATAAATTGAATTAATGACCTTAATAAGTATAAATTATATTCATTAAATCCGAAAATCAAACTGTGTTTCGAGTCGAAAGTCTCATCTGACACTGGACCATCCGAAAAAATGTACTGTTAATTAGCGCGAGGACCAAAATGGTTCTAGTTTAAATAATATAAATAATAATAATAATAATAATAATAATAATAATAATAAAAATAAATAAATTTTTTAATTATTCTACATAAATTCTAATATAAAAAAATATTATTTTACATCACATACTCAATAATATTTAATAAAAATATTAACTTTATTTCACATCCTAGATCAAAATATTAAATTCGAATATTTTGTTTAGGATGTGAAATAAAGTTGATATTTTTATTGAAAATTGTTGAGTATGTGAAGTAAAATAATATTTTTTATATTAAAATTTGTGTAGAATAATTAAAAAATTTATTTATTTATTATTATTATTATTTTTAAATTAATACTATTTTGATCCTGATTTTAGTTCTCGCGCCAAACAGGGCTCACTGATGCTGATAGTGTGATGCTATTAACTACTTTTATTGTAATGTATATATTAATTAAGTTCGAGTAACACTTCAGTGGGCCAACATGATCAAAAATTAATTAAATGATATTAATATAACCTAAATATATGAGTCAATTAAGTATTTCTAATTATAGGTATCACTATAAATTAATGTATAATTCTCAATAAATATGATTATATATATGCTAACAAAAGCTTATAATTATAGGCTATTTTACTGATTTATTATGAAAATAATTTATCTAATTACATCACAAATATATTACAGAAACCTGAGTGACATTAATTATTGTAACTTTTACTCTTTTTTTAAGAAAAACAATTTTTTTTTTTACTCTTTTAATTCCAAATATTACTGCCTCAATAGTCATGACTTTTAACTTACATTCTTCCTTAACAAATAAGTTAGTATCAAATAAATTGAATAATTAAAAAATTAAAATATTTACATATATGTTACATAAAAATTTTAAAAATTACACTCTTATACAAATAATGCAATTCTATAATCAAATTATATAAAAGAATAACATATATAAGTAATTGTACCTAAAAAGTTTATTGCCCAAAAGTGAATTGGGTTCTAACCTTGATCAAAATTACAAATTGGTCAATTAATTAATTTAAATTGCAGAGTCCTTGTTTAAAATTACAGAAAAATCAGAAAAAAAGAGTTTTACACATCCACATTGACCGATTGTGAGTTTTGACTTTAATTAATCCATAAAATTATGTCCCCCAATGATTTGTATTAAAAAAAAGGCAAATGGCATTTTTTTTAAGGTAAATATACTTCTTATTTACACTTATATACATATAAATATCTTTAAGTTTCAAATAAAAGTGCAAATAAATACTTTTTTTTATAATAAATTAAAAAAAAAAATATGAAAACTATTTTCTTTGTAATAAGGTTGAGTGGAGAGCTAAGTTGGAAAGAATTATAAAAATTAATAGTTCCCTTTTTTGTTATAAAAATAATATTAATTTGTTTTTAAAAAGGAATTTATTGCACTTTTTTTTTTTAAATTCGGTCGTAGCCTATAATACTATAACAATAAAAAGATACATCAGGTACAAAAGGATCGAACCTCGTTGAGGATCGCACAAAAATCTAGTGGGAGGGACATGCCCCTACGCCACTCTGTGTCATCGAAACAAGAAAAGGAAGCTACAAAGTCTGCCGCTCTATTAGCGGCTCTATAAATATGAGATATCCTATATGCCTTGAAGGCACAAAAAAGCTCAGCAATCTGGGCCATGGTCTTGTCGGGAGGGTGTCCTCTGGCTGTCCGGTGAAGGTCCGCAATAGTGATGCACTTTTACACAAACTAATGATCCAATTTATTTAATTTAAAATTTTGATCAGCTTATATATCCATAAAGTTAAATTAGAGGAACTCAAATGATATTTACTTAAAACAATTAGGAAATTTACGTTTGTCACCTCAAAGATTCATTGTTTTCAAGTGACACCTCTAAAATCTATTATTTACAGACAGCGCACACTCTTTGAAGGTGCTACATGAAAATAATGAACTTTGAAGGTGCCGCCTGAAAATAATGAATCTTTGAAGATTATGCAAAGCGCACACTCTTCCTCTCCCTTCTCTATATCTTTCTGCAGTTCATCTCTCTCTCTCTCTCTCTCTCTCTCTCTGAAGTCCATGTGTTCACATTAAACTTCATGCGTAATAGTGACGATCTGTTGCTGCCATATATAGTGCGGTGTTCTAGGGTTTCAGGAAAAGTCGGGCATTTCCTCGGACCTGCAGTTACTTCCCAAATTAGAAAAAAAGCAGAAAATTATAACAAAAAAAAAAAACCCTAATGTTTCAAATTAAGCCCACCGCGTCGGGAGTGGTTGGAGAGGTCCACTGACAAGCGTCCCTTTTACAAACCCTAATTTCGTATACATACCACAAAACCCTGCAAAATAGAATTTTGATTTTTGGAGATTTTACAGTCATATCCTAAAATCCATCATTTCATGTGTCATGCTGACATATATAGAACAGCTGCTTGAATGTTTTTCGAAGAAATTCGACTCGAGAAACTTAAAGCAGCTAGCTAGCTACAGCTAGCTAGCTACAGCTAGCCTAGCCGTCCATAATTTTTAGTGATAATTACCTACATGCCACACCATTTAGTTTTATTTATGTCTTACCCATCCATTCTTAATTAATTACGCTATGCACACTCAAAACATTATAAAATCTTACATACACACACTCCAGTTAAAACGCAATCAAAATCTATTTGAAATTTTTTTTTTCTGTTAGTAAACCATTAAAATTATATTTTTACTCTTAATAATACATATTTTTCTCTTCCTGACGCTGATTTGTCCTAAAATCAATTCACGTCGTGGATGTAGATCTCATTCCTTTGCCGCCACCTAAATATTAAGGTTTTAAGATTTTCATTCAAAATATATTTAAATATCCATAAAATAATATAATGAATGGTTCAGATTTTTTGTAATCTAATTATAGTTAGGTTATTAAAAAATTATGATTACTCATTATAATAGAAATAAGTTAAAATATGTGTGTGTAAGATTTTATAATATTTTGAGTGTGTATAGCGTAATTAACTAAGAATGGATAGATAAGGCATAAATAAAACTAAATGATGTGACATGTAGGTAATTATCCCTAATTTTTAATTTGCGATCAAGTCACGAGTTGGGATTATGACTTGAATTCTTCGACCGTACTATGTCATGACTAGAAGCTCTCTTCGAGATTATGATCTAGTTGCACCGCCTAAATTTTTGTGATATTTTATGATATATAATAATATTTTAAATTTTTAATAGCTAATGTTATATGATATTTGTTTATTGCATCTCATAATAATTAAAATTTTTTTATCTGCTTCTTAATTTGTATGGAGTCTCTAAATCCAGTAATCTGTTTTATTGCTTTTAATAAAGTTGAGTTGATCGAATTTGTAGCATTGTTGAAAAATTCATGAAAATTAATAGATATATTATTTATCCATTAGTTTATTTGCACATAAAATTAACATTTAATAGTAGAAAAAATATTTTCAGAAATGAGTATTGTGAAAAATCAACTATGAAACAAGCTTGGTGATATTTAGTTGAATGATTGCTTGATTTTATTTATTATAAGGAATATATTCAGTAAAATTAATAATTAGTTAGTCCCGTAATGATTAATTCAAAATATGAAAACTAGTTAAAGTTAATTATAATATTATTTTATTATATCTGAAATTTATATAAGATGGATTATATATTTATCTTCATCTAAATTTTAAATTTTTTATTATTTTGTAATTTAAATGATTTAAAATTTTTTATAATTAATGTTATTGTAAATAGTTTATTTGACACTCTTGATTTAAGGACTTTGCTCCGCCGCTGTGATCAGAGACAAGGGTGATGATATCTCTTAACTGCATATACAATGGTCTCTTAATTTGAGGTTAGTTGCTTGCTAGAAGTACATTTTCGAGTAAATTTAACGTTCGAGAACAAGAAGTTTAGCTAAGTCAAAACACATTTTGTAGCTTCCTTTTCTTGTTTAGATGATACAGAGTGGCGTAGGGGCATGTCCCTCCCACTCGATTTTTGTGCGATTCTCGACGAGGATCGAACTTTTTGTACCTGATGTATCTTTTTTTACTGTCATAGTATTATAGGCTACGGCCAAATTTCAAAAAAAAAAAACACATGTAGAAGTCAAGTTTATATATATATACATTTCAAGAAATTGTGCCATTCTAACTTACGATCAATCGATGAGCTCAATACTCAAAGTTACAAGAGAATGCTCGAAAAATATTTCAACGTTCAAGTAACTTCCCCTAAGCCTCTTCTAGGTCACCACTTCCCCTAAGCCTCTTCTAGGTCACCGTTCTCAACTAGATGATAAAGGTGGAGACATCGATCATGTCTAGAACTATAATCATCTGACCCATCTAGTTGTATTAATTTTGAGTGTGTTACAATATTATAAGTCAGGTATAATACTGAGTTAATGTTAGTTAATGATAAGATTCAGGATATCATTTATTTTGTTATTTTATGTAATTATTTTTTCAGTTACCCAAAAATGTCTATATATATACATATAAACTATTTAGAGGGCTTCTCTCTCTCTCTGATCTCTCTCTCGCCCTCTGCTCATCTCCTTCTTCAAGCAAGCAAAGCAATTGAATATAACCTTCAGGTGACAGAAGTCTGTAGGATCTCCTCCTTATTCTCATTCTCACTTCTTTCTTTTAATTCCTTTCAACAACTTAGAAAAAAATTTTCAAGGTAATTAATTAGCAGTATCAAGTGCAAGAATTTGATCTTTTTTGCTACTTTTGATGGCAGTCTTCAAACTAATTTTGATGATTCCGGTTAATTTTGTTATTGATATGTATTTAGTATTGCATGTCCTTCGCTTATTAATCTAAGTAATTATTTTCCATTAAAATTAAGGAGCTTAATTTTGCAGAACTAGATCATATATATCTATACAAACTATGGGGAGAGGGAAGATTGAGATCAAGAGGATTGAGAACCCTACAAACAGGCAGGTCACCTTCTCCAAGAGGAGGGGAGGGCTCCTGAAGAAGGCTCATGAGCTCGCGGTTCTCACCGATGCGCAGGTCGGCCTCGTCGTCTTCTCCACCAGTGGGAAGATGTATGATTACTGCAGTCCAGCTTCAAGGTTAACTAATTTCTGAAATCTTTACTCTTAATAATTTTATCTCTTCTTTTGGATATTTTCATAATTAAAAGTTAGGGTTTAAGGATTAATAATACTGATAAGTTCATAGCTCAAAATTAATATGTCTTTCAAGTTACAAGAGTTTAAGCTTCTTTAATCTTTTCTTTGTTCTTCTTCAATCTTCACTAGATCTAGATCAGGTCATGTTAGCCAAATTACCATCTATGCACAAGTTGCTCTCCATATATTTGCACCAATTTCTTGTGACAGAAGATCAATATCATAATATATATTCTTAGCCAATTAATACTTCAATAAATTCTTCAAAACTTATATAATAGATGATATGATTTGTTTCATTTTTCATGAGATTTCATGCCCTTATGATTTCATGCATTCTAGGTTAATTTGGAGCAATATTGCTAGCTATAGTACTTATATTACATCTAGCTAGCTTGATAATGTTGAGTAAATTCTCACTATTTTCTACATTAATGATTTGTTTGTGTTTAACTCATTTGAGATTGGCTTCATGAATCAACTTCTTATGTAAAATAAACATAACATTTAAGAGAAAATTATGCACATATATATATATATATATATATAT
>JAEMOT010001641.1:202448-230776 GCA_019297695.1 Apostasia ramifera | reverse complement strand
ATAATAATAATAATAATAAATAAATTTTTTTAATCATTCTACACAAACTCTAATATAAAAAAAATATTATTTTACTTCACATACTCAATAATTTTTAATAATAATATTAACTTTATTTCACATCTTAGATCAAAATACTCGATTCGAATATTTTATTCTAAGATGTGAAATAAAGTTAATATTTTTGTTGAAAATTATTGAGTATGTGAAATAAAATAATATTTTTTTATATTAGAGTTTGTGTGGAATGATTAAAAAAATTTATTTATTATTATTATTATTATTTTTTAAATTAGTACCGTTTTGATCCTGATTTTAGTCCTTACGCTAAACAGGAAAGTGCTCCCCTATAGTTTAAAATATCCTTAGGTACGTAACTCAAAAAGGCCACACTAACTAGTTGTAAAATAACTTTACCTAGCTGGATAGTGTAATTCTTTACATAGTTGAAAAGTGTAGTTGAAGAAAAGCCTCATGTATGTAGCTAGATGAAAAATGCATAAAAATGTAGCATTAATATACATACAATAATTAAACCTATTTAATATACATATAAATACATAACTCGATTGGCTAATTTTCTATTAAAAGCATTTTTGACATAGCTAAAAGATAAAAAATAAATTTGATAAAATAGTTCTTTAAAAAGTTTCAAATTGAAATGCTGCTCAACTAATAGAAATATGGAGTAGACTGAAGAGTTGGGACATATAAATTGGACATTATCTTACCCTAAGTCAAAACAATACTCCTTCAATCACAATCAAGTCGTCGATAAAATTTGAAAAGCATGAATAATGTTACGTTCTCGTTTGGGTCTACGTCGGAACTAGGAACAAGTTGACACATGTCTAACAATTAACAATTGTCGATATATACTTGAGCTAGACTTACATAATTTGAAATTACAATATAGAAAATGTTAGTGAAAAAGTTCATTGAAGAGTAATATTTTAATGACTAGATAAAGAAATACTGTTCTTTTTTTGTGACAATGAGATATCGTATGTTCTACTTGTTTGCAATCATTCTAAATTCAATGGAAGTCATTTTTAAACTTCAAAACATGAATGGCATTGATTATAATGAATGTTGTTGTTTCATTATTTTTATGTTAATTTCCCCTATTAATTTCTTCATTCCAATCTTCAATTCTAGATGTAGTGAAAAGCTGGAAGAAAGAATTTGCATGCATGTGGAAGCTTCAGAAGAGAGGATCAGCACTGCTAGGGTTTATTTACTATAAAATTAATATATAGTAACTAATAATTAATTATATTGGTATATGAGATTAATCATATTGGTACTGATTTTATTTAGATTTTGCCTGGTAGAAAATACAGTACTGATGTTTTGCAATATATATCAAATGTGGTAGAATTATAGGGTTTTCATGCTTAATTACATTTATTTAAGTTACAATTAATGTAAATATTTTTATAAATATTATTATGGCAGGAAAGTTGATCTTCTGTGACCTTATTTGTACTTGATTTAGTTTACTATTTATATTTTGGGCATTATTTGCTCCATTAATACTTGCAAATATATTAAATTAAACCAGAGCAGGACATCTTGCCTAATTTCCAATTTCACTAAAATATTTAAGAGTCAATTTTTATAATAATTTTGTTTTTTTTTTAAATTTTAATCACATATGATTATTTTTATTATTTGATAAAATGTAATGAAAACAAATGATTCATATAGTCGACTTCATCTAAGTGAAATATGCTTTTAAAGCATTAAAAATCCTAAAGTTATAAATAATGAACAACCAAATTAAAGAATAATTAAAACTCCATATTAAAAAGCTCAAATTCAAACTGATCTGTCATTTTGGCTTTTTTGATAAAATAATCTGTCATTTTGTTGATATTTATGGTTGGCTGAAAATTAATCCTTAATTTTTGGTTAATTACTTGAATCCCATTGATTTTTCAAGTTTAACCAAACTTTAAAAATTGAAAAAAAAAATTAAAAGTTAAATATATATAATATATATATATATATAAATAGCTAATTGAAAAATGGGTGGCACTCCTGCATGTCATAATCTACAACTCGAAGATTTATTTTAAAATTAAAATTTATATTAAATGTAAAACAAAATTATTACAAATCTATCATAAATTTAAAATATTAATCTCAGTTAAAGAAGAGCATCATCTTGTGGCAAATCCTAATCTCCAATTTTTTTAACGCAAATTAATAGTGTTCTGATCAAATTCACTAACAAATTACAAAATTATATACATGTATTAATGCACTGTAACATTCTATAACACCTACAATGCCTCTCTCATAGAAGAAATTAAAGAAGGCAATTTCTTCCTGTAATCAACTGTCCCTAGTAAATAAAACCATCTAAACGCTATATACTATTTTTTTTTTTTTTTTTCAGCTGAGACTGCTTTGTTTGAGTTTGAATCTTCTAAGTACTCTAATCCCCACCTGTTTTCTAAGCACAAAGTTCGTCAAAGAACTGTACAAAGCTCCAATGAGAGGATAAAAACAAGCGTCAGCTGGAATGAACTAGCTCGGGTTCGAGGGATTCTGGTGGATGACGAAGTGATCAACGATCTTCACCGAGTTTACAGGATCGACAGCTGAAGCTGCCCTCCACTTACTGGGGAAACGCCTGAGGTAACTGAGCTGGAGTGGCTGTTTTGGTTCGGAATCCCAGTCCGGATCGAGCTTCCAATCTTTGGGGACCTGGTGGATGAGATCAGATCAGTAGCAGTAAATCCCATGATCTCAAAAAAAAAATCTGTATCTAAGTTCCAAGGGCCCATGCAGCTTCAAAAGAATCAATCTCAGAGGAACACAAAGAACTGATTCGCACCAAGAAATGTTTAGTGAAGGTCTTGCAAGATCATTGAAAAAACATCCATGAATTGGTACTTTGTTATCCAATTCTTCAAGTAAATGTTTCACAGTAGAATCAAATCAGAAATGTTGATTTCAGAGACTTGGAACACAAGGATTTAGCATTCCTTTTGAACAATTACATGATAAAATGGCATGAAAACTCAATTAATGATCCGTAATCACGAAAGAAGCACAGAAACAAGGCTAATAACAAATTACGAATTGATTTCATAAGGTTTTAAAGATCGTGTAAGGTTCCAACCAAAATAGTAACTTCTCTTCGGAATTTTTATATATTTGAAGATTGTCGCTTTAGCCTCAAACTTAACCAAATTTGCTAAAAAAACTCCGAAAGAAGTTGCCAAAATTAGCAACATTTTAGATTAAAACTAAGCCATTAACCATCTGCTATAAGATGGCCATAGTCTAAGATCAATTGAATAAAGTTTTCATGAAAACTGCATGTTGAAACAACTAATGGAATTTGAGCAGCTCCAAGAGATTCCCTAGTTCAGAACTCACCTGTAAAGCAAATAGTTCAAGCGAAAAAGGATGCAGAATATGACATTTCCCTAGCACTCATCATTAATATTACCACATACATAAGAGAGAAATTATCAAAAACGGGTGGCGCTTCTCCGGGCCTAATGAGGAAGGAGCTTATGAGAAGGGTCACAAGTTGGAAGCGACACCATCATAATTTCTAAGCGTGGAGTTCAGGGATAAAAAGTATTGAAACAACTAGAACAATCTTTACCTTATCTACTGCAAGGGTAAATACTTCTAGGTCACCACTATTTGTGACGTGGAAACGGGTGAAGGCTTTGTAATTTGCGATGCGAAGGGAAGAGAAGGCTTCATCAAAGTGAATGTGGAACCAATTGATGCAGATATACAGATAACAGCCAAATACCAGAGATACGACTGGAGTTGATAATACCCAAAAATAAAGGAATGTGGAAGCATAATATATGATCGAAGCCCCTCGGGAAAGGGAAAGCATTCCATTCTTGCATATCGTTTTTCTGGTGACGGCCATAACCTACAAGTTGAAATCATTTTAAGGATATATCCATGAGATATCAAAGTGTGAAAAGGATCAAATACTATAATAATCAATGTAAATTACCTCTGGGATATCAAAAGTAGACATTAAGTATTTTATGCATGCAGGGTAAAGCCCAAGAGTCCACTTCTCCAAACGAACACGAAGTCCAGTTGGATCAGGGAAGTGCTCACTTTCCATGGATCGATACCAATCATAGAGGGTGTGGTAGCCTAAAATTAAGAAAATAATTACCGATATTACAATCAATCAAACCTTAAAAGGTAAAAAATCATGATTTACATTCAAATCTTACTAACAGCCTTATACTATTCCTAATACTTACAAATACTTCTATGCTTCAACTCTTCAGATCATTTTCACAAAGCCTCTCCAATCAAATGAACCTAAAAGAGGTTCAGTTTTAATTATTTTTAAAGCCTTCCTAAGTTACCTTCATAGCATGATCTCCTATAGGCTCCTACTACAAACTTCTGATAAGTGGCCTTGTTTGATTGTAGTATATTTTGAGAATGTTCTAAGTTTTTCAGACATAGAGAGAGAGAAAATCATTATGATGTCATGATATGAAATAAAGTTATTTTATTATCTAGAATTGTGTTGGATGTGACATAAAGTTGAATATTTTTATTGAAGCATGTGTAGCATCTAAAATAAAGTTAAAGGTTGAAATTTGTGTAGGATGTAAAATAAAATTAATTTTTTATATTTATATCTGTATATAATGAGAAATAAATATAAAATATTAATGATAATATTTTTAGAAGAGCATGGGGGTTTAGAACCACTGCACATCCACCCATATTAGTTAACACTCACATCTCATGTCTACATGGAACCAACCCACTAGTCAAAAATGAGACCTTCTAGATGTTCATTACATACAACTGTATAAAAAAGTATGCCATCCTGCAGTATCTAGCATGAGCAGCAAAGAACTTTGGTGGGGACACAGATCAACATCGAATCGGATGGCTAGGATGACGTCATGTGCTGAATCAAAATTCAAATTCAAATTAATTAGAGCTATTAGAGATTTCCATATTAGTTTTATTTAAATTTGATTTGATTTATTCAGAGCATATCTGGAAGATTTGAAGACTCACCACATTTGGAGCTAATTTTATTTTATTGTAATAGAATTAGTTCCATATTTGCTTTTATTTATTTGGTATTTTATTTTCTGCATTTAATATTGTATTTTCAAATTTCTACATGGGATCTCTCTATATAAAGGGGTCGCCTTGCATTGTAAAAGATAGAGTATTGTGATGAATGAAATTATATTTGAGTTTTCTCAGAGCCTAGATCCGGGTTAAGGGGTCGATATTCCGGTGAAGGAAAGGGTAGGGTTAGCCTTTAGTGAGAATCCTCAAATTAGCCTAGTTATCCACTTTTTATAAAAAAAAAAAAAAAAAATTCCTTCCTTCAGCTCAACCAAAATCCAGGTCCCTTGATGTAATTTCCCAGACCTAAAATTCATTTNGCGCGCCTACCCGCGCGCCTGCCTGCGATTGCTAGTGCGCCCGCCAGTGCTCGCGCCTGCACGCCGTTTGCGCTTTGCCCGCGCGTCGCCAGTACTCGATCAGATCAGTTAATCGTCATTGTCATTGGTAAATTCTTTTTCGAACACAACTAAACTGATTATTTGATTTCAACACAAATTATTCGCTTGACTTGGATTATTTATTTGGCTCTAATTGTGTGACCCGATATTTCTTGTGTGTCAATTACTGTTGAATTTAACTGTGAGACGTCTGTCCTAAATTCCTGAACCTCGGATCTGATTTATTGAATTTAAATTGACGCCCTAATCTAAATTGATAAATTCTTATTTATCATACGATCTAATTTAATTTAATTTTAAAATATCTTAATTTACGGGATTTAAAATCTTATTTATCATATAATTTATCAAGAAAATATTTTTCTCTTAATTAAAATAATTTGCTAATCGATTTTGCTGAATATAAATATAAAATATCATTGGCATCTTTTTTTCGTCCCGCATCACTTTTCCACCCCTTCACATATATCATTTGCTGATGAACATCAAAAGAACCTTATTATCATATCCTCCAAACACTATCAAATGTCATATTTCCCTTAACTTCTAAAATGAATAAATGATATCACGGACACAGAATTACCTACCTGAAGTAGCTAGTAAGTGATTTCGGATACATATATCAATACCCATTTCCAGTAGCATCATAAGGATAAGTGCTGCGATTATATGGGCTGAAAGATGAAGAACCCCAATGACAGCCCTCCGTTTCCATGACAGCTTTGGAGGAATAAATGAATATGATAGCATCATCAACAACAAAGTTCCAGCTGAAGACACGTAAGAATGCTCGATCATGTACAGAAAAGCACTCCACATTGCATTAGCAAAGCTTTCAAAGCGGCTGGACCAAGAATCGTCTTGCAGGACTTGGAATACTTTGCACTGAAATGAAAACCCAATCAGTCTTCTCCAACCAATTTCTACAGTATAGATTGCAAGGGAAAGGAGACCATCGTATTAACAGGTTGGAATGACAAGAAAAGTATGCTGAGCTACAATTTTAGGTAGGTCTCGAATTCAATTTTAAAAGTTATATAGAATAATTATTTCTTGAGTCCAATTTCATTATCTACAAAATAGGAAGTATGCCATAGGAGTTTCACATTAACAAAAGCAAAATAGTCGAAAAATGTTATTAATTCATGAAAGCATTAATACCTGAGGAAACATAGAAAAGACTATAATAAAGTATATAAAACCACCAATGACATCAAACTGCCAATTCTTCTTGCGGAACTTTAAAATGTTGCCAAGTGCTATCTGAAAATGCAGTTTTTTCCAAAGTAATTAGGTGTAAAATTTCATGAAACAAAATAACAAAAAGAATAAGAAACTAGGTAATATGAAAAGATCACAGCAGCAAGTTTAATTAATGGATAAAATGAAACAATGGCTAAAACATAAAACTTACTCTGCCAGAGTCTTCGTAAGAAGGATAGGTAGCCTTGCAAACATAAGAATTTCCATAGAAGTTCTTAAAGTTTTTGAAGACATGGGTTGGATGTAAAAAGGCACCACCACAACCATTGACAAGTAGATGTTCAACGTAAACAGGCTTCTCTGAAGGAACACAAGAATGGCGCATGTAATGGTGCAAGTCCCCAGCCATACGAAGCTTACATCTTCCCTTCATGTAATCATGTATTAAATGAGAGACGTTTTTACCAGTAGTATTACTCCAATACCAATCATGGAGCCAGTTTGGTTCATGGGTCATCACAATTATAGAGTCATTATCCCCAACCTGCAAAAGGTTTTCAATAACATAAATGACGTGAATCAGGGTAACTAAATAGCACAAAATACTAAAAGCCAAAGCATACTAGGTCAAGGAAACAGATTTGACAGAAAGAATGCATCTGAAATTAATATGAACCGAGAACTGGAGAAAACAACAGCAAAAACGTAAAGATGACATATCTGAGAAAAGCCTAGTAAGCTACACTCACATGCCTCGCCATCATCATGATCAGTAGCCTTAACATTCAGCTCTCACCTTCTCCAATGACCTCAATCAACTATATTCATGCAGGAAGTAAATTTTAATTTAAATATCTTCTGCACTTACTAGACCAAAAACAGAAGTTTCACTGAATTCAAAGAACGCTTACAAAATATTGGCAAAGACTTTGACTGTGTTTCAATTCTTGAAAAACTTGTTAACTTTTCCACTTAGAATCAACATAAGAATTCCATTGTTTTATGATCTATATGCTGTGAGTTATGATTTAAGCTTTGTGAACACATAGTAGACTGATAGCATGTCGAAGCTACCCTTCGGCATAAATGCCATCTTGTTTCTATAACTACCAATCGAGTGCTGTGTGTATGATAACAATATTAAATTTCAGCCAACTAGAGAACCAGATTAGAATCAAGTTTCATACATACATGATAACTGTGAGGATGTTTCATCTACATCAATAACGGAAACTATTTAATATTCACCAAAAAAACATTTTGAATTTTTTTGAGATGGAGAAGAAATATAGTATACGAAGATACCTTCTGTTGACACAACTCGGCAAAAAATCTAAACTGATAGACGTCAATGTCACCATGCAGAGCTTGATCAAACCCAAATACCCACCATCCTTTAGGAAGCTGCAGGGCAAAGTAGCTCTTCTTCTGGGGCATAAACCATCCGCCCAACCAACTCTTATGACATATGTACCTCATAAAAGTGTTGAGTCCATCAAACCAGTCTGCATAAACCAAAGCCTATCATAATTTAGAAGTCATTTTTTCTAATAACAGTCGCCAAGTACTATAATAAAAATGTAGAAACACATACAAGGACAAATACAAACCATGGTTGCCGGGAATAACAAAACACTGTGGTCCACCGTACTGCTCCAGCTTCAAGATGCCATAAGGAAGCTCTGGCTTGTTTACTGCAATATGCTCTGTCTTATACCAAGCTGGAGGCTGCAAAGCATACTCAAATGGAAGGAAAAGGCGCTTCTCATATGTAAATGCAGAAGGATTAGGGTACCTGATCAAAATGTAAGTTCTCAGAAACAAATCAGAGAGATGAATGGTTCATTATGACCATGTTTGCTAATGTATGTCATAAGATTTGGAACTAAGAAAGACATAAATGGCAGCTAGAGGCAACATATAGATCAAGCTAAGATACACAGTAAACTGTAAAACTTCACAATGTATGAACAAGCAGGTAGAAATAACAAAAATGGAGGAATTAGTTCTCAGTTTTACATGCCAATTGATGTTATTATTAGAGCTAAAAGAAAGTAGTGCAGCTTACGCAAGATCCCCTCCAATAAGAAGGAAGTTTCCACGTGGAAGAGCATGCTTAACAGCACCAGTTTTAACTCGAATAGAGGGTTGGGCCAGCAAACGTGCAACTGCATAGGTTGAATTTCCACCATCTCCTGTATCAGCCATGAAATCAAACCAGAGCTCTTCTTTTTTCGAGAAATGGTCATACAGGAGATCACCATTTTTAGATTCGTCAGAAACCTTGTTCATTGCAGCCTGGTATTAAAGTCAATAAAACAATAATAAGATAAACCAGGTCCAAATATTGACATAAGAGTACTAAAAAGGAAGAAAACTTTGAACAATAACTAGTTAAAAAAAGCAGAGCTAAACAAAAAATTTTAGAACAGCGAAAAGAATACTACTAGATTTTGTTTGAGAGCTACAAAACAAAATCATGGTTTTTGTAACAATACTTCACATCCAACAAAATTTTTAAATAATGAAAAATAGTTTTATTTCAGATTCTACACAAACATAAATATCCAAAACTAATTATATTTTACATACACAAACTCCAACATAACAATCAATTATATTTCACATCCTACACCAATCTCAACATAACAACCTAACTTTTTTCCACATCATACACAACTATCAAGGCATGGATCAAAAAGGCCACAACCTAGCCATTCTAACAAACAGAGCTTTAATCTGAAGTGCCTCTCAAGGATCCACCAAGAGAGATATGGTTGTGACTCTATGAATTGATACAAAATTTAGCATAAATGAAAGGGCATTTTGTACAATAAGATTGCTTTTATTGGGGGGTTTCTAAATCTCGTAAGACTAGTATATCAAATGTTGAAACCAGATTGAACCTCACTTGCATCATGCGCATATCAAACCGACCAACAAAAAGAGTCACTGACACCAGAAGATCAAAAACTGTCTTGAACAAATCAGTTGATGTCCTGTACGTTCCAAAAACCAAAATGTTAGAATGATCCAGAACATCAGACCATCGAGGAGATGAAGAAATGGGAAGTTCAACAAGGTAGAGGTGTACAGGGAAGGTAGGAGATTACCCTGAATACCAAGGAACCATATCCAAGAAATCAGGTTTCATTTGCTTCTTTATCTTTTCATATTCTGAGATTGACAAAGGGTGTGTGAGGGCCCAGCTACAAAATTTTAAAAAATACAAGAACATTAGGATACGAAAAGATGTGGAAAGAGAAGTTTAAAACAACGACGTCAAGAAGAACGAAAGAAGTAGAGTGAAAGCCACAAATAACAGCAATTTAAGCACAACCACCCCACATAGTATCTGCTAATTCTTCTGTTAACAATCCAAAATAATATACGATAGGTTATTCATACCCAGTTGAGCGCTCCACAACATAGTTAGCAATATAAAGGCCCATAAATGTTGCCCAGAGAGAATATATAGGGGATATTTCCTGAGAGGAGCCAGCACATGATCCATTGCAAGCTAACTAGTATAGAAGAAGCAACTAGAGTTAAGTTATTGCATTTATATATGTGGACATAACTAAAAAAAATTGAGGAAGTACCTCTCCATAAATAACCCACTTAGAGAAAAAGGGGTAGTCACTTGCAGATCCAACAGGAGCAAACCACGATGAGCAGATTTGCTCTTTCCATTGATGCATTTGTCGTAATTTGGATATCCAAGTGTTTTGATCATGCGTCTGCCAAAGTGCAAACGCAAACCAATTAGAATTTCTACGATCAAGTGAATTTCCTCTTTGGATACCTCGATTCCCACAGTGACTGTAAAATACACAGCATGCTATACTTATGACCTGCAATATAAGAAAGGAAAATATTGAAAAGATGTTCCAAAAAAATGCAAAACACTGTACAAAAAGTATATTGACGGATGAAATGGTACTAAACAATTAACACATAGTTTTCACAGAAAGTATATTGGCAGATGAAATGGTGTTAAACAATTACCGCACAGTTTTGAATGATTGCCAAGATTTCAGGTCGTTTTTTTGCTAGACGAGAGACAAGGCCAATGTACCAAAGGCCAATAAATATGATGTGGAAAACAGTAAGAAAGAGGACAGATGAAAGATATATAGTAAGAAATAGTGAGAGATTCATTCTGAGATCAACTCCCATTGACTGAAAACTAGGAAGATGATATATGGCTGCCACAAATATCCAAGCAATATACCTGAAGTAATAATGAACAATAGTAAGGTTGTGATAGTAACAAATTATAATTATCCCAAGAAAACACATGACAGCTAGTTAAAAAGTCTGAAGAAGCTTTCTTAGAGTAAGTTAGACTGATACATACCAACGACTGAAGTTTGAATAGTTCGGTTTTATGGTCTTTCTGACAAATGGGGATGAGAAGAAGTAGAAGAAACCAAACAGACAAATATACATGGACCACCATTTAATGTTCTTATCTAATTTCTGAATGAGAGTTTGAATGTTATCGGAAGAGATGAAGAAAAGACATCCCACTATTACTGCAGTCAAAGCGTGTCTTGAATGCTCATGTGGATATGGGTACGTATGGGTCAAAATTGTCCTCACTCTCTCCATTTTGAGGGTATCTAACAATGGACCAATTGAGTTCTTGTTTGTACCCATTCTCAGAAAAACCAGTCTATCAGCTCATATTACAAATGACATTCAAGGAATTAGCCAAAAGAACCAAACACTGAGAGCTCCACTCCTCAAAAGCTATAAGTATCGATTCAACCCTGCAAAGTTTTGCATACAATAAGCTGCCATATAAAAATGCTTTTGTAGCATTATTCAAAAAATACAAGAATAGACGCAGCAGATTTGATGTAAGGCATACTTAAATGCTAAGTCTAGTTATGAGATAGAATAGAAAAGTAACATGCAAAAGATTAGAATTTGTCATTCAAGACTAGTTAAAGAGACTTTCCATTAAAATACTTTCCAAAATCCAAAATTTATCATAGGTCAAAGTTTCAGTGATTGAAAAGATGAGTTAATATTACTGGGTACCTTACAACTTCAACTAGCGTGGCCTACAATACTGCAAACGGGTATGTCAAATCAATCAACATTGCGAGATTCGATCCAACTTCTATTTGTATGTATTATGAGATTATGGCAGCTGCCCATCTGACCTATAAGTCAAAGAAATGTTCTAGTTCTCAAATACAGCTATGTGAGAGAAGATATCTTGGCACTTTGGGACAATTAATTTCTTGGTAGGGTTCCCCTTAAAAAGAGTTAGCATAGGTTAATTGAGTTAATCTATATAAAGATGCTTCTAATTGTTAAAACTTCAAAAACTTAGTTAGGTCCGGTTTAGGTCGGGTACAATTCATGAGACATGCCCAGAGTTCTCGAGTCCAATTCAGGTCGGGTTCACGAGTTGGGTCATATATTGCCACCACTAACCTCAAGTCTTTGCCGCTTCATTTTCTTCAAGATATGATTTTTGGTTTGTGATATTATTATTGGGTTTTGGGTTTTTAATGTGGAAGGCAAGAGACTAGTTGTTAGTCCTAGATCTTTTATATAATTTCCGTTTAAGGTTTTCATGTTAGGACGCATGCTTTGAATTTCTATCCGAAGTTTTTGGTTATCTTGGAATGGATTTTGAAAGTTGGTAACCCAGGAACTACCTGAGTTGCACATTTGTTCCGTTGGCTTGCTTTTAAGTGAATGTGTTAGGTGTCTCAATATAGATTGATGCTTTTGTATTTTGCTTCTCTCTTCTTCTCAAAGATTTTCTAGGTTTTATTGATGGGAAAAATTGAAGCATTCTTTAGGATGTGGTAAGTAATGTTGATTATGGTTCTTGTTAGTATTACAACAGTATTTGATATAACATCTTCAGAAGTAAAATAGTAAAACAATATACAGTCCATAAAAGAAAGTTACTTGATGTAGAGAATGAGCCCTGTGCTCACGGGAGAGCGGAGATTGAGAAAAAGAAAATAGGTTGTCCTCAATTCGATTCTCGTTTACTCTCCTGCCAGTTGGATCTCCTTCGCTAGGGATTCTAGCCAAAGAGTAGGCATATTGATGTGGGACAGTATGCGAAATGCAATCCTACTCAAAGGTCAATAAATAAAATTAAAAGACAAATATAAAATATTACGAGGTTAGATGCTGACAATAATTATGTGATAATCAAAAAACTTCAACTTCATGGGAAAGTCAATTTTAAACAAAACATGAACAGTTCAAGAAATCAGAGCCAAGATACAAAGAAAATAGGTAATACTCACAGATAAATATAATCCAACAGTAACTTAATCATACGATAATATCAAGATCTCAAAGATGCGTAAATCAAAAAATTCCAGGAACAGAAATTACCTCAAAATCTCATAGGATATTCAAAATAATTATTAGGTTCTAAGGGGATCCGAGACCACAAGGGTGAGTCGTAGAAACCAATCCAGTGAGCAAGCACAAGCGGAACAGTAGATCAGCGAGGACAGGGTCGGAGTGACACGTGGCGACAGCGGATCGCCGTATTCTCAACGGCAACAGAGGCGGCGTCGGATGCTGGGGGGGGGGGGGGCGGGGGGGGGGGGGGGGGGGGGGAGGGGGGGGGGGGGGGGGGGGGGGGGGGGGGGGGTCGGAAGCAGGAGGAGGTGATGGAAGTGCTGGCGGCGGCGGCGGAGCGTCGAGCAGCAGTCGACAGGTGAGGACCGAGTGACGGCTCGCCGGCAGACGGGCGCCGACGGACGGCCAAGAAGCCGAGTCGCCGCGGTAAGAAGATCTGGAACGGCGTTGCCACAGAGTCGCCGTATCGGCCTCTCGGGCGGAGGCGTCCGGCGCTGGTGCGGTGGTCGCCGCCAGGCGGCGAGCTCGCCGGCGGGAACGGCCGCAGCCGACGGTGACGGCGGCGGCGTGGCAAGCTTGCTGGGGCGGAACCGAGGGAACGCAAAGACTATTAATTCCCTGAAATACGAATCGGTTCTAAACATTGCAATCTAATAAAAAATATTGAGAAAATATCTTAATTTTTTTAAATTTATTTAATAATTTTCACCAAAACTCTAATTCTTCCCTTTGTTAAGATATTATATACTATTTTAAAATACACAATGATATTATTTCAGAAATAAAAAAAATAAATACTACAAATCTATACTTTTATATAAGCTTATTATATGAAAAAAATTTAAATTATAAAAATAAATATTATAAATTTAAATATTTAAAAAGAAATAAAGTAAATAAAATTAATTTAAAATTTGCATGATTTCTATTTAAATCAACTAATTGATTTAAGTAAAAATTCTCAATCCATCCATTCAGCTATCAATCACGCATACGATCAATTCTGCTAGTATTAACTATCCATTCAAATTAATACTACGTGGTGAGATCTCGGACCTCATCACCTCAAGTGTAAATACTATTGGGAATAAATCGACAGTCCAATATCATATCCTCATTTCACATTCTCGAGAAAAGCAAAAAGGATTACTAAATTCTTAAGCAATTGGAGAATTTACAACTTAAGTGGGGATTGAGCCGAGAAGGAAAAATGATGATATTTTCACACCTACTTAATGTGTAAGTACCCCGTGTCTGTCCCCATGCCTAATTGTGAAATATACGAGAAAAAAAAATGAAAGATGTTTATGTAAATGCAAAAATTACATGCACAAAAGAAGACATTTTATAATTTAATTGTCTTAGTAAATACAACAACAACAACAACCAAGCCTTAATCCCACTAGGTGGGGTCGGCTACATAAATCCTTTGTTTTCATTGCGCTCTATCAGTTATCAAATTTTTATCTAAGTTTAAGTAACTAAGATAACTCCTTATAGTTTTCTTGCCATATTTTTTTTAGTTTTCTTTTTCCTCTTTGTACATGGACAAAATCCAATAACTCAATTTTTGTAACTGGAGCTTCAATCGGCCTACGATTTAGATGTCCAAACTATCTAAGCCGACTTTCTCTAAGTTTATCCTCAATTGGTGCAACACTAATTTTCTTTCGTATATATTCATTTCTCATTCTATCTTTTTGTGTATATCCACACATCCACCTTAACATCCTCATTTCTGCAATATTTATTTTATTTGTATGTTTCCTCTTTGCAGGCCAGCATTCAGCACTATATATCATCGCTGGTCTTACTACAGTTTTATAAAATTTACTCATCTTGCTTGAATCCTACTAATAACGTCATTATCTATTTCGCCATCATTTTGTATAATTGATCCAAGGTATCTTAATCGTCTTAGTAAATATTTTCATTAAAATTTTTTTGCACTTAGAAATAGAGAAAATGTAAATATATCATGAGAATGTGATTGTAAATTCAGATTTCATTTTTTTTTTTGAAAAACTTGGACTTCAGTTGCTAATTTATAAATAAATAGGCAAGTATGCCAATGTTCTGAAATAATATAATATAATCATAATTTTAAGTTTATTAATTAGATTTTTTTAATAATATTTTAATAATTTCAAATTAATCTTTTTTATTTAACCCTAATTAAGCAAATAGCTGTTAGAATCTGGAAGGACTGATTTGAACTAGCTAGAAAATTAGAGGATTTTTATTTCAAATATTTAAGAACCTAGAAGTAAATATGATATTTTATATTGTTTACCAATTAATAAAAATTTAATCAAAAAGGAGTAAAATAGAATTTTTCACCCCAAGAATTCATTAATTTTAGTAAGTTGCAACGCTCATCGACAACCTCCAGAAAAACTTATTTGATTCAGGCAATGTGTTACGTCACCAATGAAGTGCTCAATCAGCGCGCCCCACACATGCATGCATCCCTGCATGCAATGGCGAGAAAATGCCATTTCGCATTATTTTCTCACTGTTTCGCATTATTTTTTATATTTTTTTGTTTAAAATATGTTTTACTTGATGTGCATTCATATACAAATTTTATCAAAGTGAATATAAAGTGAAACATAATAAGAACTGAGATCCGACTTGGAATCGAATTGAACTAATCAATTTTATTTGGTTCTAATTATTCGGTTTAGTTTGAGTCCGACTTCAAATTTACTAAAACCGGTCGCTTCGAGTTGATTTTCAGTTCTATTGTTCAGGTAAATTGGAATCAATTCGAACCAAATTAATTATTGATTATTAAATTTATACGATTAATTAGCTATGATTTTTTAATGTAAAGATTAATATTTACTTTTTTTAATATGAGTTGTATTAATTTAAAGTTAAAATTTATAATTTTAACTATTTAAGAGAAATTATTTTATTTTAGAAATTATTTTATTTAGAGAAATTAATTATTTTATTTAAGAGAAATTATTTTAAGAGAAATTTTAACTATTTTATTTAGTTAAAATTTGATTATTTATTATTTTATTTTAACTATTTATTATTATATTTTTTATAGTAGTATGAAGAAAAATCAAGACATGAATTAAAATCGAATTGAAAAATTTCTTAATTTAGTATCTTAATATATTTATACAAAGTATAAATAATTTAAATACTATTACTATATATCATAATAAATGAACTATATTTTCATTTATAGTCTAAATCTTTATTTGGTGAGAGGCTATTTTGGACATAATTTTTTTTTATATTATATAAAATATAAAATAAAATTAATTAATATTCTTTTAAAAAATCTTTAAAAAATAATAAGAATTACCTTCCTATGATTTTTAAATTAATTAAATTGATCAAACAGTTTAAATGAATATATAAATAATTTTTTTAATATTAATTAAAGTAACTAATAAAAATTATTATTATTAATTAATAAATTAATTTAAATATTTTTTCACCTAAAATATTTATTAAGCTAAAAAATATTTTTAATTAAATTTTTTATTATTGTCAAACAAACTATTTACATATCATAAAAGACTTACTTAGAAATATGACATCAGCGTGAAAAAAATATTTGCTATCATCCACCCAACTTTAATTAATTACGCTCCATTCTTCACACGCCTCCACCACCGTTTGGCGACGCGTCTTAGAACACGACCATTCATCGGCGCCGCGCATCGTTGATCAGACGGTCGAGCTCGCGTCTACAGACAACATTCTTCATCATCCGCTGCACCCTAGCTCAACACATCACCGCTCCTATTTTTCTTTGGATATATCACATAATTTAATTTTATTTATATTTTATTTATTTATTTTTAATTAATTACACTATACACACTCAAAATATTATAAAATTTTACATACACGTATTTTAATTTATTTCTATTATAATAAGTAATCATAATTTTTCAATAACCTAACTATAATTAAATTATAAAAAATCTGAGTCGTTCATCATATTATTTTAAAGATATTTAAATATATTTTGAGTGAAAATCTTAAAACCTTAATATTTAGGTGGTGACAAAGGAAGAAGACATCTGCGACGTGAATTGATTTTAGGATAAATCAGCGCTTTAGTGTGGCATTGAGAAAGAGAAAAATATATACCATTAAGAGTAAAAATATAATTTTAATGATTTACTAACAGAATATTTTTTTTCAAATAGATTTTGATTACGTTTTAACTCAAATGTATATGTAAGATTTTGTAATATTTTGAGTGTGTATACTGTAATTAATTAAGAATAAATGGGTAAAACATAAATAAAATTAAATTGTGTGGGATGTAAATAATTATCCCTTTTTCTTTTAGGGCAATTACCATAAAGCCCCCCACAAATTTTCTTGAAAAATATTACGTCATAATTTACTTTTGGAGCTTAACATCCAATCAAGTTCATTCATAAATATTACTAACTATAGTTTTTGTTCTCATAGATTTAATATTTTCTAAACATGCATATGCTGAAAATCATCAGTTTAATCATACAATATATACTTTTGAAATTTTAAAATTTCTTAAAATAGATTGGCCACAAAATTTCATGTTGGATTTGCATTTAGCTGCCAAGATAGATTCCAAACTTTGGGAAAATCTATTTGTTTATCTATTTATTTTTAATTTTACGTAGTATTTAATAAATTGAAAAGTATCAAAAAATGAGAAAGCGCGAAATATAAATAGATGATTTTTTAAATTTAGGTATTTTTAATTAACTAATTAATAATATAAATATATTTAAAAAAATAATAATAAAGGGAGCATCTTTCGGACGGCATTAAGAAGCCTGCCGTTAAGTAGAAATCGTCCGGTGCGTGGGCGATTTCTGTTAAAAGAAGTTGCCCGGGCGCTGGGCGTCTTCTCATATATATAAGCACTGAATGACCCATCGTGACTGACGTTTTCGCAAGAAAAATTATGCTAAATATCGTGGCAGATAATACCTGCAGGAGGCACTGGATCTATCGTGGCTGTGTGAACCACACATCATGGCCGAAGTTTCAGCAAGAAAATTTAACTGGCAAACACATATATGAGAAGTCGCCCGCGCGCTTCACATGGGCGACTTCTACTTAACGACAGCCCCCTTGACGCTATCCGAAATATGATAAATATATAAGATGAAAAAAGTGTAAAATATAAGTAATACAGGTACTATAAAATTTGAACATGGAGTTGAACTAGTGTTTTTGTGATATTATTTTAAAAAATTATAAAATTATTATCCTAAACTGATATTTAAATATCGTCCAAATTATTACGAAGAGACGTAACATTGAAAAGAATCAAATAAATAATATTAAATCAAATCCTCTATTAGTGGGACTCAAATTCTCTGATCAAGCCCAACCCAACCCAACCCAACCCAACCCAACCCAACCCAAACATAAAATTAACATAAAATTCTTATCAACCCAAAAACAAAAAATTCAGATTTAGGTCTAGTTATCGTGTTAGGTCCAACCTCAACACTTTTATTAGATAAATTTATTATTAGTGTGCTGATTAATGATAATTAATTAATGTGCACAATCGTTTTCTCTTTGTAGTTGTGCTGCATTTTGCACCTGTCTGGTAGACCTAATGGCTTTTTATCAGTTGGCGCACCACATCATTGGGGCCGTAATTGATTCGATTTTGAGCCGAGCCAATACCGACTCAAAATCGGATCGATCATATTTCGATCGACTCGAAATCGATTCGAAGTCGATTGGGTTCGACTTCGAGCCAGCTCAAGTCAATTCCAATCGAACTGATCTCAAACCGGGTAAGCTTCACTCTATCAGGCTCGAGATTGGCTCGATTTATAATATATATATATATATATATATATATATATATTTTAATTCAAGCCAATTTTAAACTGAATCAAACCGAGCTTATCCTGACTCAAAATCAGCTCGAAATCATTACCGAGCCAAACTTTTGGCTCGTTAATCGGCTCATTTAGATCGACACGATTTTGATTCAATCTAAAATCAATTCAATTTTTGATCTTTGATCCATATTAACACCCTTACACATCATTATGTTAATTAGGTTGTTCTGTTAGATTTGATTGAGCTACTTTTTCTAGTATTGTATTTATATGTGACAATTCTATGTAAACTACATGCTACCATTAGGCTTGTCAATGGATCGGATCATAACCCGATCCAATCCGAGTTTCGATCCGATTAAACCCCCAAATGAATTTTTTTTTGACCCGTCAATCCGCCCCGTTTACTGACTCGATCCATCTACAAATAAATGGATCAGATATGGATTACCATTTACCCAACCAGTTTAAAATCCGATCCGTTTATGTAATTTAATTTGTAGTTCATACAGAAATATATTATGACTAATAATCTTCTTGTTAGAAGGCTCAAGTAAAGAGTGTCAATATAATTAATTAATAAAAAATTCTTACATATTATATTAATAAATTATAATTTATAATGCTCAATTTATATTTTACAATATATATGTATATATATTACAAATATTAATTTTTTATATTAAAATATTTTATTAATTCATAAAAATATAATATTCTTCGCTTATTTTATTTTCAATAAATTTAACATTATTTTAAATTTAGTTATAAAAATTATTTAAAAATAATTACTTTTATTGTAAATAGATTAAATCCGAAAATCCGAATTCCGAACCGATTCGATTTCCGACCCGAGAGGATATGGATCGATCATGACCCGATCTGATGTATAACTCAATCTGATATATATGAATTTAAATCCAGATCGAAATCAACCCAATCCGAATCCGATCTGTTGACAGGCCTAGCTACCATTAGTCTTTAAATTATGGTTGGATCTCCAAGTCTAGATAATCTTGATGTTTGAAGGAATACAAAAAAAAATAAAAGGACATGCATGTGCATTAGTTTTATTTTAAAATTTTGAACTGTAAAGTATCATACTAAAAATTAAATTTTCTTAAATATTTGTAGGTGAAAAATTCTTTGAATTTTCAGGAAAAAAAACATTATTTGAGTCATCTAAGCCGGCGAATTTGAGAGGTGATCGAAATGTAATTCTATCTGCAGGTCATTTGCCTAAAGTGGAGCTTCTCTTAGCCTAATGAGAAAAAAACTTGCTTGAAATTAAGAGATCTCGAGCTCTGGAATCCAGAGCTCCTACAATTTTCAATGTTGAGGGAAATTATAATGTCTGCGGCAAAAGAATTAGAAAAAATAAAAAATAAAAAAATTTTGACAGAGTAGTTGGAAAAAAACTTTTTTAATCAATAAATACATATGAATAGTTCCTGTAGAACAATTTCACAGTGAGTTTATAACAATAAAAACAATTATATTACAATAATTTCTTAAGAAAACCATGGCCATTAGTAGTCATGACAGTAATAACTTAAGATGATTCATCAACAGTATCTAGGAGCTTCCTTACTTGGTTAAGGCAGGTTTGAAGATCTCTAAATTCCTCAGTTTCAGAGAAGTTCACAGCCTGGAGAGATCAAACAGGTAACATTAGCTGAGATAGATAAAAAAAAGGTACCAGTAAATTTGCTGCAAATGAAAAAATTATACATCTTGGATCTCTAAATATTTTAGTGAGTGAACCAGGCGTGAATATCTTAAAGTAGTATTTGATATAACCAACAGAACAGGTTCAGCACTGTAGGAATTTGAGTTATTCTGTATTTTCTCGAGCGAAAAATTCTCGGAACACGCTAACCTGTTTGACAGAGTTTCTTAAATGCATTTCAGCTGCAATGAGTTCTCGCCGGCTGCCACTCGAGGAAGAGATTTTCACGTAAACCTCACATAATTGCAAAGAGGCTTTGGAGAATTTCTTGAAGCGTTCAAAGTTCTGCCATAGATCTGATCCCTGCAGGATGATAATTTACCAGGTGTCAAGCATATATATATATATATATATAATGTTTGTACTAGTGAACTGGCTGCTACTTGGTTTATCTACAGGCCTAATTACTCTTTGGGTTAAATGCCAATTTAAAAACTTTAACACCTATTTGCTGTTACCTTTAAATTTCAATAGCCTTAACCTCATTAAACCTAATAGAAAAGTTGGGATACTGAAGCATTTATAAACGCAACAGGTTCAGACCTAGCTCCTAGTTCCACCCTGATCACACCTCGCGTTTGGAGGGCCAGCAAAGGCAGGGACATTTTGCACAATAATTGTTTGTTGTGGTTAAAAATGTTGAAATCAAAGTATAATAAACTACAAAAAACACAAACTCAGTGAACGCAACAAAACTGACAAATGTCATTAATACATTGACATAAACATCACCATACCTAACATAGACTAAACCTATTAAAAGCAGTTCATGTATACATTTAAAGGTATGGTTGGTAAGTAGAATGAAAAGTACTCAACCCTTCCAAAGTTGATTCACTTTAAGTGAATCAACCAAATGGATTTTCTACATGTGAAGACACATCCAAAAATAATTACTTTAAGGTATTTTAAATCTATGAAGCCGAAACCATCTACAATACGGTATCAAGGAAAGCCGCTTCACTTATTCAAAGCTGTTGCAAGGCCCAAATCCAATTCTACTTATTCTAAAGCCAAAGCTGCCAAGAAATAGATGTTTAGAGAGTGAATTCACACAATGACACAGGACGGGAGGCAAGATTCATCATTTTTTTCGGTATGCAACATGTAAGGCCATTGACACTCAAAAAATTGACTTGGAAGGAAAAAGGTGAACGGTTGAGAAGAAATGCTTTTGCTTTAAAAGGAGCTTTTGAGATGAATTGAACCGAAGTACTGAAGAACAATCATTATACTCTTTGACAAATTATTAAAATACCCAAAATAGCTGAATGATTCAGACAATCAGATACCTGATATGCCCTAACTTGCTTCAGAAGGGCTTCAGCACACATAGAAAGATTTCCTTTTAATTTGTGCCACCTTGCGTATAAAGCCCATATTTCTCCACCACTAGCACCATATTTAATCACCTGTAGAAGAAGACATAGAACTAGAAAAGAATTGCAAAAATAACTAGTAGAGCGAAAAAAGGGACTATAAAATGACAGACTGGCTCAACGTGAGGCATAACAAGGAAAACTAATACAAGGAGGAATTTAGAAAAATGGTCATACGAATATAAAAGAAACAAAAAACTAGCTTTTGACCTGCTGCAGTATATCACCAATCATGGCCAATAACATATCCCATTCTCGTTCCTCAAGGTTAGTTTCAACATTTTCAGGGTCTTTGCAAGAACCCTTAATTGAATCATCTTGTGAAGCAGATGTAGCTTGAGCTTTGGTAGAGGCTATCCCATGACTATTGAGAGAGGCTTTCAAGACATCTTCTTCAGTCTTCGTCATTATCTTCTCCAATAATTCAATGTCTACCCGTTTATTAGAGGACAAATCAAGTACCATCTTTGTTGCCTCCAATGCCTGCAGAATAGAAAATCATGCTGATTATCAATCAGGAAAGAGCAAAGTACTACATGGTCTTCATAGAACAAAGAGTTAACTTGTATCAAGGATCTGTGATTAATTATAAAGATAACTGAAGACACGTGCAAATCAATGCACAAGTATAAGAAAAACTATGAACCTTCTATACTGACAATGGGACCTAAGTTAAAGTAACGGAAAGACTCAAAAGATCTCAAACTTGTAACAACAAAAAGAAATTCTGCAATATCAAGCATCTTTTGTTTTTAGAAAAAACAAACTTCTTTTTTGTTGGGTGTAACACAAGTCGCTACTAATGATCATAAGCAATAGGAAGCATCGAATTATACATGAAACGGACCCTACACATTTAAAAAAAAATCTTAAATTAATTTCATAAAGTATTATGAAAATCTAGAAAGCATAGACACTTCTAGTAATTTGCTGTGGCAGTGTCGGACACAAACACGTCACAAACATGGCCGGATATGCATCGGACATGGCAAAAATGTGCCAGGCTGTCCATTTTCTTCTTCATACTGTGAAAGGAATTGGAGCACACACCCTTTTATACATTTTATGAGGAACAAAACTCACCCACAATGACTTGTGGATTTAGTATATATATATATATATACATACCAACCTTTGACTTCTATCTAAAAAAACTCCACAATGCTAATAAGGGGAGACAAGAATGTGAGATGTTGGAGGTGACACAATTGCTTCTGTTGAAAATACAGGAGTGTTAGAGTTTACTCAATTGTCCCTTGATGAACCCAATTGAGATGGTTCTTTTCGATGATGGAAATGATGCTGAACATCAAGAGGTGCAAACTAGTAATTTTGGATCCCATAATGCATAATAGTACATGTAAGTCGATATCAAAGCTCCTGAATACTTATTACTTATCGCTTAGATGCCGTTCTTTAATAATTTAATACTTATACTATTTTTTATGTAGGTATAACATATAGTTTGATGAAGTAGTTCATATGTGATTAATTGTTTATATAGCTATTTCAAATAATGATGATTCCCTTATCTTTTTGGTATAGATATGTCTAAATGCTTGAATAAATATTGAAGTTTTTATGTTTGATTAACCCTGTTAAATGCATTTAATTTTTTGAAAATTTTTTGATCACATATATTTGATCAATTTTATGATTTCTTTTATTTTTATTTAAATTCAAGTAAATAAATAATTTTATTTATCTAATGTGTCCAAGAATGCTGGCCTGCAAAGAGGAAACATACAAATAAAATAAATATTGCAGAAATGAGGATGCTAAGGTGGATGTGTGGATATACATGAAAGAATAGAATGAGAAATGAGTATATCCGAAAGAAAGTTGGTGTTGCACCAATTGAGGATAAACTTAGAGAAAGTCGCCTTAGATGGTTTGGACATCTAAATCGTAGGCCGATTGAAGCTCCAGTTAGAAAAATTGAGTTATTGGATTTTGCCCATGTACAAAGAGGAAGAGGGAGATCAAAAAAGACATGACAAGAAACTATAAGGAGTGATCTTAATTACTTAGACTTAAATAAGAATTTGGTAACTGATAGAGCGCAATGGAAACAAAGGATTCATGTAGTCAACCCCACCTAGTGGGATTAAGGCTTGGTTGTTGTTGTTGTTGTTGTTGTAATGTGTCCAAGATCGTGCCTATTTTTTGAAAATTGACGTATCCTTGTGGTTTTGTATCGTGTCTCGTGTCTCATGTCGAGTCCATGCTTCGTAGATGAAAACAATATTACACAAGATGTAGAGCATCACTTCCTTAAGAACTCTATGGATTTATGCAAGGATGTGCAACTTAACACACTTGGACATGATGGTATTTGCATTTATAATAGCATCATCCTTTAAGAAAAATACATATTCGACAAAGGTCCTTTCGTTTCCACTTCTTCCATTGTTCCAATGTTATATTCTGTTTATTTTCTAATCACGAAATCACAATGCACATGCCCAACCCGTTCATCTGAAAGATGAAGATGTAAAAAATCTCCACCTCTTCCTTTGCTTAACATAGTCACTCTGTTTCTCTTTGCAAGCCCAACCTTTCGAACTATTCATGAACTACCTTGCCTCCACGTAAAAAGGGAAGAAGTAAAAAATGTCACACTTCTTCGTTTGCTAAACATGATCACTTCTATTTCTATTTGTATGCCCATTTCTCAACTAACCTTTCGAACTACTCGTGAACAAGAAGGTTACAACCTCTTCGACCTTTAGTATTAGCCGAAGTTAAGATATGAGTAATAGATCCTAAAAATTATAAGTGACCAAGAAAAGAAGAAAATAGAGGGATAAATATAAAGACAAAGGAGAAGAAAACATTACTTAAAGGGTAAATTACATCCAGGTCCCTGGCATCCTAGGTCCTTGAGATAGGTTAATGTTCTCATCTGGATCTTGATCTTACGATAAATACTTCACGCAGGTCCATTTAAATTATATATATATATATTTATAATTTTTAATAAATTTTAAATATAATATTACTTTTATACCCAAGGAGAGAGGAGGGGACGGGCTACCATCCACTCGCTTGTCGGCAAGAGAGAGAGAGAGGGAGCGAGCGGGCGCGTGAGCGGGAGTGGCGCGTGAGCGGGAGCGGGAGCGAGAGAGAGAGAGAAGAGAGCGAGAGGGAGAGGGAGAGGAAGAGGGAGAGGGAGAGTGTGGCAATTCGCCGTGCTTCACTTGCTCCCCTAGGGGGGTTGAGGTGGGAGAATGGGGGTAGCGGGTGGGTTACTTGCCATCCACCTACACAGAGCTTTGAGAAGAGAGAGGAGAGAAATGAGAACGAAAAATAGGTAAAAATGTTAAAAAAATAAAAGTACCTAATTGATGTATTATACATGACTCGGGAACTAAGATGTTAAAATTATAAATTATGACATATATAATATTATGTCAACATCAGGGACATGGATGTGATTTACCCTTAATTAAATTACTACGGTAAGCACAATGCATTATGCCAAAAATGTGTAAATGCTAATACTCTTTACCGCTCAAAAGTCTCATTTTGACTTTTCTTGTTTGAAATATTATTAAGACCAAAATCATGCCACAGATATCTGTAGGCTGCACGAAAATCTACTAACTTCAAATTTGATTTCTAACACAGAAAAAAGTAGAGGGATCTACAAAAATCCTGTTTCACCTGGCAAAGATTGCAAACATCTAGAGCAACATGACTGAAATTTTCCCACATCTGCCAATTATTCCGCCTGCAAATTGTCATGTTAGAAATTAATAAAAGAGATATTTTATTTAAGTGCATATTCTGCTGGAACAAAGAAACTCAAAAAACCTGAACTTCAAAGCCTCCTTGAAAGCAATGAAAGCTGGTTTGCTCTTTTTGTTGATCATATGCCTACACAATTAAAGTATGTGAGGTTCAACAAGCCAATAAAGAAATTTCAAACAAATGACGTTAAATGTCAACAGATTTCAATAATAATTTCTTTTTGCATCAAGACAATTCATCAATAATTACAGTAGACAAGTTGAGGGAGAGAGTAAGTTTTGATATCGTCAATCTTAGGTTAAAAGCATGAATTCCTGAATCTCTTTGCTGAATATTTACATCCAAAATAAAAGATGATTCCTTTGCATATACAAACGTAGTGTCCAGCGGAGTTCATTAATGTTTCTTTCATCATTCTAAAACCTTTCAAAAATTCAAGTTATCAATTCTGTCGTGAACTGAACATACTTTTCTTCTCAGTAAACAGGATTTTGGTAGCTATAAAAGAAATCAAATATATAATTGTACCAATTACATCTCTAATTTTCAATTTTATTTAGGAATAAAATAATCGCTCAAATAAATTGTGCAAGTCTTACAGAACAAAAAATCAAATATATAATTAAAGAAGTTTCTAAGAATGTCTTTATTCATGCTTAAAGTCATGTCTTTAATTATATTATAATTATATATAATTATACCAATTACATCTCCAATTGTTCAATTTTATTTAGGAATAAAATAATCGCTCAAATAAATGCTGCAAGTCTTACAGCAACTTAATTCTTTGCTTATAAAATTCAACAAAAAAAACATATTTAAACAAATAGTATTATAAAAGTCTATCATTAAGAAAAAAAATAACAAATGAAAAGGAAATATGCAGGTGTTTCAATTCACATGGTTTCAAGGCATGAAAGATGGATATTATTTTTTGACAGAAAGGAGAGTGATCACATCAGAGAGAAACAACTATGATAGGTGAAGGAAAAGCTGTTCAAAGTCCCATAAAGGAGCATGCTTAAAATGAAGAGCATACAAACAGGCAATGTTATTCCAAGCTTCCCCATTTTCAGGATCAAGCTGCACAGCACGAGTAAACCCATCTACAGCTCTCTCAATATCTCTAGCCTGCAAGTACAATGTCAAGCTTTAGAGTTTTCTCATACATTACACGAGAATTTCAGAAAATATGATGGAAACTAAGGTATTGAAAATATCTCAAACTCCAACTTGCTCGAAACTAGAGGTGGCAAAATTGGTTAGCGGGTTAGGTTCGACCAAAATCCAAATTCGACTCGACCCGAATAGCTTAACACAACACCAACCCAACTATTAGTGGGTCAAAATCAACAACTTGAATTACACTCGATTAACAAATGAGTCGGGTCCAACCCAACACGTGTATGGAATAAAAGTTTATAAATACTCAAATTGAACCTAGCTTAAACTGATTATGTACAACCCGAATTCGACTCCTTAATAAATGGGATAACATTTATGACCCATATCCGGAATTCTCAGGTCGGGTTCACCGGTCAGATCATATATTGCCACCCCTCCTCGAAATTCATTTGAGTTTAGGCTCGAATCGAGTTAATTGAGTTGAGTTTCAAGAACAATTCGATCTTGAGATACATTTCAAGCTAGTGAGGTCACCATGACAACACACATTGACTCTTTCCATATCAGTTCAATGCTAAGTGAACTTTTGGATTTAAGCTAGTTGATTATTTCCAGATATAAATTGGATTTGATTGTAGATTTAATAGTTGATTTAGAAAAAATATTAGTTAGTATTTCTAATTATTGTATTTTTTGATTTAGCATACATGTATTTGAAAAATATTTTCTTCATTTAGCTTTAATTCATAATTATCATATTTTGGGATCTTCATATAAAGGCAGAGCCTGGTGTTGTAATCAACTTTGAACTTTTGATGAAATAAAAATTGGGATTTTTGAGTGTCAGCCAAAATTTAGATTAGAGAATCGATATTCTAACTAGGGAATAGTATGATTTAGCCTTAAGTAAGAATATTCAAATAACCTGGTTATCATTTTTATTATTGAGTGAAAAAAACTTTTATTTTCTCTTCGTTCAACCCTCCACCTCTCCAATTCTATTCCCCACACACGGGGTGATGCGGGACGAGAAAAAGATATCAATGATATTTAATATTAATATTCAGCAAACTGATTGGCAAATTATTTTAATTAAGAGAAAATATTTTCTAGATAAATTATATGATAAATAAGATTTTTGAATCCCGTAAATTAAGATATTTTAAAATTAAAATTAAATTGGGTCGTATGATAACTAAGTATTTATCAATTTAAATTAAGGTGTCAATTTAAATTCAATAAATCAGATCCAAGGTTCAGGAATTTAGGACAGACGTCTCACAGTTAAATCCAACAGTAATTGGCACACAAAGAGATATCGGGTCACACAATTAGAGCTAAATAAATAATTCAAGTCAAGCGGATAATTTGTATAGAAATCGAATAATCAAATTAGTTGAGTTCGGGGAAAGAATTTACCAGCGAGTTGAATCGGAGAGGAGTCACTAAG
>JAEMOT010001641.1:178498-202206 GCA_019297695.1 Apostasia ramifera | reverse complement strand
GAGGATTCTCACCAAAGGCTAACCCTACCCTTTCCTTCACCGGAATATCGACCCCTTAACCCGGATCTAGGCTCTGAGAAAACTCAAACATAATTTCATTCATCACAATACTCTTTTTTCTACAATACTCTTTTTTCTACAATACAAGGCGACCTCTTTATATAGAGAGATCCCATATAAAATTTAAAAATACAATACTAAATGCAGGAAATAAAATACCAAATAAATAAAAGCAAATATGGAACTAATTTTATTACAATAAAATAAAATCAGCTCCAAATGTGGTGAGTCTTCCAATCTTCCAGATATGCTCTGAATCAAATCAAATCAAATTTAAATAAAGCTAATATGGAAATCTCTAATAGCTCTAATTAATTTGAATTTGAATTTTGATTCAGCACATGACGTCATCCTAACCATCCGATTCGATGCTGATCTGTGTCCCCACCACGGGGCCTATGAAGAATGCGTGTCACTAGCTATAGCTCGAAAGCCGGAGCATTGACTGAGTCGCAGGGTTCACTCCGACTGCTTGCCCATCCCGTCAAATCCAAGCTAACCTCAAATCATGTCGAATCCTAACACAAAGCTGAGCCCTTTTGTGCATCGTTTGGTTTCGAGCTATAGACTCCATCGCTTCACTTGATTGACGCACATTGTGAAGCCCGATGATTCGAGTCAACCTCCCTTTCGCCAACACTAAAAATCATTGGGTCCAAGGAGGGCACCACCTCACAGTTTCAGTGGCCAATAAGACTGCATCGCATGGTTATTATAGGCTCACACGAGCCTGCATAGATAATAAAGCTAATGGAATAGAGTAATATATGGGGATAAATATAATCAAGCATGGACATTTCCATACATCTCAATGTGTCGTGCCGTGTCCTCGTATTCTCGTGTTACCTCTATGCTTCCTAGATACTTCTATAATATTAAGCAAAAATTATAATAAAATTATGTAATCACATAGAAATATATTATATCATTTGCGTGTCTCATTATGTCCGTGTCTTGTAATTTAGGAAATTGTCGTGTCAACGTGTCGTATCCCTGTGTCCCCGTGTCGTGTCCATGCTTCCTAGAATATAATGCTATGTAAGAAGCAAAATATGATCATAAAAGCATTAAATACCAACTGTATCATACTACGTATAGACTATATATGATGATAAAAGTACTAAATATAAAATGTATGATGCAAAATATAAGTGTTAAATACAAACTATACAGTACTAAATATAAATATAAAAATGCTCAGTATAAATTGTATATAATAGAATAGTAGTAAGTATAAAAATTATAATACTATGTACAAAGATGTAGTGCCAGGTACGAGTAACATACAAAGCATGAGCTGTATATAGGTAAATAGAATCCCGAGTGCTAAATATTTACAATATAGTCCTAAATATGATGCTATTACCTTTTCTTAACAATATATATTCAATATTTAGCACTTTTTTATCGTAATAATTTAATATTTATACTTAGCATTTTTATATTTTACTTACTATGAAAGCTTCGTTAGCAGTTTGCTCAGGCAAGTGTTGGCCACCAAAAATTTGAGGTGGCATTTTGCCCGAATCTTTTCTCAACAATATATATTCAATATTTAGCACTTTTTTAACGTAATAATTTAATATTTACATTTAGCATTTTTATATTTCACTTACTATGAAAGCTTCATTAGCAGTTTGCTCAGGCAAGTGTTGGCCACCGAAAATTTGAGGTGGCATTTTGCCCGAACCTAATAATTTTTTCCACCAATACAACCAAAACTCAGTGAACCTCACGAGCTTGTCTACGATCTTGTTCGTAAGCCCCCTCACGAAAGAGGATCGCCCACAAGTGATCTCCTTCCTTTGCAACCCAAAATGGGAAAAAAATACATTCGAGTACCTAGCTTCCTTAAACCTGGGTATAAATCTTAATTGAATCAATCAATTACTGATTAGTCGATTTCAATTATTATTCTTTGCTTAATTAGGTTGTTCAATTGATTCTATTCCAAGTAGAAGTGGGCATGAGCTTTAGCCCAACCCGCCTCTACCCAAAAAGTAAGAGCATGTGTAATAAGGTGAGGCACTATTTTGATCTGACCCAACTCGATTCAGGACCGATTGTAGACATACAAATATCGACTCAAATCGACCTGATCCGACCCAAACATAAAGAACGTTTTACATTAATTTTTGTAAATTATAATCCACATCATATTTAAGTTTTTTCTTATTTAAACTACTTATTGCTGTTAATTCTAAAATATGAAGTTTTATTCTTTATTAATTTTAAATATTTAGATCTATTTCTACTAATTTTATAGTTATATGCATACGTTAATAATTCTCTAAAAAATGCATAACATATGCATTATCAAATTTTATATGATAATTTTACTTGTTAATTTTCTAAAAAGCATGGCTGAACTTAAGTCGGCACCAGCTCGAACTCTATTAGTTTACGGCCCTATAAGTTACATCGAATGGTGTAGATAGCTTTAGGCATATATTTTTGTGCCTTTTCTAGCCTAGTATCACAACAAAGGGCTAGGGAGGCAAAACCAAATTACAAGTAAATTCTTGCAAAAGAAACATCAAATCCTAATAATTGGTTTAATAGGAAAAAAAAAAACAAGGTATGAACATATCAGAAATTGTATGAATAACAGCAGGAAGGATTAAGCACATTGAAAAGGATGATTACTTTTAGTGCAGCTGCTCCTAGTGCAAACCAGCCATCTGGATATAAAGAATTTAAGGCCATTGCAGATACCCTGTAGAATATAAGAAATAAAAGTAAGTATTGATGAGAGTTGCAGAAACTGAGTATTGAATATCAAAATTAAAGTATATTAAAAAAAAAAACTCAAGCTTCAAAAAAATAACTACCATAGAGATTTTGACTTTTCATAGTCTCCCTTGTTGTATGCACTACGAGCCAAAGACCGCTGTAGAGTAATAGTTATGAGCTTTTGAATAACTGAAAGCCCTATGAGCAAGGCCTAGTAAAAACATAAATGAATATGAAACATAGATTGCGAAAATATACACCATTGCTCTGGCAGACTTATTATTTGACACTTCAAGTGCTTTCTCATAACACGAATCGTTATTTGTAACATCACCAAGTGAGCACCTGAGAGAAAATTTGTAAAAGAAAACCACAAGGGAACAAAAAGTGCCATGGGTATCAAAGATTGTTCAGCTAAATGTAATTATCTGATCAATAATAGTTCAAAGAGTTCCGTTTTAAATAATGAGATTCACAGTTGTCAATGTCCCAATGTTGTAGATGCTTGCCAACTTAATTTATGCTAAACTAGACAGATATTTCATCCTAACAAGTCATATTTCCAAGAAAACTTTCCATCTCAACGCATTTCAAAATTAATTTTCTTTTACATCGAATAGGCATGTCAAGCTGAATCTACCAAGATTCAAACTATTGATGTCTCAATGTTCTTCCATTCCCAATAATACAAAGACAACAATCTCATTTGATTCCAGTTCCATCAAGAAAGAAGTCAAAAGCGCATCTTCAAAGATAACCTAGTTACGTTATCCAAAAAAAAAGAACCTAGTTACAACCAGCAAAAAGTGTGATTGTATTTTTCATTTCTTCACGTGTACTGAGCTAAAACTGATCTGCCCTATCATTTATACTATATGTCTAATACAGATCCAAAACTTATTTTACAGAACCCAGGAGGCCAGAGAAAAAAATCGTAGATTCAATAAAAGCCAAAATGCAATCATAGAACTAACCTCAGTGAGCCTTAAATATAAGTCTTTCAATGCACAATCCTTAGGTTGAGCAGTCACATATCCATGTCTTAGAAATTCTTCATTTGCGAAATTCTAAACAGGATTTATTGTAGAGAACGTTGCATGACTTCACTAGTTGTATAGCAATCAAACTTCCATCTATCCCACTACCCCCTCTGTTCCATTTTGCAGGTTTATCATCATCAATTTTCTCATCAACTAAATCAAAATTACCTGAGGTGCATCTAGTCACACGTACAATTTTATGTAATACAATAACTAACATTATGCAACAAGGTCTAATGGATAGAGATCTGATTATCAAATATAAGCACAAAAAAAACTAGAATAAAAAATGACAAAATGTGTTAGAAATATCAATAAAAATAGTCAAATCATGGGATTGCTTACCATAATTTTGGATCTCTGGGATCTTGACGGAGTCTTGCATTAATGAGGTCAACAGCTGCAGCCCTTTTGTCCAGTAAACTGTCAACATGAAATGTTGAGTTTATAATTTTTGACTTTGTCAAGGTAAACTCTTCAAATGCATAATGAAAGCACTTTGTTACCGATAGCAATATATCAGATTGTCCCAAAGCTCGAGATCCTCAAAAATCTTGAGCGCTTCACCAACCATACCACAACCTAAGGAGAGTTCACCATACTCCCTGANCCCCCCCACACACACACACACCCTCCCCCTCTATGCTTACTTTCGTAATGAAGGAATGGTTGGAATATAAATGCCAAAAGATACTTGCATCCTTAGAGCAGCAACAGGAAATGATTCATTGATAGCTTTAACCTGAATGCACCAGCATCAAAGCAATATATTAAGTTATGTACCTGGAACAAAATTGCCAAAATATGATACTAATTATCTATAGTAGTATATTCAGCTTACATGATAGGAGTATGTGCTAAAAGATACAACAGTAATGCTTATTCACAGGATCTGCTTGAAATGAGATTAGCAATGCATAAAGCCGGAAATAAATAAATACACTACCAAGCTCAGTTTACCAGTTTATCCATCATCAATAAAGCACGCTGTTTAGTACGACTGCGAGTAGACTCCCATCTGATGCGCATGATGTCGCAAGAGAATCTAATCTAGAAAGAAAAACACAGCATGAGTTTCTTTTTCAGAATTAACATAAATATGAACAGCTATTCTTAAAGGGGGGAAACATGCATTGTCATTAACATAAATATGAACTGATAAGCCAATGAATAATTTAATTTACAAGTAAATAACTTATTACTTTGACAGCAATAATCCTTCCAACTTAACAAAAACACAGCCTAAATCTCTATTAAATAACCTTAGTTCCACTAGATGCAACTTAACTCAGTAAAACAACCATTTATCACATTTTGTCGTTCTTAAATTGGCCATAAATTCCAACATTTCCATTTTCTACCACACATATATGCTATTTTATCACCATTTATAAGTTTCATTCAATCTGTAAGATATTATCACATACTAGAAAAAACTTTTTAATCTGTTAGCCTGATCTTAACCAGAAAGTATGGTTATGTAAATAAGGGGAAGTGGTTGACATATAAGTATGTGTGTGCGTGTGTGCGGGTGCGCGTATCAAACACCATGCATGTATACACAGACACCCCACATATTCTTCTCCTACAAAGCACCCAAGAAGAAAGTGCTTCACTTAAGATAGATAGGCATAGAGTAATGAAGTAGTACATCTTCAAGCAAGTAGAGGAACTAATTTGACAAAGGGAACAACTCTTTCAAAGAGAAAAAAAAGAAAATTCTGATAAAACTATTTGCAGCATTTTTTTTGAAAAAATCTCACATTTGATAATCTAAACCTACAATTGCAGGGAATATGATCACAAATGATTCACAGATATCTCACATACCACTTTAGGAGTTGGCCGCTTTCATTCAATGAAGGAAATACTAGAATGCCTGTCCCTTTTTTCTCATATCAGAAGCTAGAAAAGGCTCATTTCTCCCCTTTAATCATCTACTCCAAAAATCAACAATCTGAAAATTTCTAATTTCCATTCTATAAGAATCAATAAGTGATACTCTAGGAACCTAGCTTAATAGAACAAATATCATGACAAACCAATATCTAACTTGTCAACTTCCTCAATATCCATCATTATTGTAACTTCCAAGCCAAATCCCCTATATTTAACAGCCATCAATAAATCCTCTCATCCCTTATAACAAGCTAAGTCATAATACTTTACATTGGATACAAATAATCTCACGCAACTCAAACTAGCAATGATTTAAAAACAAACAAATTAACACATAATTTTCCAAGCTCATTTGCATTATACATGTGCCAATGACCTAGATGAAACCAATGCAAGAATATAGACCTAAGTAGGCCTGTCAACGGATCGGATCCGGATCGGGTTAACCCCGACTCGGATTCGATTCCGATATATCCGGATTGGATTAAAAATCGGATTGGATCGAGGTCAACCCAGATCCGTTCTATGACCCGCTATGGTTCGGATTTTCGGATCGGATTTCGGGTCGACCCGGAACCTTTTTTTACATAATTTAACACTATTTTTTTTAATGACTACAACTATTGGCTGTATATATATTCCTATATCTTTAAATGAAATTTTGATCACTAAAATTTACAATATAAATCCACTATAGTAGAAAATATAGGGATAATATATGAATATCTAAATATCATATCACTGACATCAACATTACAATAAAATATTAAAAACATAGAAACAATAGTGTTAATGAAAATATTACACAAAAAATAAAGTACAATTCTGTTAAAGCTAATACTAAATATTTCATCTCAACAGTAAAAAATATTTATAGCTATTCATAATGCAAGCACTTCCTAGTTACTGCACTTAAAATAACTTGTAATAGCCTTTTTAATAATTATAGGCCTCAATCACATTTCTAAACTTTCATAAAATAAAATAATAATTAACATATGCAATTAAATAATAAGTATATAAATACATAAAATAATTTCATACTTATAAATTTTGGGTAGGACTTTTTTCGAATCGGATCAACATCGACCCGAATCCGACCCGGTAATACTTAAATGGAGCGGGTCGGTTTTTCGGATTAATCGTGCAGGTCAAAAATTTATTTCGTTTTATAAGATAATCGGTTCGGATCGCGGATCAGATCGGATCAAGATCCGACCCATTTACAAGCCTAGACCTAAGTCTATAATTTCTCAAGATTTTATCTCCCTCTTGTAAAATCATGTAACCAACTATCTAATAAACCTCAACCAACTTTGTCCACTTAACCTGCCACATTGCAGCCATCTAGCTCTCTTCTTTACCTATAAAATGAGGGACAACCACTCTTCTGGAGAGGATCTCTTCTAATTTACTCACTCATCTCTTCTCCTCTCCATTCTCTCACTGGACTTCCCACTTTAATCAGCAAGAATGAAACCACACGAAGCCACAGGAAATGTCCGAATAGCATTGTCGGAGCTCTGTGCCACCTCACCGTACTTAGATCCAACCTCTCCGTCAATCTAACAGCCTCGTCGAAGCTTTGGGCCATCCCGCCGGACTTAGATTCAACCTTGCCGTTGTCCGAGCAACCTCTCGCTAAGCTCGCTTCATCTTATCGGAGCTCTCTTCATCTTATCGGAGCTCTCTTCATCTCGCCAAAGGTTAGCTGCCATTTAGGTGACCTCACTGCCATCAAGGTGACCTCAATAAAGTCAAGATAACCTCACTAAGAGGTCTATTTTCAAGCGTCTGGCATGGCTGCCGTCCAAGATAATTCCTTGAGCAGATCACTCCAGACCCCTCGCCAAACTTGTCTATCACATCACCAGTCAACGATGTCATCATCGTCGTCAGCATCACCCAGCCTTCCTACGATGTTTCTTCGACCCTTCTAGCGATGTCGATTATTGTCTCGAAACCTCCTCAATGAAATATTTGAGACCTCACATAATGCCCTCGCCGACCCCTTTTTCGCCGTCACTGGCCTTCCCACCACCAGCACCAACCTTCAGACTGGTTGGCCTCATCATTGGCCATCACGAGGTTCTGCGAGGAATAAAAACGAAAAATTGCTCCCCAAAGTTCCCAATTTCTACCACTATATTTAAGTTTTATCTTATAGTTTGTCATATTTTGATATGATTTGTTGTTTTTCTCTCTTGTAACCCCTATAGGAAAACTTACATATTATAGTGAATCCTTTTTGCGCACAGCCTGTCTAGTAAATGCAAGAGAATTCTCTTCGAACCACATAAATATAGTGTTATTGTTATTAATTTGTAATTTTTTTTCTTTATTTGGATGCTTTGATCGGTCAATCTGTCCCCATATCACACTATACAAATTTCTCCTTCAACACATTTAATCAAGGGAAAAAAGGAATTTCAGAAACTCGCATTGCTTCACTATTTTAGCTGAAATGGTAAAAAAATTACATTTCAAGGAATGCCAAATATATTTAAAAGAATTATAGAGCTAGTATTTATTTCCAAAAACAGAACAAGCTGTTCATAGAAAAACAAGAAAAATAAGAAACTTGAATCTTACCATGTGGTAACATTTGTGTTGAGAATCGATGGCTTCTATGTATGGTGCCATTTCCCACCCTAACATTACACAAGATTGAAAATTTGAAGGAAGAAGCATCAAACATTAAAAAGAAGGAAACCCAATGAAAATACTGAGAACAAAACTTATGCCAGGAATCACAGAAAAATACATTGCAAAACATGACAATCAACAAGCATTCTGTCATTTCATGCAACTATGTAAGCATAGATAGACATTTCAGATACCCTAATTTCAGATATACATAACTAATAGTAGCAGAAGAAATTGTAAACAAACAATTCCAATTAGGAATAGCCCATATCCATTAGCATTTGGATGAGCTCCGTGAAATGGGCACACACGTTCACTAACTATACATGCATACAGAAATAATATATATATGTATCATGTTAATATGTTATATGTGCGAGAAAGATACTGGCATGCAAGAGCCAAGCTTTGATTAAGCTAAAATGTCATTTTCATATCAGCACTGATCACCTGAGATCAAAAACCACATACATCATGTTCTAGACAGTACAGAGAGTAAAACAATCGTAATTTGTATTTACTGAAGCTAATACCAGTGCCTATGCGGCTCATGCACATGGAGAACCAATCCATACAAAAGGCAAACCAAAAATGAACCCATCACACTGAGCAGGCAAAATATAAAGAAAAAATGTCTTAACTGAAAAACTACATTTACAAGCATACTAGATTACATGCAACATATAAAGAATATAGAAAACTACTATTCACATTTATTTTATCTCTTTTAAATGATAACTGATTCAAGGGAAAAAATCTTAAACAAAAAGAAGGTATTTAGCAATAAAAAAATTATATAATCGTATGTAAAAGGATTGTTGGTTATAAATAATGCAATACTCATAAAACCTAAGAAAAATACATTTATTATATACTTCAATTATTATATATTTTAAACATATATTTTCCTTGTAATGATCGAAACTAAACATAAAAAATTCTATAACTTCTATAACTGTGGAAGGGTCAAGCTCTGAAAATCAACAAGCTTTAAAGCATCAGTAAGAACGATATAAAAGAAGGCATCATACTTGACAATTCATCATCACGCCTGCTTCTTTGATGATGAAGGCACAGAGCCAATATGATAGCTTGTTGAATCGCTGTTAACACTTTACCACTACCAACAACTGGAGATACACCATTGCCACCATCACTATTTGCATTTTGTACCAATCTTGGAGTCATCAGGATATCACATTCATAACGTCCATGAGGTTGAAAATTTAACTTGTTTTCATGACTATCTGGCTGCACCTGTGACAACTCCACGGGGTTTGCAACACTATTTACGCGTTGAATTATGTTGTCATCAAGCGTATCTAAATTACCAGAAGGAGAGGATGACCCACTGGTACCATCAGCATTTGTCTGCCGACCAGTGCAAGTAACCAGCACCAATTGAGGCTTCGCATCAGCCTACAGATATTAACAAAAATGTTTAGTCATACTATAGGCTCAATCTATTATTACAGTGTGGAAGGTACCTGGTGGACGGTCCTAAAGCCAAGGACTCCAGTAACAGAAACATCCATTGCAAATGCTTCTGCAGCATTCATGAAATGCAACCTGTGAAATGAGATGTTCAAAAGTTTACAAGAAATGACATCACGCTCAGCAAATATAAGAACATAGGAAAGCTAAGTGTAATCTCTAATACTCGCAAAAGAAAAGCACACATTGACAGTAGTAATAGTGTTCGCTGGCAAATGTTCAAAAAACTAAATATAAAAATATTGTGACATTGCTCTCTAAAATAATGGAAGCTTTATGTATATATATGTAGTATAAATAACACACAATGGTGAATTGATAAATGCATTCCATCACCGTAGCATTAGCTACATAATGCTTGAAGCTGGCATGTTAATGCATTATGCTAGATGCATAATGGACCTCCTAACAAGAGATTCACGGATGTCGTAACCTAAACACAGTAGAAAGAAAACAAGACAACAGAGGATTACTAAACCGAGTATAGAAGTAGTCCAACCATCATATGTCAAAAACTTTTGAAATAATAATGCATACAAGTAGTGGTGGTAATTTTGTTTGAAACTCAAAAATTGCTTGCATTTCACTTGATTGAAAATCGACTCAATTTTCTTATGACTGGGACCTGACTTGCTCGAAATGAAGTCAATTCAGCTTATAATTGACTTGATATCTATACAAACATACATATTTATAACTTTTCAAATTATATATAAGAAATTTCATTTATATAAATATGTTATTATAGTATTAATAAACATAATATATATAAATAAAATTATAATACTAAATCTTAATACATATTACGTATAATGAATATTTTAATTAAAAATATGGCTTATTGGCGCGGTTCAACTAGAAGATTGACTTATAATCAGAGCTCGACTTGCTTGAACTCGACACGAGGCCAGCCCTACATACAAGTCACATGCACACTCTCCACCATGCAACATAAAGGACAAAAGGTAAAGATGAAATAAATATGATTTCATAAAACCATCTTGCCAAACAAAGAGGTAGCACAAGAAATTTGAATCCTATCTCTGAGGTGTGTTTGTTTGTAAGGTTAAATTTAAGAAGGTTAAAATTAAATTTGGATAGAGATATTTTTTTATTGAAAGTTGTAAATGATGTGAAATAAAGTTAGTTATTATGTTGGGATATGTGAAGGATGTGATATAAAGTTAGTTATTATGTTGGAATATGTGAGGGATGTGATATAAGTTAGTTATTATTTTAGTAATATGTGTAGGATGTGAAATAAATTTAATTTTTAATATTAAATTTTATGTGTGATGTGATATGCCTAGTTAAAATTAAATCAAGTTAATTTTAAACTTCTAGACAAACGGGGCCTGAAGGTCAAAAACTAGAAGGGGATAGCATGTGTACAAAAAACTAACAGCACAATTAATTATTTTCTCAACCCACTTAAGCACCTAAAATCAACACTACTGAGGACAAACTGTAATTCAAGATAAACTATAAAACAGCTAAAAGCCAAGTCTTTCCAACAACATACTTGCATGCAACATGGCCACAAATAAGCACGTCATAATCAGTTCGAGATTATTATGAAAACATTGATATGTCATTTGCTTGTTAGTTTACGCTTGGATACTTCCAACAATTGACATTAACTATCAACTAGCGTTATGCATGGAATAGTGATTTTTCAAAAATTATGAGGGTAAGCAATCACAATCGAATATGGTTAAATTATACATGTTTCTTTTGTAAAATCAAATTACACCTAGCATTACAAAATGTGGCCAAAGTAGTAATACTTGTAATGGTAAAATAATCATGTGAAATTACTGGCCTTCCACACTATAGAGCAAGATGCACAATTTTTTTCTATGGCATTAATGTTTTTCTACAAGTACCACATACAAGCAAACAAGCAGACATCCATTACCTTGATGAATCAACACAGCCATAATGATATTCTATTAAACCTGCCTCTATTTGCACCATGGATACTATTGTCACAGCTTCTTTCTCATCTAACATCATATCCCAATAATTGATAACATTATTCACCACTCCAAATTGAAATAAGCTGTCCTTCTTAAATACTTGAAGCAGATTGTATAGTGATGATGACAACTCATCTAAAATCCTTTGCTGAAGGAGAACTACTCTACACAACCACCAAGATATGCTTCTGCCAGCACTTGAGTGAGAAAACATCCAAGTGCATAAATCTTTTGTCTTCATTAATAGTACCTTTGCATACTCCAGGTACTGCAAAACAAAAGAAAAACCCAAATTCTTTTGACACTTTAAAATACAAAATGGGAAAAAGGAAAAAAACTGCAAGAAATCTCACTAAGAAAGCAGTTTTTAAGGTGCATAAAACTAATAATTAAACTAGAAGCAAGAATTTATATCTTTCTTCATGCTAATAATCATGAGATCCATCTTATAAATGTGTGGAAATTCATATATTTTGTGCGCCTTCTAAGTAGAGGCTCTTTCTGAAGTTTATTCAAGAATTACAAATGCCCTTAACACTTCATAATCATTTTGCAAGCATTATCATGATTCCTGTGGATGTGGAAATATACACACACACAGACACATAAACACGATGAAATATTATAAGTTGAATGCTTCATAAGAAGTTATGCTTTTAGAGATGAGAAGCTTCATGATGTTACAATTTCGGGGAGCAACAACCAAGAAAGAAAATGGATACAGTGATGGCATCCCAAACTACAGCTATGACAAATGTAAGACCAATTAAGTCCCAAAGGCCAACAGCTATTCAGTCATAACATCGCACATTTGATGTTTGAACCTAGCTTCCATGAAATCTATCAAAACAATGGATGAATGTTCAACACAAGTTGACTACATCAATTATTTGGATATTCAAATTTGGATCCATAAGAAAGGCTCAGGTCATTTTAAAAGTATACAAGAACAAGTTCATACACAATCAACACTCGCAAGCAATATACAACAACAATAATAAACTAAGCTTTTATACTACTAGGTGGGGTTAGTTACATGAATCTTCTATTTTTATCACACTATGTTTTTTTTGGCCTTCCTCTATCTCTTAACATGGGCAAAATCTAATAATCCAACTTTCCTTACTAGAGCTTCTATCGGCCTACAATTTATATATCCAAATCATCTTATTCTCAATTGAGGTCACTCTAACCTTTTCACGAATATACTCATTTCTTATCTTATTCTTTTGTATATACCCGTTGTCCACCTTAGCATCCTCATTTCTGAGACATTTATCTTATTTATGTATTTTTATTTTATAGACCAATATTCAACACCATATAACATCATTGGCCTTATAACTATTTTACAAAATATACTTTTAAATCTGAGTTAAATTTTCTATCACATAATATGCTAGATGCATTTCTCCACTTTATCCATCTTACTTAGAACCTGCTAGTAACATTACCATCTATCTCCCCATTATTCTATATGATTGATTTATAATATCTTAGCCACTCGCTCTTCATAATAAATTGAGCATCAATTATCATCTCTGCACTGCAAGTATTTCTATTTTGACTAATGTTTTACTCTTAAGCAATATGCTATTCTAAAAACATATTAAAAAAAAACATATGGGACATTGTGATGGAAATCAAATCAAGAAACGGAAAGTGACATTGTTCAATGAACCTATACTTTGTCAAAGAGAAAAGACATAACAACGATACACCACTAAATTGGAAGTCTTGGAATGTCAATGGAACAATGAACTGATGTATGCATCTTCTCAATGGTGAATCATTGGTTTAAATTTTTGTATTTTGACTCCTTTACATCTTATTTTCATCTTAATTATGTATACATCTTAATTATGCTTTTCTTCATAACAAAAACCACACTACAAAAGATCAGATCAATTTACAGAATAATCTCTTACATCTGCTTCCACCGAAGCCTGATAACCTGCCTTAGGTAACTAGCTCAATAAAAGCTGGATTATGCTTATGAAGGGTGAAAGGATCTATTTCAAGAAAACAATAAGAAGTACAAGCTACTGTTAATTAAGCGTACCTGCAAGTGGGAAAATTTTCCAAGCACATCACAGCCAACAGATGTAAGTTGGATACGAGCCCACCAATCCCATTCACCACCATTTTCCACATCTCCATCATTCCCTGACTGCTGGAACAGCAATGGAAAAGGAGAAAACTTTCCAACAGGCCTACCAAATTAAGCTGAGGTAAGGAGAAGTTCAGCCTAGCGAACCACTCAAATTAAGAAAATTGCTACTGCTCGAACATAACATTAATTGTGATGAAAAATGACTTTCAAAGAAAAACATAGCAGGAAAAAACTTCGAAGCTGGCATTGGACCAACAAGACTCACCCCGTCAAGTTCTGCTGTAGAAAGGCAAGGAGAGAAGCAACTCCGAGACATAGAACGACCGCAACCCTATGCTCTGTCTCGTATCCATCGTCAGATTGAAGAACCCGCAGCCAGGCCTCCTCGGTACCGGTTCCATCGGAAAGAAACGCGTCGATGCACCGCACCACTTCGCCGTAGAACCGTGCAGCGGAAGCGGCGGAGTCCTCAAACTCCCAAGAATCGACGAAGGGGAAGACAAGTCGCGCAGCGCCAGAAGAGAGCGCAGCTGCATAATCCCCCCTTTCAATCGCGCAGAGAAGGTCGTCTATCAGAGGAACGAGAGGATTCGGTGGATTTGGGGATGGAGAACGGGTGGGGGAAGAAAAATCGCCGGAGATAGTACAGCGTAGGAGGCGGAGTTCGACGGACTTCAGAAAGGCGTGCGCGGGTTCCGCCATGGCAACGGCGTGGAGCGGGAGAGAAGACGGCTCTGCAGGTTTTTATAGCAGAGCCCTGGAGCCTGGAGCCTGGAGCCTGGAGCTTACCACTGCCCTCGGCTCCTCAGCGCCGGCAATTTCTGTCTAGATATATTAATATTAGGGCAAATTAACCACATATTCATTAATAACACATATCTATATTTTTAAAATTAAAATATCAAAATTTTTCAGTTTTAATAAATTATTAAATGAGTTTTTTTTATATATTTTTTAATAATAAANCGGTAGCGGGCGGATCATGAGATCGTGTGGCTGCTGGCAGGTCCGGCAACCGCGCCACTTGCGTGACCCACCGTGCTGTCGCCCGCCTCTCTCTCTCTCCTTTGGAGCACGCGCGAGGCCGTGCGGCTAGGCCACCAGGGGCAGCGTGGCCTCGCGTGTGCGCGAGAATCGGGAAAAGAGAGAGGATAGGGGTAAAATAATAATTTTAAAAAATTTTAATAATAAAAAAATAGAAAAATAATCTTTTGATAATTTATTAAAACTAATTTTAAAAATATGAAATGTACGTTAAATTCAAGGAAATTCACCCTTACTGTTATTGCACCTCTTTTTTTTTGGTAAATTACTAACAAGTCTCTAAATTGTCCACATATTACATTTAAGTTCTTATAATTATATTCCAAAAACTTTCAGGACCTCCTTTTAGGTTCTTATTACAATAAAGTACAGGATCCATAATAAATATTTGTAAAATAAAAAATTCAAAAAACAAATAAAAATTTATGAACTTAAATATAGTTGCAGCTAACCTAAAGAAACTATTATTAATTTACCTTATTGTTTTTATAAAATTTATAATATACAATAATTGTTTTATGAAAAAGTTGTATATAATTTAATATAGCAAAATTTGTAATAATATGGATGTAAAAAATTCTTTATTTTTTTAGTAGATGACTATTTTACTCTAATTGCTCAAAATTATTATATATTTTACTTAAAAAATTTTATTATATGCATTTAATTATTTTATATATTTAATACTCAAATTATTAACACTGCATATTAATCATAAACATATTAATTATAAAAATTATAATATTTACAATATATATATTATATTTTTTGACAAATTATAATTTTTATATAATTTTATAGTTAATATATAATATTAAAAATTTAAATATCAATTATAGAATAACAATATTTCAATGACATACCTGTCATTTAATAACAAACATTTATATGAATCTAATTTAATAATATAACAATATTTCATCAATCTATGAGCAAAATTAATAGCCATAAAATTTATAATCATTTACAAAGGATACTAAACATTTCTCTTCCTTTAAATAGTCTCCTTTAAGTGAGTTAGTGAGTCAAGTTTGACTCAAATCCCATCCAACCCGAATAGCTAAACCTAAATCAAACCCAATGAATAACTAGGTTGAACTAATCCACCGACTCGACTTATTTATAAAATAAATATTTATAAATAAGTAACTTAAACTCAATCGATTATGTTTAACTTGAACCCAAATTATTTAATAAACAGATCAAAATTCATAACTCAAACCCAAAATTCTCAAGTCGGGTTTACGTCAGATTCGTGAGTCGGATCATACATCACCACCTCTACTAAATGAGACCAAATTTACAGGCTGACCCAAAAACAAATTGGATCAAAACATCTAGTAACTCTTCATAGCAGAGGCAATAAATAAACAGACTTCATAGCATCATCTCACTTTTTCCATCTTAATCAATCAGAAAGAAAACTTATATTTCTCTTTATATCACTGCTAAGTAAATAGAAATCTATTACAAGTTCAAGCAAAACAACTTTCTCTCTCAAACAAGTCAGCTTTTCACCACTCTTGATTCTTCTATTTTGGGTTATTTAGTAGCATGTTAAATATTATCAAGTTCAACCTTTTACTGCTTCAGAGGGCCCAAGGAGTCCAAAAAAAACTAATCAGTACAATAGCCCAAAGCAGATTATAGGTTTATGAATTGGCCAAAACATACAACCAAACAAACTTTAGTTCTTGTGCTTGATCTTCCAATTATGGGCTGTCCGCGGGGCGCTCACGATACCCTCATAGTATCGAGGCTGCAGCTTCTGGTTGTTCCAAGCCTTGACGAAGCTGGAGAACAGATCACGGGAAGCTTCTGATGAGAGATCTGAGAAGTAAATGCCTCTCTCTTCTTTCAGCCAGGTTGAGAACTCATTGTTCTTGGAAAAATAGTCTTCATTTGACAGCTCCTTGAATCCCTGAAAGAGGAGAGCAATGCAGGATGTTAGTACAATAAAAGGGAACTGAAGATTAAAACTCTGAGATAGCTTTCATATATAGTTGTAATGCACAGGCTTTGATAAAAAGTTGTATTAGCAACAAATAATTGTTTTACCAAACAAATCAATTTATGAAAACAATTGTGTTGTATGGCATAATTATAGTAGAAAGTTATCATTATGCGGAGTAAAGAACACTGACCACCTTTCCTACTTTAGAAAAAAAAAAGAGAAAAAAAAGTTGCAACAGAGGCCGTGATTCTATGTGAAAGTGAGATCAGAAGATATTCTTTGAGAAAATATTTTAAAAATCATACTTTTATGTTTTTTTTACCAAAAAAAAAAGTTTTAGGCATACCTTCAAAATCATAACCATACAAATGAACATAATCAATATACTTCATAAGTATGATTTATGCATGTTTGAAATAGAAAGTGACATATTCATGACCTATAATTCTTATGACATACAAATTACGTTGGCCTCTTGAGAAAAACAACACTATTATGAAATTCTATATAAAAAACAGGCATATTTAGAAAAAAAATGATTCTTTTACAAAATTTCTTTGTTCATTGGAATAGGAGGAAAGTGTTGTGCGCAGGAATGATGTTAATTAGGGCAGGTGTGGCAGGAACTGAAGAATAAGAGAAAATTTCAAAGCGAATGTATTTAAAATTGTTTTTTGTGAAATCGAACTTTATATAAAATTTCAAAAAAATATTTGTTCTGTATAAGGCATATGCAAAAAATTGACATACACATAAATTGACACAACACATCTGGTACCAAACACGTGTAAGCTGCACGATTGATACTAATGTACTAAACAAAATATTTTTGAAATGATGTAAAAACTATAATTAATAAATAAAATGAATATTTAGAATCTTTTCTCCAAGAATGATTGCCCCAGCAATTGAATGGAAGTAAAAAATTGTTCTAAAAATTATAATTAGTTAGGAGATTCAAGTTTTTTGCTCCACAGGGTTGCCCTCAGACTTTAGCTTTTAACCTTTGCTCTACCAGAGGTTAGCTCAAAGAACCTCTTGCACAGTATTACTATCAAATATTGAATCTCAACTTCATTCGAGTGGGTGCCGAATACAACATCAAAAGTTGTGATGGAGAATATATCTGAGCCGGAGGGAAGCAGATTCTTTCAGACTGCAAGCAGACTCCACAATTGAGTTGCAAGCAGCACTGCAAGGAGCACGAGTAGCACTAAACTTTGGAGAACAATTCTAATGATCTAGATCGAGAGAGACTCCATAGAGACACTGCAATGGCACATGCAGTGGTTAGACCAGTTTTGAAGCAGAATAGGACCACTTAACTACGAAGGCAACAAATAGCTAATCGAACCATCTTGTATGACCAAAACAAATAATAGCAAAAATCACCATGTTTGATCAATCTCACCAAATCATTCAATCCACAGACTCCACATAGGAAAGCAGCCACCAAAGGAACCTGATCACAGGACCGTTCGTTCTACTACATTAGACACGTGTGGGACCAGGGGATTAGGGACATCATCTAGTTGCAATTTTGCTTTATCACTTGTAAAGTTACTCATATAATTAGAAACATTCCTCAATTTAATAAAAGCCCCACAACAGCCTTGGAAGTCCAACATGGTCTATGAGCAAATACTAACTTGGGATATTTCAGTTATTTATAGAAAAAGGACTATTCGAAATGACTTGATGAGGAAAGTGAATTGAGAATGGGTTTATTCATCAGTGCGAGCAGGATGTCACCTAGTTGTTCAGCATACATTTCTCAGTAGTACAGATTTTTTTTTCGACATATGAAACTTTCATTGCGAGGCGTGGTCGAAGAGCGCGGAGAGTGATCGCCGAATGATGTCTTAAGAGAAAGAAATCACTAAGGCAAAGTGTGGCTCATAGTAGGCTTCTGGCCGATAAATAGTGGTGAAAGGGGCACGAGAATGAATCATTCTACATCAAAAAGGGAGGGAGATCCTGAGCTGTATAAGTAGATAACGTAACCTCAAACAGTAGAGGTGCATTTTGGAACAAAATCATGAAGCTAATGATGAAAAATTTCATAGTTAAGCGTACTTGAGCTGAAGTAGTACTGGGATAGGTGACCTCCTGGGAAGTGCTCAAGTTATGCAATTCCCTAAAGTCAAAGCAAGCAATACATTTACATTAGGATCATAGGATGTTACATTAATGTCACATTTTTCCCTTATTAGCATTTTTTATGTCTTGAACTATGGACTTCAATGTCTTATTAATACATGATAAAATTTCATTAATATGTTAGACCACACAGTTTAAATTTTTAGTATTTTACTATCATTAAGATATATTTATCATCTAAAGTATTTTTTCTCTAAAGTCATATGCTATATTTGATGAAAATGCCAATTTTAACTTTTGAATCAACATTTATTGTAACAACTACTAACTTAATTTTCTCGTTGAGTCGTTGATTATAATATATTAAAAATTTGAAATAATTTCAATATCTATTAATATACAGACATAATAAATTTAAAAATTTTAATCTATTAATATATCTACATAATTAATTTAAAACAAATTTGCTGAATATCAAAGTTATTTCATAACTTTTTGTGAAGATTTAAATTAAATAATAGTACATTTCTAATAAGCCCTTTTGAGTATTACACTTATTTGCAGATAAAAAATATGATTGACTAATGTTAAATTACACATAAAACAAATATAATTATGATGGACTAGAACCAAACACCAACAATCTCCAAGTAGGACTAGACCCAAATAATACTAAGCCAAGCACTCACTTGCCTTAACAACCAATACTAAACAAATTACAATTCAAGCTATTTGACCCAAAAATTACCTCTAACCAAATATAAGGCGAATCTATAGCAAATTTTGTAGCTCATCTAGTAACACTAGATGTTTTGTATGGGATAGGAATAAACCTTTTGCCGAAAATTTTATAATATCCTTGAATGCGATGTTGGTTGATGTATTTTTTTGTATTTTATTTTAGTTTGAGCTAATGGCCTAGGCCACCTTTTCCAAAAAAGACATTGAATCTCAACTTCATGCACAGTATTACCTTTGGTTCCAGTCTCTAACCCCTTTTTCTAGTGAGGTTAGCCTCCAAAGACATTGAGCACAAGGTTGCCAACAATTCCTAAATGTAACCTCTTTCCAACAGACTTAGCTCCTCATTCCTTGCAAGATGTTCCGTCAACACTTCATATTTTACTAATATACCTTTCAGTTTCATGATGCGAAAATATAGAATTCTTGACAGGGGAAACCTTGGTCCCGACTCATACTTTTTTTTGAGAGAAAGAATACGGATCATAATTTTTAAAATACAAAAGAGGGTAAACACAAGGTTGCCTACAACTCCTAAATGTAACCTCTTTCCAACGAACTTAGCTCTTAATTCCTTGCATGATGTTTCGCCAACACTTCATATTTCACTAATATACCTTCAGTTTTATGATGCGAAAATATAAAATTCTTGACAGGGCAAACCTTGGTCCCAACTTATACTTTTTTTTTAGAGAAAGAACTCGGCTCATATTTTTAAAATACAAAAGTGGGTAGATTGTAATATCTATAAACCCAACCATAACATCATGGTCACTGTCTATTCACCTAATACAAGCCTCAACCAGGTGCTTGGCCACACCATTGAAGATCTCATGCAAAACAAAAAGCAGTGCAAACAATACAGCAAAAATCATTAACAAAACTGGGGCATGGAACTGAACAAATGGCGTCACTATTTCCTAGTAGAAGGCTAATGGGTGGGTCATGGAACAGAACATCAATAGACTCGTAAAACCTAATCTTGTTTGTTAGAGAAAAATGTAAGAAGAAACATAGGTGCCAGAGATGAAATATCCAATATCATAAATAATGAACTAAAGGAAAATGCATAGCTTGGATAATATAATTATGCATATATTTAGTTATCTTCCACGAGAATGATGGGAATCGAGACTTCATGCATGATAGTACGCTTTCAATGGCCAGCTGAAAGAAATTATTGAAAAAAATGTACCACTAGAACAAGATATCACATGAAACATAATTAACTCACCAAATGTTCTTGCTTATGACTATGTTTATGCTTTTCCTGTGGCTTTTTACCTAAAATTTGAACAACAAAAGGAACTTTTTAGGAGATTGGCTAAAAAGCTCGAGATTCCAGAATATCACAAAACACTTATTCCAAATGCAATGCATCACACTGAAGAATTATAGATGGAGAGTTTAAGATGTAGAACTGCAAACAAACTGTATCAATAAAAAAGGCTGAAAAGGAGAGTAGCTATCAAAAAACCCACCTTTCTCTTCTCTGCTACCTGAATGTTTATGAGATTTCTCATCCTTCTTCCTCTTCTTTTGCTCCTTATCCTCGTCTCTTTGAGCCCTCCTCTCCTTCTCATTCCTTTTCCTATGTTTCATAGTCTTTTCCTTGTCATCTAAAACCAAAAAAAAAAAAAACCAAAAAAAAAAAAAAAAACATCAAGGGCTTTTAAGAGCCATGAAAGAAGATGATCCTGCTCCTTTGTTTACAACTAACCCTCCGATGAAGGTGAAACAGTAGATCGCCGCTTTCTCGACTTGCCATCACCACCCATCTCCTTCTTGGAAAGAATCCCACGTCAAGCTAAATGGATAATGTAAATGAACCAACTGAAATGCAGTTTAGGGTACAAATTATACTTCTATCACTACAACAGACAATAATTGTGTTTGATTTAAAAGAAATGTGTAACTTTTTGGACCTTGACGTTAGGCGAACAATTGAAGTCGGACTATGTTTGTTAATATTTCACTTAGATCCTTTATGACCAATTTTTACGTAAGTATAGGCTCCTATAGTTTATATCAACATATACTTTTAACCACGTACCATCTAAAATTTAAGGATGTCTACTAAGTAAATGACAAACATCTCCTCCCTCACACCTTGATCTCGTCTTCTCGCTCTATCTCATTAGTTATCTCTCTCCAACACTCTCCTCTTTGTCTCTCACATATTACCACTCATCAACAAGAAAAGATACCCTCTACCCTCCTCCCCACCACCCCCGCAATACACCAAGCAAAGAGAGATGTGAGAGGAGTGTCGATCCCCTCTCCCTGCTTGCTCTATGCGAGAGCAAGGGGAGAAGGGCCGTTAATATGAGAACATAAATGATATCCATAACTTGTATACGGAAGAATTACAAATAAAACACACTATTAAGACACACTTAATTTTTTTTTTTTTTTGAAAGAAACTTAGTTCTGACATAGAATTTAAACAAATTTTCTAATTATCATTCAAGTAACTCCTAATGTTCATAAGATTCTTAAATCACACCATTTGTTATGAAGTTTTTTTTTTTTTTTGAAACATTTGTTATGAAACATTAGATATGAACAAATTGTTCCTTTTGGTAAGGACATGCAATTATAATTTCAAGAGAAACAATTTTATCTTGCAAGTACCCTTCACTAGAAAAACAAAAAAGTGCCAGAATGTAATTATCAATAAAACATACATCAATAGTGTTCTCCAAGCCTAGTGAGGAAGAAGCTTGCCTGGGTACTAAGATTTTAATTTCGAACTACACTACACCCACAATTTCTAAGTGGGATGGTAGAAATTATGGTGTCCAGCAGTAAAATCAAAATAAAATAAAATATACATCAATAAGATATGCCAAGGATGAAGCAAAGATGCAAACTAGTTACAATAATAACATTCCTAGTTCCATGATTGCAAAAACAAGAAAAAAAATCCTAGTTCCATTAACAATTTTAAATATGTTACACCTCTTACGCAAACTTCCCTCTTCATCCAAGAGCTAAAGAATAGCTCAAATAGAACACGTCTAACATCAATATTGAAACCAGACAGATAATTTTGATGTAACCTGTGCGGGCGTTTGTGCGACGCTGCAACGGCGGACAAAAACCGGCAAGGATCGGCTCTTTGCAATCTTGAGATAATCGTAGCTCGAGGGGTGCCAGAACTGTAAGAGGGTCGGCGAGCGCCGTCCCCGGTAAGGAGAGGCTCTGTGTGATGATCAACGCTCCACGGGACTGACCAGTGGGTGGATCGAAAGGGCGTGACAACGGCGACGGTCGGTCCACCAGCTAGGGATGTGCGACACCGGGAGTGGAGCGAATTGTTTGGTCTGAAAGAAAACTGATTTTGAAGGACCATATCAGTAAAAAGGGAATTTACATCCGCAACTCTTTACGAAGCTTTGCAGATAATACCTCTTAAAATTAAATATTTATAATTAACACCTTCTATTTAAATATAAATTTACAAATAATACTTTCATGTTAATTTTTATTTAATATCGGGTACTTTAGCTTAACTAAAATTAATACATATAATTAAGAGTACATTCAACTTCTTATTTAAATGCTAAATATAATCTAATTAAATTAAATTTATTAATTATATTTTCATCTATATTTTTCAAACTGGCTAAATGTAATCTTATTTATATTTATTAAACTTAATTTAATTAAAAAAATAGCAAATAAAAGTTTTTTTTTTGATAGGAAACAAATAAAAGTTAGTATTTGTGTGTTTTCTATAAATTTATATTCAAATAAGAAATGTATTTATAAATATTTGATTTAAAAAATATTATTTATAAATATTTTATTTAAGAAGTGCTGCTCGTTACAATGATTTCTTGCCCTGTTTAGCGCGAGGACCAAAATCAGAACTAAAATAGTACTAATTTAAAAAAAACAAC
>JAEMOT010001641.1:142433-178453 GCA_019297695.1 Apostasia ramifera | reverse complement strand
TTTTTATTTTAAATTATTGAATATGTAAAGTAAAATAATATTTTTTTATATTAAAATTTGTGTAGAATAGTATAAAAAAATTATTTATTATTACTATTATTATTTTTTAAATTAATATTAATTTTGTCCTATTTTAGTCCTATTTTGGTCGCCAAAACAGAGAGTAACCGGCATAAAGTTTTTTAGTAAAAAGAATTTTTTTTCAAATTAATTTGCAGGCTATTGATTATGTTTTTAAGATTTTAGAATTTGTATACGGTGCTTCAAAAATTTTTAATAGATTTTGTGATTGACGATTTTTTTAAATTAATGATTTATTATGATATAATCTGTATCATATAATTTCCTATTATTTGTAATAATACATTTAATTTGAATCAAATATATTAAATATTAAAATAAAAAAAATTAAACATAATAGATCATTCACTTAAAAAACCTACTACCAAGGTTGTTGACGGAAAGAGACTGGAGCTCCGAGAATCGGTGGCACGCAGCGTTTTTAGTTCAGGAATCTGATTATTAAGAGGTATAATAGTCATCCAGAATCACTTGTTTACACTACTTAAATTCATCGTCGCATCTCAACAATATATGTGGCAAGCAGAGGAACCCTCCCAAACCTTACTGACATCATCAATGATAATTAATACGATTTCTCTTTTGCAGATCTCGGACCTCGATCCCACTAGTTCGGCCTTTCTAACATCGATCACGATACTTAAGCTACAGCATCCCCTATAATATCGGATATGATACTTTTTGGTCTCCGACTCTGCTATCAGAGCGCCACGTCAGCATAGCTTTTACCGAATAAAGATTCTCACAGGTCGCGAAGATCAAAAAGCAATGTGCTCCAACCACTACTAGAGGTTTTTTTGGAGGCCGTCAGTGGTGGGACAGCCGGTATTGGCTTAATAGATAAAAATATTCAGCGTTCCCTTCAGGAAAATCCGCTGAACTCCACTACAACCCGCTTATAAATACCTCCGAGTGAAATACAAGAAAAAAGGATACATATAACATTATAGTTAGAAAGAAGATAGATTCGCCTGAGAAACATTGGGGATAAAAATTGTAATATATCTTGTATTGGTCTTCCAACCAAACCCTTGATTTTAGTGGAACCTTCCTCGCTGACGCCCGGTGGACATAGGAAAATTCATTCCTGAACTGTCTTAATACGTCAGTATCCGATTTATACCTATTGATTCAATTAATAATAAATCTAAAGCTTCCTATAATTAATATATACTCAACTTCTATTTGTTGACATGATTTTTCATAATGCTAATCTTAATTTTAATTTTTTACGATTGAACTTAAAATTTGATCACTATTTTCTTTTAGATATTGTCTTAACTCTTAAAAAATTATTATTTGGTCTCTTTCTGTTAATCTCAATCTTATATTCTAAAAATTATAATTTAGTCTCTTAATTTGTAAAATATTAAAATTTTTATTTTTTAAAAAAATTATAATTCTATAATGAGCAAAAAAAAACAAATTTATATGAGCTATAGAGACATTGTAATTTCAAGAAATTTTAGTCAAGATGTAAATCATTTTTATAATGACTTATATATTTGAAAGAAAACAATATAACAATTAATTAAAAGGTAAATAGTATCTGGGTCCCTCTAGTTTACTCGTATGGGCAAATAGGTCCCTCAAATATTTAATTGTAGCAAATTGATTCTCCAGTTTGATGAAATATGCATATAGGTCCTTGGGCCATAACAGATGTTAGAAATCACCCCCTCTCTCCTCCCGGCATCTCTCTCTCCTCCCGATAGTCGCGCACGGGCGTCGCCCGTGCGCGGGGTCTCTCTCTCCTCTCGATCCCCACGCACGGGCGACGCCGGGGCAGCCGAACCAGTACAACCCACCGGTGGTCGCACAGCGCCCGCGCAGCGATCGAGAGGAGAGAGAGGGTGATTTCTAACATCTGTTACGACCCAAGGACCTATATGCATATTCATCAAACTAGAGGACCAGTTTGTTATATTTAAATATTTGAGGGACCTATTTGCCTATACGAGTAAGCTAGAGAGACCAAGATGCTATTTACCCATAATTAAATAAAATAAATAATAGAGACCTATCAATAACTTTTCCATTTCAATTTGACTTAGAGCATTGAATTATATGAGCCCCATCATCAGATTTCTAATTTACATTATTGATATAAATTCTTATAATTATTTTTGCACTGCATAAAAAAAAATAATATACTCTACAGAATCATGAAAATTTTCAGCCAAAAAATGCAAAAACTTTTTAATACGAAAACCCTAAAATTTCATAGTAATTATATTTCAATTCATTTAGAACTAAAAAAAATATTGAATCTCACTCATTGAATTCTATTCTTAAGGTCTCGTTTGATTCGAGTTTTTTTTTTGACATAAAAAAAAATTATTTTTTAAATTTAATGAGAGAAAAATTTATTTTACTATTAAAAAATATGTAAAATGTGAAATAACTTCAATTATAATATTTGTATTTGTATTAGATATGAAATAAAATTGATTTTTATAGTTGAAATTTGTGTTGGACAAAAAACTTGCCTCGAACCAAATGAGGCCTAAAAGTAAAAAAAGGAATGACATAAATAATTAATAAAATGGGGAGACGAGATTAATGCTAGGGATATAGAATAGTTTTAATTCAAAGTATTGCATAAAACTGAATTTAAGATTATTGATATATATGAAATGAATTAAAAATTTCAAAGATTTTGTTGTATTTAATCTCAATGATATAAATTCATATAATTTCTGTCTATTTATAGAATAATATACCATACATAAGTTCATTATAATTTTAAAGAAAATAAAAATTATTAATGATCACAATCATAAATAAAATCATATATAATTTTAATTAAAAAAATAAATTATTTCAATATCTTCTTCGATTTCAAGCACAATAAAAAATCAAGCAAAAAAAATGTTCATGTTTATTTTAAGATCTAAAACAACACAAATCAAGATGACGCCGTTCCATCCCGCGGCTGCAGAAACCGCCGGCGAGGCCGCCGCCGCCAGGGACTAAGGATGGAGGCGTGAGATACAACCCATTGTAGCTGCCGGTGTAGATACAACCCTTCTGGAAGCCCTCCAGCTCCTCCATCCCCATCTCGTGAACATCCGCCTCCCATGGCAGTGGCCGCCGGTGATCGCCGCTGCGCAGAGCCTCCATGGCTGCCTCCAGCACCTCTTTCCTCCGCATCTGCTCCTCCAGCTCCTCCGTGAGCCTCGCGTGATTGATGTTAAGTCCCTGCAGCGCGCCGCAGTCGATCCCCTGCGCCGCGAGCATGGGACCCACGCCACTAATCCTATCGCCGCCGGCGAAGCGCTTGATGATGTAGTCGAGGGAGGGGTGGCCGAAAGAAAACGGTTTTCCGGCGGGGGAGAAGACGACGATCCCGATCTCCGCCCCACAGAGGATGGAGAGCTCCGTCGCTTTCTTGAAGAGCCCGACGCGGCGCTTCGAGAAGCAGACCTGGCGAGCTTCCTCTCTCTCGATCCTTTTCATGGGGATCTTCTGGCGCCCCATGCTCTGCCTCTTCTTCCTAACCGTCGCCATCTTAGAGACGAAAGAGGAAAAGGAAGAAAAAATCGTTCTTGAAGTGGACGGAGGCGGCTCAGGGTTCATATGCAAATTGCTATTCCCCCTGACACCACCCCCGGGCCCACTCCCTAAAATGCCAATTTTCTCTTTTCCTTTTAAATAATTAAACCCCATCCTCCACTTCCTTTAAAATTTTAATTTTACCTTCTTCCTTTTAAATAATTAATTATTTATTAAATTTATTTAATATCTTTTTTATTTATTTAATTTAATTAATTTTTTTTTTATATTTATTTCTATTTTATTTATTTAATATTTTCTAGATCACTCTTTTTAATTAATAACTTTATTTATTTAATTTGATTATTATATTTTCTTATTGATTAAATTAAATTAATAATTTTTATTATTCATTAAATTTAATTAATTATTTTTTTTTAATATTTTTTTTTTCTATTTTATTTATTTAATATTCTTTAGATCACTCTCTTTAATTAATTTTTTTTATTTAATTTAATTATTATATTTTTCTTATTTCTTAAATTTAAAGGATGAGCAACTCGTTATATAACACGTGTTAATTTGTGGTATAAAATAACAGGTACAAGACCTAACGGTCCGGGTGCAGAATTTGGAGAAAATATTGATTAGAATTTGTATTTTTCATATATTTTAGTGTATCTTTTTTTTGTATTATTGCATGTACTCTTCCCTAAATATGACTAAAATAATATTGAGTTTGTTCAGAAAAATATGTTTGTTTCGCTTTTGCCACAATTTCATATAATAATAATTATTATAATATATTAATATAACTAATAATTAACTCATATTTTTAATTCATGATTTTATTTTAACAATAACTTTAATTTTTAAAATATTATTTATAATATTTTCATAATAAAAAAATTCTATGATTAAATAATAATTATTCTGTTGAGCTGTTCAATCGATCGATTGAAGTTCGAACTCTCTCCAGTTAAACCTCGCTTTAATATATAATTTTATATAGAAGTTTCAATATTATTCTGAAATTATAAAATTAAAGATATAATTATTTCCCTAAATCGGAAAGAACATGAAAGTTGTCATTTTAATTAATGAATTACTTGAATATGGTAACTGCCCCTGATTAAAGAAAATAATTAAAAATAAAGATAAATAATATTTGAGACTCTCCAATTTACCTTTAAAGGCTCTGTTTGGTAATATGAAAAAAAAATTTAGTTAGAATTTTTAATTATTTTTGAAAAATATGTATGATGTGAAATAAAGTAAGTTAGTTATATTAAAAATTATTTAAGATGTGAAATAAAGTTAATTGATTTATTGAGAATTGTGTTGGATGTGAAATAAAGTGATTGTTTAATGTTGGAATTTGTGTGAGATGAGATATAAAATAATTTTTTAAGTTTTTTTTAAAATAAATTTAAGATTTTGGCCATGACTAATTTTAGCCATGATTTTTAGCTCATTACCAAATAGGGCCAAAGGGCTTGTTTGAGAAGGCCCTAAATATGGGCTAAAAATTAAAATAATAATATTTTATTTTTATTATAAATCTTAATAACTTTATTTCACACCAACACAAATTCCAATCTTAAAATCAACTTTATTTCACATCCAACACACCTCCTAATATTAAAATAAATTTCTTTCTTATCAATTCTATAAAATAAAATATTTTCTCTTTTCTTACTCAAATTTATCCTCCAATCAAACAAGCCCTAGTATTTGTATATCCTGCTTATTTTTTAATTAAGTAGTAGACCTAAAAATTTGAGTAAAAGCATAATTTTTTTTTTGAAATAAATATTATTTTTATAATAAAAAAATCTGTTTGATCCCGTCAAGTATAGGTGGACAAAATCTGACCTTCCAATTTTCTGACAGGTATGAATTGCAAAAAGACGCACTGATTTCGAAGCATCACAACCCTTGCTTTTCCCTAGACAATGCGCGGGGGTTCTCTAATCATCGGAATCGACGGTCGGCTACCTATTCAAAAGTTGCTTACAACATTGTTATCGATACTTCCTTTCCGAATTGTTAGCTATCATATTTAGCTATGCGATCCTAAAGAGTCCGTTGAGTCTATATTTTGTTAAGTTGCTCTACAGATCACCACTCCACTACAAAGTTCACAGCACATTACAAACACTTCATGATGACATACAAAAAGCATACAAAAAAGATGTTTCATTGATGAAACACTATTACATGTATCCTTTTTTTTGTTGCGTCTCACCCGGAGGTATTTATAAGTGGGTTGTAGTAGAGTTCAACGGATTCTCCTAAAGAGGACGCTGAATATTTTTGTCTATTGTGCCCATATTAGTGGTCTCACCACTTACGGCCTTCAGAAAAACCTCCAGTAGTGGCTGGAGCACGCGACTTCTTGATCTTCGTGACCTGTGGGAATCTTTATTTGGTGGAAGCTATGCTGACGTGATGCTCTGATAGCAAGAGCCAGAGACCAAAAAGTATCGTATCCGATGTTATGGGGGATGCTGTAGCTTCATTATGACCGATGTTAGAAAGGCCGAACCAGCGGGATTGAAGTGAATGAGATCTATAAAAGAGAAATCTGATTAATTATCGTTGATGATATCAGTAAGGTTTGAGAGAGTCCTTATGCTTGCCACGTGTATTGCTGAGATGCAATGATGAATTCAGGTATAAACAAGTATTATTCTGGATGGCTATAGTATCTCTTAATAATCAGATCCCTAAGCTAAAAACACTGCGTGCCACCGATTCTCGGAACTGCAGCTAAAGTATTGTTACTGATATTAAAAAGGCTGAATCAGCGTAATCGAGGTCCGAGGTCTGCAAAAGAAAAATTTGATTAATTATCGTTGATGATGACAGTAAGATTTGAGAGGGTCCCCTTGCTTGTTACATGTATAGCTGAGATGCGGCGATGAATCCAGGTGTAAATATTAGCCCCCCGCATGGATGGGCATAAATATTTCATGTGGGCCCAGACATGCGTCTATTAGCACTTGGGTGAGCATCACTTTGAATTTTGCTCTTGGCAGCAAATAAATTTAGAGTAGGGCTTTGTCGATTCGTATTCTACTTCTGCGTCTCTGCGACCTGCAAGAGAAAAGGTGAGATCAAGTTAGGGTAATGGCGGATCAGAAAAATTGGGCACTCTTGGCGTCCCTAGTTGACAAGAAGAAAAGGTCCAGTAGCTCCCCGCTAGAGCCCCCTCCTGAGCAAAGGAGGGCCTCTGCTTTGCCTTCTGAAGATGAACCGTTGCCGCAGCCTAAATCGGTGACCTTCGATCCTGAGGTTCCAAAGGGACCAGAGGGGAAAACAGTGGCTCCCCCTCCATTCCCCGCGTCGCCCGAATCGCTGATGTCCAGAGTCATCGGCAACCTCCTAAAGACTTTTTCGTCCATGGAGGAACCCGCTAAGGGGGATGAGAGGGAGAAGGAGCGAGCGGAGATAGTGATCTCTCCTGCCAAGAAGGTGGCATAGAAGGTAGGGGAGAAGAAAGAGATCAACGTTTCGCACTGAACGCACGAGGGTGAGATTTTGGTGCCGGGGAGAATATTGCTCAAGGACAAGAGCATGGAGCAGCTTCTCCTGCGGCCCAGCATTGCAGTGGTGAGGGGATCCGTGAAGACCCCATTAATAATAGGAGGGGCCCTCCCATCATCTACAAGGCCATCGTCTCCCCCTTCCTTCGCAACAAAGTTAACCCCCCTCCTGCAGAGTCTCTGAGATGGGGGAGGTGTTGCACTACCGTAAAAGGGCAGTGGAATTAGAGGATGCTTTGTCCAAAGCTACAAAATATTCTCTAATTAGTCACAGGAAAGAGCTAGAAAAGCTGTACAAATCGAAAGATATGATAGCTTTCTTAGTTCTAAGAAATTCAGAATGGGTCAGCAAGGAAGAGGCTGTGAGAGGAGAGTTCCACCGCAGAGTCTCTGAGATCAGCCAGGCCCATTCCGCGCACGTCAAGGACCTCCAAAAGAGAATAAAGAAATTAGAGGATGAGAGAGAGGCTTTGAGGAAGGTGCGGGACACCTCAGAGCTCAGGCGACGGAGGCTAAGGGAGTAGAGGCCAAACTGAAGGACGCTGCTTTTAAGGCTCATCAATAGAATGATTTGAAGAGGTCAGAGATACGCTCAATGCGCACTTTGATAGATAAGAGCCAGGGATGGATAGGGCAGCATATGGAGGATTTGGAGGAGACAGTGAGGAGGGCCGTGAGCATCCTCAGTTCCTCAGCCCTGGGGCAGTCAGGTAGCCTTTGATGTACTCCTACAGACACTAGTGGATGTTAACATTCTGAACAAGGAGAATATCAGAGGTCCAGCAGTTCTTTCTTTCTACAACCCTAAAGATCCAGATAGATTTTTTGATACTGAAAGCCATGGGTTGGAGGAAGTTCCACCCTCAGGGGCCTATTTTGGGTGGGGGTATTGGCCCCTATTCCCCTGCAGGGGCCCTAATAAAGGTCAAAGTGCTCCCTTTGAACCGCTGCACTAGCGTCCTCCTGCTGAATAGGAACTTGGTTCTGTTTTGCAGTCCTTGGCAGGTGAATCATTCTATATGATCATAGCGGTCGCACAGGGTGGTTGGACAGATCAGTTGGCCTTTTCGAGCTGTTTCTACTGGAGATATAGTTGCTTGTATTCTGGATGTTTTGCTTTGTTTTTCCTTTCTTCTCATCCTATTCCCAAAAGAAATATTAAGGGTAAGGGCAAAGAATTATAATAGAATTTCATCAATGAAACTCCATTTTTATATGCTTTTTGTATGTCAAGTCATGAAGTGTTTATAATGTGCTGTGAACTGTGTAGTGGATGGTGATCTGTAGAGTAACTTAACAAAATACAGACTTTGAGTGAACTCTTTAGGATCGCATAGTTAAACATAATAACTAACAATAGGGAAGTATCACTAACAATGTTTTAAGAGCAACTTTTGAATAGGTAGCCTACCATCGATTTCGATGATTAGAGCCCCACACATTGTCTAGGGAAAAATGCAACGCTTTGAAATCCGTGCGTCTCTTCGTAATTTGTACCTGTCAGAAAAATGGAGGGTCAGATTTTGTCCACCTGTCTTTAACTATATCGGACAGTCAAGGAATCAAGGAGTGGGATTATATTTCCCGCCAAGCTTTTTTCAGAAAGGTAATTCAAGTGATTGTTCTCCCCTTCAACCCTAATTTTTCATTTTTTTTTTCCTACTTTCCCTTCTCTGCTTTGCAATGGGCGCTAAGGAAATTGAGTGGGTGGAACTCTCTGATCAATTTTTGAGTGATGCCAGCTATCAAGAGGGCTTGATGATGGAGCATGAGGTGCTTAATACCACCAGGGGATTCAAGGAGAACCCTGATATTATTGTTATTCAGCCGGCCGTCAAGCATCACCCCAACAAACCCCCAGAAGGCGGCGTATGCTTCTATAGGGCTCAGGTGGAGTATGGTATGATGCTCCCACAGCAATCGGAGTTCAGGAATATCCTGAATGCCTATCAGATCGTATCAGCACAACTCGTTCCCAACATTGTAGCGTACATCTACTCATTTACCAAACTCCTAGTAGCCCGAAGTATTCCATGGAGCTTAACCCTATTCAGGGGACTGTTCAACTGGATGGGGATCCCTGGATACATAGAATGCCTAGCCCTCCGTTCTAAATCTAAGAAGGCGATGTTTTTTGAGGCCAATAGTTCTCACTCAGACTGGCGGGACTACTATTTTTTTGTGGGGGGTGAGTTAGGGATTCCTAAGAGACCAGGATTATGTTCCTCGGAGTTCATAGGGGATGCCAGGTGGATGGCCGGAGAGGAGACTATGGGTCATCTAGAGAAATTGAAGAGACAGAGCTAGCCCCTAAAAGATTTCATAAGGTACGTAAGGAGTGATATATCCCTGCTGGCTAAGTCGCTGAGATATAACATCTTCAAAGAAATAACTCCCCCTCCTCGGATAGTGATAATGAAGGCATTGAAGGGGGCCAGGAGGGGGTAGTGGTGGGGACACGATGCCATCAGACCATCGATCTATTCTAGAAAGAATTCACACTCGACGCTCGAGATCTCACCATGTGACATTGATCTGGATGGAGGATTGATACCGGCAGATTTAGCAGCAGGCATGATTGGTGGCTGATCAGAAGATTGAAAATCCCCATTTAAATCAATTTATTGATTTGGATGAGAATATTTCAAATTTTGGACTAATTTTATTTATTTATTTCTTTTTTAGATGTTCGTATTTTGCATGATTGTAATTTTTTATTTTTGCATTTATTTCAGTATTTTAAATTTCAATTGTAATAGACCTATATAAAAGTATGAACTGATATTATTTGTTTTTAATCCTGAAATAAAATTATTTATGTTTGAGATACTGTGTTATATCCAGGTGAACAGAAGGGTTGGGATTTTGGGTGAAAATCACTAAATACCTTAAAACAATTTGAGGTATTCTCCAACTCTTCTCTCTCAGTTCCCACTTTCAAATCAAACAAAGTCCAGGTCCCATTTTGCAATTGTCCAACCTAAAATTCACATCTGTTTTCTTCACTGCTTGGCTCGGGATTCTTTGATTTCTTCGACTCGCTGACCCCGCTTCGACTCGCTGCCGCGCCTCACCTCATCCTGCCGCGCCTCGCCTCACTCGGCCGCGCCTCGCCGCTAGCCGGCGAGCTCGCCGGCCACCACGGAACACCTCCGTCTTCTCAGCCCGCCGCTCTGATCCACCGTGCCACCGTGTCGCCACCCGCTCGCGCGCAGGCCGACGACCTGCCAGGCCGCCTCCATCCCGCGCCGGCCTCGAACACCTGCTTCCGCCCGCCTCCAGCTGCTTATTTCCCAACGCTTCTCTCTCAGTTCTCAGTTTCAAACCCAATCCAAGTCCAGGCTCCATTTTGTGATTTTCCCAGCCCTGAAATCCCATTTCCCTTCTTCCGTCGGTTCGGGAAACTCGCGCTGACCTGCGATCTCCGCCTGCACCGGCCTGCGGGCTCCGCTCGCGCTGCCGTCGCCTCCGGCAGCCCACCGGCCACCCGAGCTGCGACAACCTCACCTGTGGGCTCCGCTCACACAGCCGCCGCCTCCAGCAGACTTCTGCAACTTTGTGCACGACGTTTAGATTACGCAGCCATCTGCAACATTGTGAACGACAAGCCACTGCTCGCCCCTAGGCACGCAACCAGCCGTCCGAGACTTTGGACCTCGATCCCACTAGTTCGGCCTTCTGCACATCGTGCACGACCAGTCACTGCTTGCGCTACAGCACAGCCATCGTCCAAGACCTCAGGTCTCGATCCCGTCAGTTCGGCCATCGGAAACATCGTGCACGACGCATCAGTAGTTCCGTCTTGAGACCTGGAATCTCCTTTGAGGTACGCCCGACATCGACTGGATACTTTGAAAATACTGTGAGATCTTGTTGTGATATTTGTTATTGGGACCGTTTGATTTGCTCACCCGTGTGAACTTGAAGCATTATTTTGTGAATAAATTATTGTTGGGAATATTATATTGTGAGAATACCCAGTATTGCGTACCCTGGCTCTAATTTGTTGAGATTGAGCAGCTTAAAATCATTTGGTAAACTTGCTAACATTTGGACTTAATTCTAAATATTTAAAATCGATTTACCTCTCGGATTCATAGTTTTTTAGTTACATAATTATCATTAGAGATATTTCTAAATCATTTTATGCTCATCTGTTAAACTCATTTGCTGATTTCTATTTAGGAATGCATCTCGTATATTGTTCCGCATCAGGCAGCCCCCTGCCACTTAGTTAAGCAAAGAAATAATTGAGATGGTGGAGGAGCAAGGAGAAATAAGGGTTCCTGAACTTGTGTGCGAAGGAGCTCTAATCGATGTGGTATCTTCCCTGGAAGATACCAGCGACGACAATATTCCCTTGGCTCAGAGATTTGAAGAAATGAGCAAGGGGAAAGCACTCACAGCACTGTCCAAATCTAAGGCGGCTTCCAAGGGTAATAAGGAAATCGTCCTTGGGGGAGGTAAGGAGGAGGAGGAGGTCGCTGCAAGTGCCCCTCTGGATTTGGTGGTAGCAGAGGTGCCCAGGAAAAAGAGGTGCCTCCTTGACAGGAGGACACCAGAGCCCCCTTCTAAGAGAAGCAGGGAGGCTGAAGAGGAGAGGCCCTCTTCGTGGGGGACCTGTGGCTGGGATCAAAGCGTGGAGTCCCCTTTTAGTATCAATTTCAAGGGGGCCTATGGCAATGATAGAGGGAAGATTGTTGTGGAGGCACAAGAGGAGAAGAAACAACTATATAAAAAAAAACAACAAAAAAATTGAAATCATGGAAATAAGCCCTTGCTAGGACTTGAAGTTGAGCATCAGTGAAGGCAGGTAAAAAAAGAGGTTTGATAATTCCATGATGAATATGAAAGAACGCTGGGCACACCACATGAGCCATGATGTAATTGTACAAGAATCGACATTTAAGTTTGATCTAATATCCCGATAAATGAAATATTCAGAAGTAGAAAGATGCGAGCTTTAGCGGGTAGTGAAGCCCCTCTAGGATCTCCGGGGCGCGAAACAACAGATTGATAACTCTGCTGCTGTCCTTGAGGGGGCGGCGGCCTCATCCCGTGAGCCAAAGCCGCCAAAGCCGCCAAAGTCGCCACCGCCATAGCGTGGTCGGCTCCACTGTAAACATAGGGCCTCGCCTGCGATGCCATGGCCACTGCGACAGCGAAATTCATCACCCCACCATGGGGCTGCCCCTCCGGAGATATCTAGGGGGGTTGGCGACCAAGTGGCCGCTGCAGCGAAATTCATCACTGCCATGGGACTGCTGCTTCGAATATCCAGCTGGTTTGGCGACTGAAACCAACTGATCGGTGCTCCGGCCGTCGCCAGCGGACCTCACAGTAAATCCCCGGTGCTTTGTGGTGCCCACGGGGTAGAGAACGCCATGCGATGGAGAGGGAGCAGCCGAAGGATTCAGGGGCTTTCCAAGAAGGGGTTGCGAAGGGAATATGGGAGGGCAAATGACGGGAGTGTTTGTACGTTGGAACAGAAGGGCTTGGAAGGGTTACCACCGGCGGAAGAGGAGGGACGCGGGGGGGTGATGATATCAGCGGTGGGCGCGGGAGCGGACTAAGGGGCCGCTATGGCGGGTAGATTTTGGGCAAGCTTTCGGTCACCCCCGCTTTCCTTCATGCTCCGTAACCTAGATATATAGGGACGACGCCCCGATTTGAATCGCACGACAATGTTTTTTTTATGGCAATCGCACTATGCTAAATATCGTGGCCGATGCGCTGGGCGATTTCTACTTAACGACAGTCCCCTTGGCGCCGTCCGAAACATGTTTCCTTTGTTAATTTTTTCTTAATTATGCTTATATTATTAATTAGTTAATTAAAAAAATATAAATTTTAAAAAATTATCTTTTTTAGATAATTAATTTGATTAATTAATAAATCAAAATTTCAAATCTCCCGTCTAGGGTTTACGATAAAATCTCCCGGTAGGCGACGGGCGACGGCTCGACGGTGACGTAACTGGCAGGCAGGAGTCAGCTGCTAGTGGAATAAGTAGAATCCAAGAGAGAATGTCTTTCGTTGTCAAGCCTTCCCTTTGGATTTCTTCGAGCTCTTCTTCATTACTTGGCGAGGACAGTGGCTTCACATCCAGGTTCGCTTCACTGAACAGTGATCTCATCTCTGCTTCGGTTTCTTTTTTTTTTTCTGCATCTAACTTCTGTTACTTCTCCAGAACTTCCAAAGTTACCTTTAATAGTCGAACTAGTGGAGTGCTCAAATGCATGGGAGTGGCCAACCCTGCCGCTGAGATAACTGGTGGCTTGCTGTCTTTCTTTTTGGTTTCTTTAAAATTTAGATGTCGTTTTGTTCCGTCTTTTGGTTGACTTATAGCTTTCACAGCGTTTAAACATGTTTGCCCACTGCAATAATGTATGTTTTTTTGATTTTCTTTACAACTAATAAACCCACCTTCAATTTATTTCTAAAAAGGAGAAACTCAATATACAGTTGCATTATGCTTAGTGTGTTTGTTTTTTTTATAATTCATGCAAAGTGTGAATATTGCATTTCATTCCACTTGTATTAGATTAAAAAAAAAATCTAGCTAATTTCTTAGCATCCAGACATGTCTAAAGGTTAAGAACATCTGTCATTTAGCACTTGTTATTCGCAAATAATCTTTAGTACTTAAGAATCGCCCATTAACAAAATGTCAAGTTTTCTTGAAAGTGATTCTTTTATACAGACTTGTCGATATAATACTGACCATTTTTTAATTTTCTAAGAATGCAGTTTATTGAAGTGTTATTTATGTGTACGGTTTCTCATTGATGATAGTACACATGCAAAAGCTCACTTTCCCTATGAACTGGGCCACCATGATTATGCTTTTTTAGAATAGGAACTTAGGGTTTGTTTGGTAAAAGGATTTTCTTTATTGCTAAAAGTGTATAATATGAAATAAAGTTAGTTTGTTATATTGAATTATGCGTAATATGTGAGATAAAATTGATGGTTATGTTTTTTTGACAATAAATTGATGGTTATGTTTTTTTGACAATAAATTGATGGTTATGTTGAAATATGTATAGGATTTGAAATTAAGTTAGTTTATTTTATGTTGTAGTTTTTGTAAGGTGTGTAATAAAATTACTTTTTTATTGTGGAGAATTAGCGTCAGATGTGATGTTTTTTTAGTCGGCCTGTAAAACAAAAACTTACTTATTTTATTGTGTTATAAAGCTTACACAACAAGGGTTTCTCGCAATGCAAATATGGCAAAGCTCCAGGCTGGCTATTTATTTCCAGAGGTCAGTGCTTTTATTTTTATTTGTATTGCACAGTTTTGGGCAATGCTGCATTAATAATTACTCATTGATGGGGGAAGGTTAAGTTTATCTATCATCTAATCCATCAATTACCTTATCATTAAGTCATTTTGCAAGACCATAGATGCTACTTATTAAGTTGCATCTATAATGCACTAACATTTTGCCACTCCACTAACCTTTCATTCTTGAATCCTTTCATAGCTACCCTAGATGCCAACTTGTGATTGTATCAATATGATTGTACTATGGTTCAGTCGAGCTTATAAGTTTACCCATTTCTCTGCACTGCTCTAACTGCTGTGATAAATGATTGGTTAAACTGATCCTTTGGATATGTCAATCTATGGAAATTCGTTCTTACTAAACGTATCTCACACTGGCTACTGGCCTACATGCTTGAGTTGGCAGGCCCGACATAGTGTCACCAATATAAACTTAAATTCAATATCCTTTGTCGAAATTTAACTTCTCTATTCATTTTTTATGCAGTCCAAGATATAATTCAATAATATTATTGTATTCTTTTTGTTACTAAACTGTCTGTGATAAATTCTAAATCCAGGGTGAAAGGGCTTACGAAAGCATAATATGCTTAGATCTTCCTAATGACATCTCATATTAAACGTAAGATATATATAGTTAACCTTGTAATCTTTAGCACATCCAAAGTATAGGATCACATGTTGGAGATCAAATTAGTTATGCGGCTCACTTTCGGATGTCAATGTGATTACTCATGTTATCCCCTTCTCTGTTTGCATTGTTGTGTTCCGTCAGATACACTTTTAATATTATGCCATGTAATTTAGAATGCGAGCAGCTGCACTTTGCTGGCATTATTGACATGTTCTCGTTAGCCCTATTTATGTCTCTCTTCTTGTGGGATGATTACTACTTTTCTGTAGTTGTATAATTTCAAATATTGGCTAGTTGACTTTAAAAGTGACCTTTAAGTCTTTAACTTATACATAGTAGAGTTTTTGCATAGAATGTTATCATTGTTTTTGTCATTTAAGAGTGATCAATGTACATTGTCATGCTGTATATTGGACCTTATTGCAACTTATTTTCTTTTTTGTTTTAATGGAATTTAGATTGCTAGAAGAAGAACAGCCCACATCTCAAAGCACCCTGATGCTCAAGTGATAAGTCTAGGTATTGGTGACACAACGGAACCCATTCCAGAAGTTATTACTTCTGCCATGGCCTTGGTATGACAACTTGCAAAGTAACTTATGCATGAAATTGCTAGCCTCTTCTTTCAAAAATAAATTGCTTAGCCTCTTGGAAGCTCTTCATGTTAAAGCTATTGAATGTGAAATTGGTTCTTGGAAAATGTTATTGTGATGTTGATAATTTTAGAATACTGGATCAAAGATGATCTTGTGTTGAAGTTGCTTTCTTGGTTGGCAACAAGTGGCTTGTTAATTTTATTTTCCATCGATCCTTCATCCTCTGTAATTTTTACTCAAAAATGGTTAGTGATGCTGCTTAAAGTTTCTAGTTGCAAGTCTGTCTTATTTGATTTTAATATATCGCTCAGACATTTGTAGGAGGTGGTTTGATTATGCTCAACTTAGGAGTCATTTGAACATAATTGTGAGAGGATCTATCGCATGATAGTGAATGTTAGGTAGAGTTGAGTCATTTGCATTCACAGTGACTATTTGAGAGAGTTGAATGGAGAGGACAAATTCATGAAGCTAATCTCAACTAGTTTGGAAATAAGGTTTTGTTGTTGTTGTTCAAGCACTTGTAGGCTTTTTTATCTAAATAATTTTATGAAAGTTTACTAGGACTAACTTTCTTAACGCTTGGTGCTTTTCCACTGTTTCACATTTTGATCATTGCTATTATTTTGTTGATTCATTATCTATACTGTGTTTTTTTGAAACTTTATCTATACTGGTGCTGGTAGGCCATTGCATAGGGGATTCTAAAGGGGATGGGTTGTTTCTTCTTTCTTATTGTTATTCTTTTACAATGGGGAAAAGAAAAATTAAATGCCTTGTGAAACATATCTTTCTTTTTGTTTAACATGAGTATAAATCTGTACTCTGATATGTTATGTCTAGATGAGGAGAATAAGTTATATACAAAGTGAACAATTAAAAAGCTATTGTCTTATTTTAATATTCTTGTAAGGCTATGGGACAACTTTAAATGAATTAGTAGGTTTCTCTTTTGTCAGTAGAATACTGTGAGTATTTTCTAAAGGTTATATTTGCTTGACGACCTTTATACTTTATTAAATTCACATTGATTGCTTCACTGACAAACATGCACTAATTACTAGTTTATCTTTGTCTTCTACCACTCCATAGCTAGTGTACCCTGGTTGGTTACGCTCTTAGAGAGTTTGTTCAACTTCTTTGATGGTCAATAAATGTGTCTTAGAAATCTCTGAAACTAAGCCATCATTGCATTTTCAGAGGGCAAAGGCATTATCCACCATCGAAGGTTACAGTGGCTATGGAGCTGAACAGGGTGATAAGGTTTGCGAGCTCTTTTTTATTTTTAATTTTTGCTCATGAATGGGTTGTCTTTTTCATGTTTTTATTGATAAAGTTGCACCTTATGAATTAATGTTTCTGTGTTTCTTTGCGAGTAATCCTTGTTCACATGATTTGATGGAACTCTGTATTACCTGCTTAGTGTTAGATCCCACAAAAAAAGGAACAAAAAAGGCTAACTTTACATTGCATTTTTGATACATTCTTTGGAAAATATGAACTTAAGGTGGAACCATGTCTAGATGCATATTACAGATTTGAGGAATGTTTTGTATTACAAAATGCTAGAACTATGCAACTACTGTTGGTGCATTCTGAAGTCCCTTCGACATATTGAATAGAAGAATTAGATGAATAGAAGATGGTTATACCTCCATATGATTTAATAAAAAGTGTGAATTGTTTTGTTTTAGTTTGCTGTATTTTTAATGCATTCATACTTAAGTTGACATGCAGCTGCTGCATAGGAAAATTAGAAGGATTTTGTATCCTGTTAATGTTGTGGGACATCTTAGTTGGGTGAAAGGTTTGAATAGCTTAGAGATCCCACATTTTCCTGTAAAATGTTTTTGACCTTGTTGACGGAGAAAATTGTATGGCTGAGCTGGCATAGATTGAACGAATTTCCTGAATCATGAGGAATAAATAGAAGATTATAGAAATAACCAAGAACACCAAGATTTATATGGTTTGAAGAAATTCTCTTACATTCATAAATTGAGCTATGTGAGAAAAGGATCCACTATAAGAGACATTTACATTAATATTATCAAGAATTAGATAAATACATTATGACCACATAAATTCTATTGTTATTGAATATGTTTGCAATCTTTTTTTTATTCTTCATCATTCAAATATACGCTTGATCTACACCACCTCAGGCCATACAATTTTCTCCGCCATTAGACCTTTTTGGTAGACCACGTCATTTATTCAATTAGTAGTCAATTCGTTTGAATTGTATTGTCATTTAGAAAATTTATGCAATCCTTAAAGAATTTAATTCCAAGTATCCCAATGATTATCGATGACTCTCAAAATGTCATTGAATCCAATTTTTGTATGGCACCTATTCTCTCCTCTATTCGGTTGTGCACACTAATCAAAATGTTGCTTTTGAAATTTGATAATCTCAATCAATGAGGTATCACTTTGATGTCTAACGCATTATTTGTATTTTATACATACTAATTTAGGTTTTCTTTTTTAAGCTTATCGTGTGATACATGTCTTAATTTAGTCTTGTACATTATAAGCCAATTCAAACCAAATACAGGAGGAAATGTCATTACAAAGAGAAGTTAGCTCAGGAGAGTAGCGTGTATATCCGGGCCTCTTGAGACTTGCTATAGTAACATTCATGTGCTTTATGTTTTCTAGCTTGTGTATTTTTTTTGCTTGTTTATGAATGCTTATGCATTTCTTGACTAAATAAATTTGTTGTTCTAACAATGAATACTGTTTCAGAAACTTAGGACAGCTATAGCTTCCACTTACTATGGTAATCTTGGTATCGAGGAAAATGATATTTTTGTTTCGGATGGTGCAAAATGCGACATTTCTCGTCTTCAGGTTTATAAATTTATATATATCCACTTTTTTCTTTTCATCAGGAATGCAGCCGTACTCAAGAGTTCTTTTCTTACCTGTCCCAGCCCTCTCTTTAATCTCTCCTGTCCCCATTTTTCCTGATTTAAAGTGGTCCACATGCATCTACTTACTCTGGATGCTTTATTTTTCCTGCAGCTCCTTTTTGGAAGCAATGTGAAGGTCGCAGTCCAAGATCCATCATATCCCGTAGGTTAACTGTACTTCATTGGCTCATATTAATACATCAAAACTATTGACAATCTACTATAAGATTTGTGATTAGGATGCTTATTTGTTTATTTACTTATTTTAACTACTACTTGTGAGGCATAGTAGTAACGTTCATTGGTATTGTGGCAGGAGCAGTCTTTTTTAAAAATTCCTTTCAGCTGATTTTATTTTGGATGTTGCTCCATGTTGTTTTACTTAGTAAACCTTAGGTAATCTCAGATATCTAGATTGGTAGGCGCCTTCATTTTGTTTAAGTACTTTAGTGAATCATGTTGAAACTGATGTTGGAATGCAAAAAGTAGTTTCACTGAATTTTTCTCCCGCCAAAGAAGTATTCTTTTGCGGCATAGGTCTCAATGCCAGTCAAAGCTTCTTCAATATCTTTGGAAAGTGATGATTTCGTCTCACAGACTCATGTGATTAGCTTAGTGTATAGTCTTTTATTTGGCACTCCTTATATTTTTGCATTTTTTTTCTTTTTTAGTTCCATATTTGCAGAAAATCGTCTTAGTCTATGTTGTTTTTACCAGTGGCCTCCAGCCTCATTTTTAATGAATACTATGTTTTTGTTATCTCATGTGAACATTATGTTCTTTTTCTCATTCGATTTGCAGCTAGATTCACCTTCTGCTATAATACTTCTGGGTTTATGCAAAATAGGACCACATTCTGCTATACTCAGCGTACTATACGAGAAATTTTCCAGTGCGAAGGTTTTCTTGATTGATGTTTACCTGTTTTCTATAGGCATATGTAGATTCAAGTGTTATCATGGGGCAGACAGGGCTATTCGAAAAGGATAATGAGAAGTATGGGAATATCGAGTACATGAGGTGCACACAAGAGAATGATTTTTTCCCTGATCTATCTACTGTCTCACGAGCAGATGTCATCTTCTTCTGTTCACCAAACAATCCAACTGGTTCAGCGGCATCGAGAGAGCAGCTGACAAAGCTGGTGCAGTTTGCTAAGGAGAATGGATCGATCATAGTCTATGACTCTGCTTATGCCATGTATATATCAGACGACAGCCCACGAACAATCTTTGAAATTCCTGGAGCAAAAGAGGTAAGCTGTATGGTTCTATATTGTCCTTCATGCATTCAATTCAGGACAGATACCGTGCTGATCCAAATCAAACTGAAGCAATTTAAATCAATTTTTTTAGATGAAGCTGGCTCCAGATGGGCTCAACTCAAAAACCCTTTTCAAGCTGAGCCAACTTAATTTTCATAATCAAACTGAATCTAGTCGGAATTGAGTTGAAAGTGAGTTGAAATGACAGTTGCTTGGGGTGGGTCTTAAACACGCAATCTCAACTTGGGGCGTTATCAAGCATAACTTTTAGGCTAAGCTTATATAATTACAAGTGTCGTGTGAAGCTCGAAATTCACTTGAAACCACCATCTATCCGGTCTCATGGTGTCACTCGAAAACATGAGCTCCTTTTTGTATCAATTCCAAATTTGAGCAGTTTTGAGCAATTCTTTAATTTTTGATTATGTCTTCAGCCCTATTCAAAATCATGATTTTTTTTTTTTATTTGTGGCTGCTGGACATGCTTTGAATTGAGATGAAGAATAGGAATCAATATTATCCCCATCTAGTTTGAGATTAATGCTTTTCTTGTTTGATTGACTAAGTTCAAGCCCTTTAACTGTACACTCATTAAATTCTAGATGCACATTAACTCGAGGCAATTTGTAGTTATTGCATTCAATATCAAAGAATCGAGAGTCAAATTTATATACTCCCTGGTTTTTGCTATAACTGATTACCTTCTTAAAATAAAGGCTTAATAACTAAAATGCCCCTATAGTCAATCCTTAATTACATTTTGGTCCATATTTTTTAAAAGTTTTTCTGATATGCCCCTACAATTTACTTAATATTACAAACGAAATCTCTCCTAAATTATCACTAACAAATTTTTATTTTTACCTTTTATTCTTCAAATTTTCAAAAATATGTTATTCTTGCATATTCTCTCTCTGACCTCCTCTGCCATTGCTCTCCTTTGAGGGGGAGAGAGAGAGAGAGAGAGAAAGAGTGAAAAAAAAGAGTGACCTGTTCTCTTGCAGGAATAGGAGAGAGTGAATAGAAATTAAAATTTGAGAAATTTTAAAATAGAATATTTCTTAGATACTGATAGAAATAATCAGTTTAGACATTTTATGCAATAATTATTATTTGCAGACACTTATTGTTACAAGATTTTCAAAATAAAGACTAATCAAAAAAGTTTTAAAAATTATGGACTAAAATATAATTAAAGGCTAATTATAAGGACTTTTCAGTACAACAACAATAAACTAAGTTTTTGTCTCACTAGGTGGGGTTGACTACATGAATCTTTTATTTCTATTGTAATCTAAATAAATTCTTTTTTAGTTTCAAATATATAAGATTATTCCTTATAGTTTTTTGTTATATTTTTTTTTGGCTTTTCTTTTCCTTTTTCTATATGGGCAAGATCCAATAATCTAATTTTCTTTATTATAGCTTTCAGTTTATGCTTTATATGTCCAAAACATCTAAGTCGATTTTCTCTGAACTTATCCTTAATTGAGGCCATTTCAATCGTTTCATGGATGTACTCATTTTTCATCTTGTCCTTTTTTGTATACTCATTCATCTATCTTAATATCTTTATTTCTATTGACTTATCTTATTTGTGCGTTTCTGTTGTATAGACCTGAATTCAGTACCATATAATATTATTGGTCTTACAACTATTCTATAAAATTTACCTTTAAAGTATAAGTGAAATTTTTCTATCATATAATATGTCAGAGCATTCCCCCACTTTATTCATTCTACTTAGATTCTGCTAATAATATATAATTGATCCTAAATATCTAGGCAGCTCATTTTTTCATACAGGGACCTTTCATTAATTACCTTATTTTTATGCTGCTATTATTTTTTATGCAGGAATAACACTACGTTAATTATTTCTTTTATTGCAGGTTGCGCTTGAGATATCGTCCTTCTCCAAGTATGCTGGATTCACAGGCGTTCGGCTTGGCTGGACTGTTGTTCCTAAGGAGCTGCTCTTCTCTGACGGATCCCCGGTAGCCAAAGATTTCAATCGCATAGTTTGCACTAGTTTCAATGGTGCATCCAACGTTGTGCAAGCTGGAGGTCTAGCTTGCCTCTCCTCTGTGGGTTTGAAGGTCAGTTTTAATTTTTTGACATCCCAACATTAACATTTGGAAATATGTGTGGGAGAACTGGAAAATGGGTCAGGTTTAGGTCAACCCTCTTCTTAAATTTCTCAAAATATTAGAATAGTCTTGCATTTGATTTGGTTATTTGACTCTCCCATTAGCCCTTATTTTATGTGAGTCTGTTGATCAAGATTTAAAATTTTCAATTTAGGTTTTACACGTGTTAATTTAGTATCTGGAACATGAACGACCTCGAACAAGATTGCTGAATGGCCTGGACAAATAAATGTGAAGAAATTCTTGACTATAAAAGGAAAGCTTAGCGAAAAGAAAGGTGTCAGTCAAAATTCTGAGGATTATGACATTAATTGCATCAAAAGATGAAATGTTCGTTTGTAGAGATAAAAAATGGCCACAGAAAAGTGACAACCGAAAGGGGAGGGAAGTGACTATTAAAAGATTAAAAAAAGTTTGATAAAAAGTTACTGTCAGACTCATGCTTAGATAAGCTGATCAAGCTACTTGGAGAGGCCTATAAATGGAAAGGTTCAACAGCATAATATCCCTACTCATTTTTCTCCAAGCTCTAGCCTTAGCACTCTCCGATGATCTCCAACCATCACCAGCTCATCAAAAAAAAGCTACTAGATTATACTTCCTATCGGCAATATTTTCATCCCAAGTTGTTGGAATCTGTTGGCTACCGACACCTCTAGATGAATTCCCAAACAATATATTCTCATTGTATTTGGGCTTGTATTAACTCTTCACATCAATTTACTTCCTACATGCACATTCCCTAAATGTTGTACTTATTTTACTATAGTGGATCTTAAACTGCTAAACTTATTATCATGGTTTTTTACCCATATCTCATGGGTTTTCAACGTAAAAATCCTTTGTTATATTTCTTACTCTTTATTTTTTGAAATCTTGATTTTCATTGACCATCAAGTTTGGAGATAATATTTTCCGCCAATCTAGTTTCAATGTAACCTAGGTCTATCGGGTCGGATTTGAGTTAAGTTAACCTCAACTCGGATTGGAATCCATGATATCCCAGGTCCACTCAAGTCGAAACTTGGTTTGAGTTGGAACCTCGAAATCGGGTCGGGCTGCAACCTGAGTTTTTTGGATTTGACTCGTTTATAATAAATTCAACCGTATTGGATGATATGAAGAGTTTTTCATAGTCCAATCGAGGAGAGTAGAAGATGGTAGAGATAAAATTAGAGAAAAAAATAACATATTGTTATGTTACTTGAAGAACTTCTTCACGGTGAACAAAACTGAGAAAACTCAGATGCATTGTATTTTTATTCTGCAGGCCATGGAAGATGTTGTTAGCTTCTACCAAGAGAACACGAAAATACTGGTGCACACCTTCTCCTCACTTGGATTCAATGTGTACGGAGGGAGGAACGCACCGTACGTGTGGGTCCATTTCCCGGGCAGGAGCTCATGGGATGTGTTCGCCGAGATCCTGGAGAAGGCTCACCTGGTCACCACCCCGGGCAGCGGGTTCGGGCCCGGAGGCGAAGGCTTCATCAGGGTCAGCGCCTTCGGCCACCGGGAGAACGTTCTCGAAGCTTCGAGAAGGCTGAAAACCCTCTTCAAGTAAGCTCTCGATTATTCCGTTGGGCAAATATGTTGTTATCTGCTTAATATAAATATATGGGGATGGATGCATTTGATGAAATTTGAAAAATATCTTCGTTTTTTCTGAATTTGATACTCTGGAATTTGGAAATGCCCCAAAATAAATGTGAGTGAATTTGGCAAAATTTAGAGTGGGCATTTTCAAATTTTTGTCTGAATTTTGAAACGAGGATATGCTTTGTTTCTATTAACATGCGCATGAATATAAAAATTTCTCTTTTTTAAAGGGCAGAGAGAAGTAATTTTCCTGACCGTTAATTAAATTGGGCTTAATGAATGATTTATTCTAAAATTTTTGAGGGGCATATAAGTAAAATCATAAGTGTCAAACCTAAATATGTAATTTAATTGGTTTTCTTTCTAAATTGTGCTCTGTAGAAAATTTTTATTAACTTTAATATTTGAATTCAATGTATGTTATTTATAATGTATCAATTATTGGGCAAAAATATATTGTAGGTCATGTGAATGACGCAATTTATAATATAATAAGTTGTGTCATGACGTATTGTTTGTAAGATGTGTATGTCACATGAGACTCACGGATTGAACATTGGCCNTTTTTTATTAAAAATTATTGAGTATGTGAAGTAAAATATTATTTTTTATATTAAAATTTATATGGAATAATTAAAATAATTTATTTATTATTATTATTGATATTTTTTAAATTAGTACTATTTTGGTCCTGTTTTGGTTCTTGCGTCAAACAGGGCCTCTGTTTGGTAATAAGAAAAAAAAAAAGAAGATTTGATTGGAATTTTTAACTATTTTTAAAAAATATGTATGATATGAAATACAGTAGGTTTGTTATATTAAAAATTGTATATGATGTGAAATAAAGTTGATTGATTTATTGAAAATTATGTTGAATATGAAATAAAATGATTGTTTAATGTTGAAATTTGTATAAGGTGAGATATAAAATAATTTTTTAAGTTTTTTTTAAAATAAGTTTAAGATTTTAATTATGATTAATTTTAATTATGATTTTTAGCCCATTGATATGGCCTAATTGGATAGTTATATGTGAATTTTATGAAACACAGAGAAAATTTGTGTAAATTATATACTTAAATATCATTTCTTTTTCATCTCTAAATAAATTGATAAGGATAAAAATGTTGGCATTTTCCTAAGGCCACATTTTGAAGTATATAACTGGCTTATGCCAGACTCAGCTTTAGTTATTATCATTAAAATTTTTATATAGTTTGATTGCATGTGAATTTCATGAAGCCATAGAAAACTTATAAATACTAAGATATATGTTGAATATCTTCATTTCCATTAACCTGCCTTTCACATAAGTCTTCCTCCAGCTCAGCTTCTTCCTAGCTGGCTATATTATTCCTTTCCTTCTTCCGATCATTAAATTTTCATAGGAAGCACTGGATGGCCTATCGTCGTGGCTGTGTGAACCACACATCGTGGTCGAAGTTTTCGCAGGGAATAAAGCTTTTTTAATCCAGCCAAACAACCCCTAAACCCTAGAAACAAAGAAAATAAAATTTTAGGGAAAATAAGCCTTCAAAGCTTGAATGGAGATCCATATATTCGATGCCCTTGCGATCAGAGGTTCAGTAGATGAAGATCACCTTCGGTAGAGCAGTGCCATCGCACGCATCGCTCTGCTGGGTTTTTGAAAGATAAAGGAGATAAATGAGTTAAGGGTATTTTAGTACTTTGCAAATTAATAAAAATTAATAAATAATAATTTCAGAATTTCATTTAACGGAAACATAACAACTATCGTGAATTATGGACCTAATTGATATATTTGTTTCGCATGGAAGAACTTGTATGATAACAATTATGCGACTAAGGACCTGAAAGTTAAATTTTAGGGTAAATAGCATCCAGTTCCCTCTTATTTTTAAGTATGTGTAAATGAATCCCTCAAGTATTACGATGTGATAATCTGATTTTTTATTATAAACAAACGTGTAAATAGGTCAAACTCAAGGAAGGACCTATTTAAACATTTGTTTAAAATAAAAGATCAGGTTGCCACATCGTAATACTTGAGGAACCCATTTACACATACTTAAAAATAAGAGGGACTTGCTTGCTATTTATCTTAAATTTTAAAAAACATAGACCTGCATCATATTAAGCTCTAAACTCAGAAACCTAAGTGTAATTTACCCTTAAAATTTTGATATGCATTTAAGGTTTTTTTTTTTGACTTGAGGGTAATTCCTCAAAAAAGCTAAACACTATTAATAGTTAATAAACATATGTGTTTGTGCATAGTTTAATATCCAAGTGGTTTTAAATTCAAATATAATGAATTATAAAGTTAAACCAAAAAGCACTATTTTTTATGCATAGTTTAATTAATTAAGCAGCCTTGTGTTTTTAGAAAGCTAAGTTGATATAATGAAATATAGAAATAAAAGTTTTTAGGCTCCTTATAAGCTGATTTTTACTTCAATAATATTGTAAATGTGTAAATAATAAAATAATATCAAGAACAAAATAATTTAAATTATTATATATAAATAATTGAAAGTCAATATTATGAGTTTGACAAGCATCAGCACAATGAGCAATCTCTCTAGAAGGAAGACTATATGGATTAGCTGCAGAGGGTCGATATTTCCACCAATTATAAACAAAAATATCAGTAGTACTCATAAAATAGAACTCAAATGCTAGAAAAAGTCAAAGAAACCTTGTAATAATATCATACACCAACACATCTAATAATATTAACTTATATATTAAGTATTATATCATATCAAAATATATAATTAGAATGAGATATATAATATGCTAAAGGTTTGCAAATAAATTCGAAGAATCAAGACTTAATTCAGAATCAAACCAAACTGATCAATTCGTTTTGGTTCAGGTCCAGTTCTAAGTTTACTGGAACCAATCAGTTTGGGTCGGTTTTCAATTCTCTTGTTTGGGTAAACCGAAACCTATTCGAATCAGATTAATTGTTAATTATTAAATATTGTATGGTAATTAGTTACGATCCTTTAACATAAGCATTGATATTTATTTATTTGGGGGATTTATATCTGTCACCTTCAAAGATTCATTATTTTCAAGCGGTACTGTCAAAATTCATTATTTTCATACAGTATCTATATCTAACTTTAAAAGCGAAGTACTACCTGTAAATTTACCTTAAAATAAAGAGTACTGTCTGAAAATAGTAGATTTTTAAGGGTGACAGATGTAAATTTTTTTATTTATTTTTAGTACGAGTTATGATTGATTCGAGATTAAAATTTATAATTTTAATTATTCAAGTGAAATTATTTGATTTTGAATTATTGTTATTATATTTCTTATATTAGTACGAAGAGAAATTATGTTTTAAGCGTGCAATTGAACCTGAACCGGAATGGAATTAAAAAATTCGATTCGTGCCTGTTTTGAGTCCAATGAACATAGTTCGATTCTAACTTTTGAAATCATAAAGTTGAGTTTAGTCGGTTCAGCTTCGATTCTCAGTAGAACCAAATCGAATAAACATATTATTTTAAAAAAAATTGAATAAACATATAAAACGAATAAACATATAAGATGTCATTTTGTCGTCTTATCCTTCTCCAACTAGGCTTGTCAACTGATCGGATCTAGATCGGGTTGACCCCGACCCAAATCCGATTCTAATATATCCGGATCGGATTAAAAATCAGATCGGATCGAGGTCAACCCAGCCAAATCCGTTCCATGACCCGCCACAGTTCGGATTTTCGGATCGGATTTCAGGTTGACCCGGAACTTTTTTTACATAATCAAACACTATTTTTTCAATGACTACAACTATTAGTTGTACATATATTCTTATATTTTTAAATAAAATTTTGATCACTAAAATATTACACAAAAATAAAGCGCAATTCTGTTAAAGCTAGCACTAAATATTTCATCTCAACGGTAAAAAATATTTGTAGCTATTAATCTCACTTCACAATATAAATACTTACTGATTACTGCACTTAAAATAACTTATAATAGCCTCTTTAATAATTATAGGTTTTAGTCACATTTAAAAATCTTCATAAAATAAAATAATAATTAACATATACAATTAAATAATAAATATATAAATAAATAAAATAATTTCATATTTATAAATTTCGAGTCGGATCAGCATTGACCCGGATCCGATTCAGTAATACTTAAACGGAGCGAATCATTTTTTTCAGAATAATCGTGCGAGTCAAAAATTTATTTTATTTTATAAGATAATCGATTCGAATCACGAATCGAATCGGATCAAGATCTGACCCGTTTGCAGGCCTATCTCCAACTACGCTTCTCGAGTTCTCCTTCAGCGCTTCGCCATGGCTCCTTCGTGTGCGTACCCAAGCGGAATCGTCCCGCGTCCCCCCTTCGAAACCGCAAGCTTCGCCATCTTCGTGCTGCCTCCTCGGCATATATCCTCCAAATCGACCCTCGCCTCCAGAGCTCTGAGGGAATGGCAGGAGTACGAGGACGCTGTGAGGGAGAAGGACCTCGCCAGAGCGCTCCGCTTCCTGAAAACCATGGACGCAGCGCCGAATCTTATCCGCCCCACAACTCCTCGTTCCCCGAGCTCTACGCCCCTCTTTAATTCTTCGATCTCTTACACGCCGGACCTCCCTAGGCCGGAAAAGGACTGGGAGGTGCTCGATACGTGCCTGAACGCCGACGACATGAGGCTCGTCGGAACCGCCTACGCCTTTTTGAGAGATCGTGGGCTGCTAGCGAGCTTTGGAAAGTGCAAAAATATTGGTATAATTGCCTCATATTCATTCATCTTGACTAGTTGATTTGTCAAGGATGACTAAGGCCGCTTGTATCTTAATTTTTTGCGTTTGTATTATTTTATTGTTTGCATAGTTTTGCTGCTCATCATTCTTTCTTGATTCGAACTTGAACAGCAACTAGTTCTTCCACGATTAATGGAAATTTTGAAGTTTTATCATAGAGGAAAAATGAATAATTCTTATGCGATGGTCGATCCATCTAACTTTTTTAATGATGTATAATGCAAATATGGTGGGGGACGGGAGGGTGGCTATTGAATAATAGAACATTGGTGTATATAGCATGTGCGTGTTCCTCTTTTGGAAAGCAAATTTGGCAAACTCATGGAGGCTTTTGGAATGGAATTTTTCAATTTCTATCACACATTTTACAATCTTCAATCTTATAAATGCTTAAGATGCCAGTGAATGATGCACATCTGGATTATGAGCATCTAGCAAGAAAGATTATAGACTAGTGGTCATGAAGAGGCTAATGGATATGATTAATGTTTGCAACTACATGTTAGAACATCCTTCAGAAGTGTTTCAATTAATTATCCTTCCTTTTCTATGTGGAACACAATTTTATTGACATTCCTTTGAAATTTGTCTCCTTTTTAAATAATCGTGAGAGCAGTATATACATGTTATCTTTACCGCACTAACAGCCCTGTTTTTGTATGATTATCCCCTCTTTGATCGTACATGCAACTTATACGTTGACATGTGCTGTTTTCTGTAGTAATTAATTGACTTTGTAACAATCTAAGATCGATCTTTCATGCAGACAACTTTTATTGGTATCATTCTTTATTCTTTGTCTGGTTTATGCATAAAATGTGCAACATAGGAGGGACCACTGAAGCTTAACTTGTTGAATTGGGAAGAGGTGATAATATTGCCTCCATAATCGTACTTGCAGAATATTTATCTTATAAGTGGTTGCATCATTTACTGTGCTATTTATTGCAACTCTTTGTTATGCTACATCTTTGTCTGATATAGTTAAGCCTTTTTATTCTTTTTTCTTGATGCAGTCCTGGATGGAACTAGAGATGTGACACCAACAGTCTTGAAGGAATTGACTGGCTTGGAAGGTAAACTTTATAGGGAGCTTGGATTTTCAATTGTTCTCTTTTGTAAATTTCTTATGTTTCTTTTCCTTAACTCCTGTTAAAATCTCTAAATTAACCATTACTTGCGATGAAAATGTTTCATTTCTTAACTTCTTATCTTCATTACTGCAATCTTTAAACTCTTTTTCTGAGATTTAATTGTTTACTGAGCTAGTGATGTATGTTCCACTTTAACAGCTTCTAAGCTTGCACCTAAGAAATGGGGTCTATCAGGAACATCAAGAATTCTATTGCTTGCATTTCTTGGTGGTTCTAATCTTCTCATCTCACAAGGAATAGACATAAGGCCTAATCTGGCAGCAGCTTTAGCTTTGGCCATTATAGATGCAATTTTTCTAGGCGGTACCTGCCTTGCTCAAATATCATGCTTTTGGCCTCCTTATAGGCGCCGTGTTCTTGTACATGAAGCAGGGCATCTTCTTACCGGTGAATCTTACTTTAGATTTTCATGTTCGACCTCATAATACTAAAATCTTGTGAGACTTTGCAGTAGAAACATTCCTTGGACAATGTCTAAAATCTGAAATTTCTTCCGTTCATGAAATTGTGGTTTGAAGAACTGTGTGGTTTTCTTACTGCAGCTTATCTCATGGGATGTCCTGTAAGAGGGGTGATTTTGGACCCAATTGTGGCAATGCAGATGGGCATTCAAGGCCAAGTAATGCTACTTTCATTTACATTTTTTTATGCCTAGATTACCATTTTCATTTCATTACTCTTTGAAAAGCTTTTATAACTGTCTGTCAACCTAACATCAACGCTCAGCAAGTTGGGATAAGATGATCGATGATGATAATAGTGATGCATAATCATAAGGCACCGAACATCCTCTCTACCCCCTCACCCCTCTCATATGAAAAGAAAAAAAAAAGTGGATTTCTTTGATGGGCATCTGTTTCTACTGGAATTTCATTGTTGTAAATTAGTTGGGTTAAGTTTATTGATGATGATATTAGTGATTTATCATTATAAACCACTGATCATGCCTTTGATGGGTACCTTTGTCTACTGAAATTTAGCTTTGTATTTTCTAAATCTAAAGAAGCTTAATATGAGTGTACAGGGATTACATCTTAATCCTTTTCAGGCTGGGACTCAATTTTGGGATGAAAATTTGGAGAAAGAGTTTGCAGAAGGTCGACTTAGTAGCACTGCTTTTGACAGGTTAAATATTTAAAGGTTCAAAACATGCAATCACAGAAAATGAGCAGCTTTTTCCATTGCTCCTACAGCTCAAATCTGACATGCTCATATTCCTAATAACATGCCCAGGTATTGTATGGTTCTTTTCGCTGGCATTGCAGCTGAAGCTCTTGTTTATGGAGAAGCAAAAGGTGGAGAAAATGATGAGAATTTGTTCAGAGGTGTCTGTCTGCTCTTGAAACCTCCATTGACTGTAGCACAGGTCTTTTCGAATTCTCTCATTTCATTGGGAGAATATTTATATTATCAGGATTCATTACCAGTTACTATTCTGATTATTTGTTTCTTCCAATCTATGAGCTCAGATGTCGAATCAGGCGCGTTGGTCTGTTGTTCAATCCTATAATCTTCTTAAGTGGCACAGGCATGCACATCGTGCTGCTGTGAAGGCTCTAGAGGCAGGCCATAGCCTCAGTATAGTCATCCAGAGGATCGAAGAGGCAATATCCTCTGGAAGCTGACTGAAGGAGGCTCTTGGGCTTCAATAGATTCCAAGCTGATGGCAGCAAAACCGCCAAGGTTCGATTTCTTTACCTATCATACATCGTATGCTAAAGTATCGAAATCTGATACGAGATGCATGCTTTTCTTGTGTGATCACATTGCATCACAGGGTTTCCCAGTCTTGAGCAAAACATGCATTTTAATGAACATGAGATGTAATAAAAAAATCAAAAATGATTTTGATGATGATAATAAAAAATGATGTGTCATAATTGGAATGTTATATTAGGGCTACTTACAAAATTAATATACAGTATGACATGTAATCAACCTCATTTGTAGCAGTTAATCTGAAAATTTTTGTGTAACATTTCTTATCTATTCTCTTTATAATGGTAGCAGTTTTCCCTCAGGGGAAATGCGTTTCCTTTTTCACGTCCGTGTTTCCACGTTTCCTTTCTATTCATGTTTCCATCTCCGTCCATTGTGTTCGTTACGAAGTTCGATCCAGAATATGAAGAGGTGGGAGATGACTGAATTTCTCTCAGAGGATCTTTTTATGATCGGCATTTAAGAGGGAGACGAATGGCTGACGGGGTATGCGATGGGGAGCTTGGCCGGCAAAAACGGAGATGGGGAGCTCGAGCGACAGAAACGGAGATGGGGAGCTCGAGCGACAGAAACGAAGATGGGGAGCTCGACAAGCGGAAGCGAATATGGAACGATCCCAAAACATGGAATAAATGATGGGGCAAGCGCGATGCGATCATCTCGCCATCCCCTGTCTCAACTCTAACCAGCTCTGCATTGTCCCCATCTTCCGCGGTCTCAAGCTCCTCCATGAGCTCGACCTTAGCAGCAACTGCTTCGCCGGAAATTTTCCGGTCGATCATCCTCTCCGTTCCTTCCATCCGCTGCCTCGGCCTCTGGTTCGCGCTGGTTCCGAGCTCCCCCTACCTACCGCCGGCGAACCGCAACATTGTTACATCGCTTTGCCGATATAACCAAAGATAACCGCTCTGCCGATAGCTCTTGAATATTCACCTCCAAGTTTAAGCCGCCGCCACCCTTCCGCTCGGAGCCATCCTGCGAAAAGAAATGAGAACAAAACAGAGCAAGGAAGCCAAGAGCTTCATGGCGGATTCCATTCTTCTTGACTCGGCGGTGAGCCATTTTCTTAACCTGGCAGAGACCATTGAGAGGATAGCCGGCTTCACGGCGGGGAAAGGCCATGACAACCGCTACGCAAGCGACGATGTCGGCGCCGGCAGTGGTATGCGCTTCGGGGAGGAGAAGGGATTCAACAGCGTGCCGGTGGACACCCTCGAGATGTCGAAGAGCTACACCTTATTCCTCGACATTCCCAGCCTGCCGAAATCGGAGATCCAGGTGAGACGATGATGGATAGTTCTCTTGGGATTAGGGGAATTGCTGGTTCCTCTGGTGATTTCCGCTGAGATTGGAAAGCTTATCTTCTCTGATTTGCAGGTGACGTTAAAACCCATCTCTTCACCTTTCTCTCTAAACAACTCTTACTTTGAACATTAACAAGTCAAAATAGCTTGTTAATATATTTTCTTGATTTTCCAAATAGATCAGGTTCAAATTGACTTGGTATTTGGTATAACAATTTTCTGAGCAATGCATAGGAATTTAGATGTTGCAGCTGAGTTTGAGATAAGTCAATGACAATGATCTCGTGTTACATATTCAACTTCTGGGTTTATGTAAAGAGGTAGCTTGTGATCTCAACTTCTGGGTTTAGTTTTGTTTTGCATAATTGAGGAGTTTGGCTGGTAAAAGGCATCATGCAGTGATCTCTCTTATTGTTATTTTTTAAAGTTTGTTTTAATTTTTTTATGTTTTGGTATGCTTAATCTATATTTTATATTTCAGGAGTTATGGAGTCTGAAGCTTAACTTTCATTCTCTGGTTTAATTTTCATTCAAGCTAATAGTGTGTTATCCAACAATATTAACTGAATTTGTTCCTGTTTTATATGCTCCGCAGTCTTCCACAGTTACTTTCATGTTCCATCTTTCTTACATCTTCTCATGAATACAATTATAGAATTGTTTGTTATTTTATTTGTGTCAGTGAGAATTAGGATTACATTATAACTTTAGTTTAAATGTCGAAAATGTGTTAGATACCATTAAATGATTGAAAGACCTTTATACGTACAAAGGTTTTAATTATCTCCCTACTTTGCTTCTTTTTTTTTTGTGAAAGCGGCTTCACTTTCTTTTTGTGCCTTTGGAGTACTTTATCAAAGCATGTTCAGGTTTTGTAACTGATGAAAATGTCAAGATGAGGGAGTCTAAGCTACGTATTGCTCTTATCAGTGATTCAGAATTCCAGATAAAAGAAGACAAAATCATAGAAGTAGCACAGGTGAAAGTTGATTTATTGCCTGCTTCATTCAGATTATTCTATCTAATTTTGCTTGAAGTTCTTAAGTTTGCTTGTACATTATCCTGCACTTTAACCCTCCATTTACACTTCCTTTCACACGTCGCAATGAAATATCTCTAGAAGTCCAAAGGAAAATGATATAGGTTCATTTTTGTTTGTATGTTCTATATTAAACACGATGTACATAGAACATTATACTTTCATAGTACAAAGTTAAATAATATATTGAGGTTGTACTTTAAGAGTTTTGGTAATTTATTCTGATATTGCATCACACTATGTATTCAAAGGTTAATGAAACTAAGATGTGGATACTTAGATAAAAGAGTGATTGTATTATAGTAAAATCATATTTGGGATAAAAGTGACTTCTATATATGATAGCATGAGAGAAGAAAAGTTTAAGGTGGTTTGTCATCCATTTTTGACGTATAAAGGCCTTTCAAATTATGTACATACCATTAAATGATTGGCACTTTAGTTTTAGGTTTTAAATCTTAAAATCACTTAACTAAGAACAACAACTTCTTCATATTTGCCAGCGTCGACTTCATGTCCTTCCAGCAAGTAAGTTCTCCCCGGAGCACCGAAGGCCCAAAATTTATTTACCTTAATAAATTGTCATGCAATTGAATCAATTGTAAGCAAGATGACATGTAATTATCTATCATAATTACAATAAAATATCTGCCCTTAAGCGACTTCAGTCATGTATCTACGTGCTTAGACAACATCATGAACTTTGCTCCAATAAAAAGCTGAGATTGGGAGAGCACAAAGAACAGTTGCTTGGTCTTTCTATGTTTGCAAAGACCTGAATAGCAAGCTTCCTAAGCCCTAGGGGTTAAACAATTTTAGAAAGAGTTGAGAGTAGCAATAAGAGCACCAATTCGTTGAGATCTTGCTCATTTGTAAGCTTTTTCCTACAGTAAGGCTCTCATTATCATTATTGTTATACAAAAAATACCATTCATACATAAATTGTTATACAAATTTATTTGTTAGTTCTACATTCCATATTAGTGCAACGCTAGGGGAAGATACTTTGATTGTGAAAGATCTCAGATTTTTTTAACTATAATATTTCTGGAATAACGTCCTATAATATTTTTTCCCCTTAACAGCAAAAATTTAGCCCCTGTTTGTTTGGATTTCAGCAGATAAATGAAAATATGACAAAAATATAGTGTAGATAAGATAAATCCTCAACAAGGAACCTAATAAAAACAGTTTTTTATTAATAATTTTTTGTCTGACTTGATCAAAGTTGCTTCGAAGTTGATTCTAACTCGGTTTGGCAATGAATTAGGCGTCATTGTTTGATCCTACAAGTCAAATACATGCATTCTATTCTCCTCCCATAGCCTTCAGTTGTGATCAAATGTAAATGCACCGGATGAAGGATAACAGCAAGTAAAAATACTTTTATTACAATGTTTGATTTTAGCCTTGGTTCTCTTTAACTGCAAAGACCCAAACAGCAAGCTTCCTAAGCCCTAAATGTTAAATTAGAATTATTCTCAATGAATCTGATCCAATTTTTTTCATCGGGTTTGGATGAAGACCAAAGATCTTGAGCGACCGTTCACGTTTTTTATTTTTCTTATCAATGAATAGATCTCTTTACTTGTACGACTTAGATGTCTCGTATTTCTCGAAAAAATGATTCGATTGTTGGGATTTGGTGATACTATAATATAGGACGTGTATTTAGGGTATCTTTAAATTAATATTTTATATTTTGAGTGTCTAATGAGTAAATATGATAGTTTCATATGAATATATGTAATTTCTTCTGAAAAATTTATGTAAAGAATACATTAATTATAAAAAATTTATATATTTTTTTATTAAAAATAAAAATATTATATATATCACATTAAAAATTTAAAAAATTATACATCATATGTTATACATTTCATATGATGTTTTTAAAAAGGTTATAAATTAAATTACTAATGTATTTTTATAGATTTTATTTTATTATGTATAATACACAAGTCTATAATATAAGCTTTTATCTCGTTACATTAAATTTATAGTAAATTTTATATATAGCTAATATATAAAATAAATAATTTATTGAGTATGATGTTAAAATTTAATATTTAAATTTTAAAATTTAGTTTTTAATCTTAATGTACTTTAGAGAATAAGATTTAATATTCTAGACTATAAGTTGTAATTTTAAAATTCAAGATTAGAAAAATAAGGTAATTTTATTGGAAACTGATGTAAAATTTAGGGGTAATTCCACTAAGGCCCCTGAGGTGTACTCAACTTGCCACGCAGGTCCATAATTTTGAAAACATGCCCAACAGGTCCCCAAAACTTACTGTATAGGTCATTATGGTCCTTCTGTGATAGTATCCGTTAAACGTAGTTAAAATTATGAAAATACACTTTATATCCTTTTAAATTTTCGGCTGCCCACCGCTTCGACGTGCGCGCTCAGGCGACCGGCAGCTCGCGGTCGCCGGCAGCGC
>JAEMOT010001641.1:69459-131722 GCA_019297695.1 Apostasia ramifera | reverse complement strand
ATTTGGAGTGCAGATTTAGTCAAGAAAGAAATACTTATATTGGAGATGTGACAATTGGTGATCAAATTGTCAAGAAGAGTGAGCGTTTTAGATACCTTGGATCAATTATACAAAATGATGGCGAAATAGATAATGACGTTATTAGCAGGATTCAAGCAGGCTGGGTAAAATGAAGAAATGCTTCTGGTGTGTTATGCGATAGAAAAATTCCATCTAAAATTAAGGGTAAATTTTATAAAACTGTAATAAGACCAGCGATGATATATGGTGCTGAATGCTGGCCTGCAAAGAAGAAACATACAAATAAAATAAATGTTGCAGAAATGAGAATGTTAAGATGGATGTGTGGATATACACGAAAGGATAGAATGAGAAATGAGTATATCCGAAAGAAAGTTGGTGTTGCACCAATTGAGGATAAACTTAGAGAAAGTCGGCTTCGATGGTTTGGACATCTAAATCGTAGGCCAATTGAAGCTCCAGTTAGAAAAATTGAGTTATTGGATTTTGCCCATGTACAAAGAGGAAGAGGGAGACCAAAGAAGACATGGCAAGAAACTATAAGGAGTGATCTTAATTACTTAAATTTAGATAAGAATTTGGTAACTGATAGAGCGCAATGGAAATAAAGGATTCATGTAGCCGACCCCACCTAGTGGGATTAAGGCTTGGTTGTTGTTGTTGTTGTTGCTTTGCTGTTGGATAGCTTCAACTTGTATTTGTATTTCTCATTATTATAGTGTTATCTGTGTTTGTTCTCTTTGAGGGTATTTTTACTTTCTGGATATTTCTATATCTTATACTTTCCCATTTACACATTAAAGTTCAAGGGAATTTATTTGAACATGTTTAGTTAGCTTTGTAAGTGAAAAACAAAGGCTCTAACTGGGATAAATATAATGTAACTAGAAACGATCACAACATGGTTTAAAAACCAATAAAAATGTTGATGAGGATTTCATGTACATTAGGGTTTGCCAACATACTTAGGTTGCAATGATAATTCATGATTCCAGGAGTTTTAGGTCTAAAATATTGTCAATTTCTTTGCAAGCTTTATATCAATTATCATGCTCTTCTTTGAAAATATGTTGTGATAATCAGGAAGCTTTAGAAGAAGTTGGTTGAAGAAGCTGAGCAGGACATTGTACGGAAATTGGAAAGGTTGTTGATGTTGTTTACCAAACTATTAGCAACATAATGGTAACACTTTCTTAATTATTTGTATTGTATATGACTATGGAAATTTAGAACTGACAAAGAAATGACGTTTTCTATATCTTTTTAGCCAATAATTTCAAAAACTCTACAATGAAATGCTAAAATTTCATTTGACAAATATGTTTCAATTTGTATCTGTTTAAGTTAGAAATTTTGGCTTAGCAATTGTATAGCATTTTTTTTTTTTTGAAGTAAATTGTATAGCATTTTGATGATCAGTTATATATTTAGAATCATAATACCATCTAGAATTATATATTTGAGTCATTGCTTATATAATTGATAAAAACTTTAATATTTACTTGTTAGTTGTTCCTTTTAAAGTTGTTCCTACTTCGAAGATAGCTTTTATCTGTTATATTTATTTTGAGTATTGTTTTTTTGACAATTTAAGTTTGATTTTTCTTATCATGCATATATCTTTGAGCTAACACGACAATGATATCTTCATGATAATATTAGTTCAACTTTTATGTTCTACATATATCTTTGTATAGCTTCATGATTCATAATGTAATAGCCAGTGGATATTGAAAACAGTCCAGATTATAATCTAATTGGACAATTACTGCTTCCAAATGTTAGTTCTATTATGCTTTGTGACCAAAGCTATTCAGATAAAAATGTATACAGAACTTGTAAAGTTGCAAATTTATAAAATATCTTATTATTATGAGTACATTTTAGTTTTGTTTAAACTGTTCTCATAATGTAATTACTACAAGGGTAAGGGTATTTGTTTCCAAAAGAAACAAAATTCCCTGTTTATAGGATAAAAAGAAATAATTATTAATGTTTTAAGGCTATAGTATAAATAAAGTTTTTTTAATATTGAGATTTATGTTAGGTGTCAAAACAAAGTTAATTTAAATAGTAATTTATATAGAATGTAAAATAAAACAAAATTTGTATATAATATTAACATAACAAATTAAGTAGGGGGGGCGTTTGGTTCAGTGTTATCTCAATGTTATGTTATGTTATCTTTAAAAAATAATTATTTGGTTTAATGATATCTTTAAATAACATTATAATTAATTACAAAAATGCCATTACATGCTGACATTTAGATGTCACCCTAAATCGGGCGACATCTCAAGATAACACCGTCAATTTGTCATTATAATGTCAATATTTCCAACTAAATAAAAATTATTTAGATAGCATTGATATTTTCTAATATCATAACATTGAACCAAACAAATGTTCATTGATGAATAACAATGATATTTAGATAACATGACATCTAAATAATATTGACATTAAAATAACACTGAACCAAACGCCCCCTAGATGTTTTTGAGATCAATTTGGGGTAATTTTGGCCTCTTTGCAAACAGAGTCGCTGCATATTTTTGGTAAAAATTTAAGTTACACAGTAAGGCATGGATAAGTGACTGCAGTCTTTAGCTTGAAAAAGCTTTGCTTGAAAAAGTTAAACTGCATAGGAACTAAAATGGCATGGATGAATTAACTGCAACTTATTTGTTCTTTAGGTAAATAGTGCAATGTTCTTTTGCTTTATATAAAATGTTTTTTCTCTGTGAAACTTTTGTTAGAATATTTATGAAACTGCTATTCAATGTTTTAAATAATATCTTTCATTTTTTTGGATAAGATGTTCATAGCAATAAATTTCGTTTGATCTCATAAAATTGTTTTCACCCTTACAGGTTGTCGGCAGCCATTAAGGTGGGTAAGCCGATATTGCCATTAAGCACCCGTGCAAGAGGACAGCCACCTGAGCATAGGGATGCATCATTGGACCGGTTCGATCCGGAATAAGAACCGGTTCGGTCCAGAACCGGTTGAACCGGACCGGTTCTAACCGGTTCCGGGCCGCAGAACCGGTCCGGACTGGTTCTGTGTAAGCAGAACCGGTTATCCGGTTCGGAACCGGTTCCGGTTCCGTTCCGGAACCGGTCCGATTCATTTATAAAAAAAACAAGAAAAATATATGGGGGGCAGCGCCTACGCGTGCGCCGCGCGGGCGCTGCCCCCGTCCCCATAACATCTGCATGCTGCCAGCTGCAGATATTATAAAAAAAAAAAAAATTTTTTTTTTTTTTAGTTGAACGGTCATTTGACCGTTGCAATTTGCAAACAGTCAAATGACCGTTTTAAATTCTAAAATAACTATTTTAAGGTCATTTTAGACTTTTTAACATGTATTGAACTTTCTATAAATAGTATAATTTTTGTTATGATAATTCGTACAATTTTCATTAATTTCATCTCTTCTTTTACTCTGTTAAAAAATCTGCAAACACGTTCTAATGGCTTCCCAACGTCGATTCTCTTGCAGTTCTTCCTCAAGTCGCCAAGGGAATGTTGATCCGAAGTATGTTCCACAACTCGATTGTCTTCCTGCACTCAGTGAGAATTTTGACGAAACTTCAGAACCTGATCTCGATCTATCTGCGGAACATAATCTTGAGGCAAGTGGAGATGTTGGCACCGGCACTGGCCCGTCAAAACGCAGTAAGGTATGAGATTTTTTTGATTTACAAATTAAACCGAATAGCAATTCTGAGAGATCTGAATATGTCGCTATTTATAAAATTTGTAAAAATCAATATTCATATAAACAAGGTGGAACCGGTGGTGAGACCGGTACATTTAAGAAACACCTAGTTAGATTTCATAAATTTGATTAAAAAACTTGTCAACCTACTACTATAGAGCCAACCCAAACACAACTCAATCCACAGAGTGGATCGATGCCGTGGGCTTTTAGAAATGATAAAGCACGTCGAGGTTTAGTTCGATTTGTAGTACGAACCGAACAACCTTTTACTATATCTGAAAAAGAGGGATTTTTAGAATATATTGTTCAATATTTACAGCCACAGTATACTCGTATTTCTAGGCATACACTTAAAAAAGATTGTATGTCAATGTACGATGAATATAAAAAATCTCTTATCGAACACCTCAGTAATATTAGTTATAGGGTTAGTTTAACATCTGATATTTGGACTAGTATTAGTGGCGCGAGTTATTTAGTTGTTACTTGTCATTGGATCGATGAAGAATGGGGAATGCAAAAACGGGTATTATCTTTAGATGTATTAGATGAGGCTCATACGGGTTCAACCATTTTTTCTTATATTCGTAATATTTGTAAAATTTATGGTATAGAAAATAAAATTTTTAGTATTACTTTGGATAATTCCTCGAATAATAATTCTGTAGTTAATTTTTTACAGCAATTTTTAAGGCTTCCTCTTTATGGTTCTCTTTTTCATGTTAGATGTGCATGTCATATAATTAATTTATGTGTTTTTAGTGCTTTTAATTCCCAACATTTAATTATCGATAAATTTAAGCATGTTGCAAAATGGATTCGTTTAAATTCAAATATTAGGCGTGAATGGAAACGTGTTTGCGTATGTGCCGGAATAAATTGTGTAAAATTTTTATTAACTGTAGAAAATAGATGGAATTCACTCCATCATTTGTTCGAATCACTTTTAACGTACGAAGATTTGCTAATTGTTTTTTACAATTCATATACAATAAACCATGACCTTCAATTATATTCTTATAGTTGGATTTTTTTAAAAAAGATTTTTGAATTATTGTCCATTTTTAAGGAGTCTACTGAAAATTTTTCAGGTTGTTATTATCCAACTTCATCTATTTTTCTGTCTTATATTTTTCAAATATTTCAAAATTTTTTAGAGTTTAGATCAGATCCAATTCTGAAAACTTTTGTTGCTGACATGGAATTAAAATTTAGAAAATATTGGGAAAAAATTTCACTTTTATATTCAATAGCTGCTATTCTTGATCCTCGTCAAGGAATCAAAGCTATTGAAATTTTTTATGCGGAATATTCTAATTTCTTGGGGAGTAATACTGATGCCGAAAAAGCATCAGTTTTTACAACTCTCCAAGATTTGTTTTCTCTTTATTACAGTGAGCAGATTGCGAGCAGGAATGTGAAACATGTGAAAATACAAACAGCAACAAAGAAAAAACCCGGTATTTTTAACGTTCTTAGGTCAGCTGCAGCAAAAAGATCTGTTGCTACAGATAAAAGAAAAGCAACTATTGGAGAGCAATCGATAACACAGAATCAAGCCCCTATAAATTTGAACGAGTTGTAATTCTATTTACATCTCGCGGAGAAATTTGATGATGACATGAGCTTGTTGGCATGGTGGAAAAGCTCATCAAAGTAATATCCCGTTTTATCTGCTTTGGCACGAGATGTATTAGCAGCACAAGCTTCAACTGTAGCTTCTGAATCAGCATTTTTCACCACAGGAAGAATAATAGGAGATTACAGAAGTAATTTGTCTCCTGCAACTCTTTGCATGCTTACCTGTCTACAAGATTAGTTTGCTGCTGAGTCACGAAATCAACAACATAATTTCGTGGAATAATTTAAGGATAATAGTTCAGAAGAAGAGGATGAGTACTCGAGGAGAATTCTTTGTAATTACGACGAATAAATTTTTTATGTAAAATATTTGTAAATATTTTCGTTAATGTTAATAAAATTTCTTAGAATTTTTTTATGTTAATTTTGTCAGAAATATTACAATATATATATATATATATATTTTAAAATGTATAAATAAATATATTTTTTAATCAATTTACTCGATTGACCCGATCTGACCTAATTATCTGGATCCGGACCGGACTCGGACCGGATCCAAGACCACCTAACCGGTTCCGGATCGGATTCGGAACCGATTGGAACAGGACCGGACCGGTTCCAGGTCCGGTTGGACCTGGAACCGGTGGAACCGGACCGGTTCCGGTCCGGTCCGGTAACCATCTTGACTTGAGCAGAACTGGGTAAGCTGACGTTGTCAATAAATAGATAAATATTTTATATCTAATCACAAAAATTAATTGCATTGTAATTTTCTTTATTTTTTTATCTTCTTATCAGCTAAAACTTTCATTCTTCACTATTATTGTCAACAACTTGGAACTAACATCAACATTTGAAGTAGGAAAAGAATCAAGTTGGTGCCCAAATGTTTTAAAATAATCAAAATAATACATATAAAAAAATAATCAAAATAATAACTAAATTGATTTTAGATTTATATTAATTTGCTTCATAGTATTACTAAAAATACTTCAAATAAGAATAAAAATATTTCTAATGAAAATCAAATATTTTTATATTTTATTATGCGTTTAATAAATTACTAAAAAATTTAGGATATAATTGTTTTTTAAAAAATTACTAAAAATACTTCAAAAAATTCTTCTACTTGAACATTCAACAATACATTGAACAAAATAGAAATATGTTAAAAATAAAAGTAGATATTATTTACACAATAAACTTGAAAAAGATGAACAAAATAACTTCAAGTAACAAAAATGTATATATACAAAGTTAGAAAACTTATTTTCAAAAGAAAAATAGGATATTTCATCACATATCTTTTTATATTACTTAATCTGTTTATTCTCTTCTTTGATTTAATACATCATCTTTTTCATTTAATTATATTTTCATCACTATCATTAACCTTTTTTTTCTTTATAGCTATTTCTTCAAGCTAATATTTATTTGCAAAAAAATCTAAAGCCTTCAAAGGAGTAGTGGTTACTGAATAGAATATGTTTTTTTTGTGTTTATTGACCCTTATATATTTGTAATATGCATTTTATTTAAAGTAAAATTTTTATTGCTCTAAGATAACACTTACTCATATTATCCATGATATACTTCTCTCATAGAGAAGTGCTCATATATTTTGTAATGAATAATTTTTATTTTACAAGTATTTATTTATTATATAGTTATTTAACATTAACTTATTTTTTTTACATAAAAAAATACACTGATTTATTTTTTCAATAATATTATGACATGACTTTGCAAGCAAGTAATAGTTAACATTTATTTTGTAATTTTTAATATAGCACGTACAACGTACGTGCTTTCACACTAGTCTTACAAAATACTAGCACTTTATCTGAACATTTATGGAGATTTTATATATGACATTAATGTCTACTGTGTTATCATATTCATCCCCAAACTAATCTGTTCTAATAAATTTTTTTTCGCCTTGTTTAGCGTGAGAATCAAAATGATATTAATTAATAATAATAATAATAATTTTTTATTATATTTTACATAAATTTTAATAAATAAAATATTATTTTATTTCATATACTCAATTATTTTTAATGCAACTATTAACTTTATATACTCAATTTGATAATTTCAGCTTGCATGTTTTCTATGACTTTTAAGTTTTAATAAAAGATTCTTTATTTGAAGGAATTTTTTTCCTAAAATTGAAGGTTTTTACCGAAACTAAATCGATGGAAGGTATATGTTCGATAGTCCTTGCGTAACTGAGATGAGAGCACTTTTTTGAGTATGTCCAAGAAATTTTTTTGATTATTGACATGCGATAAAGTAATAATAAGCGGTACTACTTTGATATAAAGTATTAAAGATGACTGAGATGTGCGCTCCAATATAATCTCACATTCATCATCTTCGATATATCATGCTATATATCTTATTTTTTTTGGGTATTTGCATAATATTTTCACGTCGTAGTTGTTCAAATCGAGACGCATAGCTCGACATATTTTATTTTTCAAATCATCTAATGTGTCACCAAATTTAAATTTTAGAACCTTAGCGTGACCACTGATATAATTCAGAGATCTATCATCTGTAAATATTAAGTTACCATAACAAATGAATGGTAACGTAAATCGATGAGTTTGTCATTTGATTTATAATATAATAACTTAAAATGCAATTTAATATGAAAATAACGCCTAATAATGTTTATTTAATAATTTAACAATTAAAATAAATTCATTCAAAATATTAAAAAAAAATTAAAAAAATTTAGAATGTACCTTAAAATATTACTCTTGATTTTTTACTGTAGAACTTCTCTTGTTAATCTATAAATATTCTGAGAGAATGAGGTGTGTGGAGAAAAGAGGGAATTTATGATTTTTTTAAACGGAAGTAGCCAACGCGGCGGGTGACTTCTTTTATAAGTTGTCGTCACCCGCGCGCTAGGCGACTTCGGCTTCTAACGACGTCAGTAATGACGCCGTCAGAAACATGTTTTAATTTTATTTTAATTATATTTAATTAATTAATTAATCATGCTTAATTTTAAAAATCATCTATGATTTATATATTAATTTAGTATACTGTGTTTTAATTTTTTAAATATATTCTTTTAAAATTTATATTTATATGTAAAATATTTTAAATATATGTTAATATAATATTTAAGTTGATTATGTATTAAATAATTTTATCTTGAGTGAGTTGATATTGAATTTATTTAAATTTACTGAAAATTAAGTTAAATTTATTTTATGTACAATGTAAATGAATTTTATGTGAGTTTTGGATGTCAAAATTTTGAACTGATCTGTTTTTCTCATCTATTTGACAACATTATTTACACTAAATTTTGAATAAACAATAAAGCTTTATTTTAAAGATTTTTTTTTTTGATAAGTTTTAAGGTAAATTACACTCGGTCTCTAAATTTAAGGCTTAATAACGCATAAATCTACATTATAATATTGAGGTTTTTGTGATTTAATAAATTATCAAATGAGTTTTTTTTTATTTTTTTATTATTATTTTTTTTTAAATTACCATTATACTTCTCTCCAATATAATGATAATTTTAAAAAAAAAATTAAAAATAAAAAAATAAAAGAACCCATTTGATATTTTATTCAAACTCAGAGACTCGATTTTATAATTTTAAAAATATGAATTTATGTGTTATTAAGCGTTACATTCAAAGATTTGAATGTAATTTATCTTATTTTATATGTATTACTCAGTCGTTAGTCTTCTCGCTCACTTGCTCTCTGACTCTCTCTTTCTTTCTTTTTTTTTTATTTTTTTTTATGTTTACTCAAACGCCTAGTTGTGAGCAGTGTGGCAATAAAGCCACGTTTGGCAATTATTAATTGCATGAATTAATTTTTAGTTAAATTACATTCATTTTTTTTTTAATTTAGAATATAATATCACTTAAATTTGTAATTTTAAATTTTAATATCTGAATTCATGCGCATGTTAACAATATTTAAATTCTATAATTAAAAATGTACATCAATAAAGTTCATTTGGACTGTATTTGTCAGTAAAAAAGTACAAATATAATTTTTAAAATTTTTAAAATTTGTTAATTAGGAGAAGCTCTATTTAGTTTGAAGGAAAAAATAAAAATAAAAATAAAAATAAAAAAATTTTAAAAAAACTTTAAAAAATATATGTATAATATAAAATAAATAATTATTTAATATTAAAATTTGTGTAAGATAAAATATAAAATTATTTTTAAAATTTTTTAAAAAATAAATTTAAAATTTTGACAATAATCAAAATAAATTATATTTTTAGATTGTTGTCAAATAAGAGAGAGTGCGCGGTTAAAAATTTAAAAATTTTCATATTTAATAAAATTTAGGAGGAAATGGTTATGATTTAAGTGTTAATATATATATAATTTAGGATATTAAAAAATTAAAATCACCAAATAGTGCAAATTATACTCTAAAATCACTAAATTGAATGTAATATTCTTTATTGGGCCCAAGATATGTAAATCATCACCAAATTTTAACAATTTACTTCAAATATGGAAAAAAATAATAATATCGGGCAAAGTTCAGCCCTGTTTGGTCCGAGGACTAAAATCAAAACTAAAATAGTACTAATTTAAAATAATAATAATAATAATAATAAAAAATAGTTTGTAATTATTTTATATGAATTTTAATATAAAAAATATTATTTTATATCACATATTCAATAATTTTTAATAAAAATATGAATTTTTTTTTTACATCTTAGAGCAAAATACTCAAATTTAGTACAATTCTATGAAACTTACAACTTTGGAACTATTACAACTAGCGCTGAATGTGTAGTCAATTGTAATATTTAAAAATGTAATTAGTAAAATTTCTCTTGAGGACCTATTTAAAATGGGAAAGGACACATCTGAAATGAAACAGGACCTATATGTGATGTCTACTTAATTGATAGAATTTATTTCAAAATTAAAAGGGCTCAAATGTAGAGAAATTATTCTGTGCTTCAAGCAATCCATATTAGTAGTTCGTTTGTCAATCATAAGGTGTCACATAGAGTGAGTAGGCCCGTTACACACAAAACACCGTCAACAGTGTTAACTTGTGTTCAATAGGATGAACAGTTTGTTCAATCAATTGGACAGTCTAATCGGCCAATCAGACCATCTGATTGGCGGATCCAATGGTATGATCGGCCAACCAGATTGTCTGATCAGTCGACTAGATAGTTCATTTGGCCACTAAAAAAGTAAGTATATATCTAAAAAAATAGATATAACTTAAAATTAACTAAATCTATATCTGTAATAGTAAGTATTATATGTACTCGCATCTTTTCTATTGATATTTAATTTCAAGCTATATCTATTTTTAATGCTTACTATTTTGTTGGCCAAAAGACCATCCGGTTGGCCAACCAAATGGTCTGGTCGGGCCGACTAGACAATCCAGTAAATTAATCAGACTTTTTGTCCTGCTAAATATAAGTTAATGCTATTGACATCATTCTACGCGTAGCAAGGCCTGCTTGCTCTGTACGGTTAGCTAACGAACCACTAACATGAAACATTCACCGCACATAATAATTTTTCTCAAATATATTGAAAAATAGACCTAAAAATATTTAAGAAAAATTATTGTATTAGACAAAAAATTAATATATTTAGGTCCATTTTTCAATATATTTAAGAAAAATTATTATATCTGGCGAGCGAAACATGTCAATAATTTATTTTGCTAATCATACACTATTAAGTAGAGTAATTGAAATTTGATAGGTCTCAAATGTAATGGAGTGAAACTATTTCATTTAAATTAAATTTTGTTTTTTTAATAAAATTTCATTTAAATTAATTGACCAAACAGTTCGGATCCATCTTATAAATTCCAATCCGTTTCAAAAGGGTTTAATCCGAAACCACCGAAAACGTGGTGCCGGCCTGTGGTCACTCCTCCTTCCCTCCTTCTTCTCTCCCTTCCCCGCTACGACTTCCTCGGCCGCTCCTCCGCCCCCCATCCTCCCCGGCGACCTCCTCCTGTTCCACTTCCCCCCTTCTACCCTCCCCTGTTCTCCGCCGCAGCGTCCTGGCTCTCCGGCTTCCCGCGTGTAGAGGCGATTAGAAGCGGACGATTAGAAGCCGTCGGCCGAGGCTCGCCGCCCATGCTGCGTGTAGAGGCGGCACAGGGGATCTCACGACCATTAGAAGTGGACGATTGAGGTGGAGATCGTCGGCCAATAACGATTCCGAGGTGGAGAAGAGATCTTCTCTGCTCCTCGACATTGCTTCCTAGCTCTTGCTTCTGTCCAGAGGGAGGATTTCTTTCCGGCATGATTGATCTTTGGCCGAGTTTCGAAGGTATTCTTCGATTAACTTTCTCCTCTCAGTCGGATGAGATGATTTAAAAAACTGAAAGACTTTTCTAGGTTTAAGAAGTTGAGTAAGGCATGAGATGAATTAAAAATTTTTAAGAAGTTGCAGCCAAAGAACTGAAGACAATTTCATGCGTAGGTGATATTCTGTTTTGACAGATTCATCTTTCCAATATCAGCTAACTAAAAGATTTTTCTAGGTTTGTAAAGCCTATTTGTCACATAGGATTTTCTAGATGAACAGTATGATTGCAGCAGCTAGAGCCCTCACATGTGCCCAATAATTTGCATGCATGCTCATTACTATCTGATGTATTTTTATTATATTTGAAATTTTATTGTGAGACGAAGTGATTTTTAAATTAATATTCATCCAAACAGAAATAAATTATAACTTATCTAAAGCCACTTCAAACCTTGAATTCAATTCTATTTATTTTGAAGCTAAATCCACTATCAAACGGGCCCTTAACTTTCCTGACTGCTGCGGAGGGCTGTGATCTCGCTCATACCGCTGACGCCCGCCTCCGCCAACCCTGCCATGTACTCGAGAGAGGGAGGAGTTCTCCATCTCTTCTATTAGTTTTAGTCTTATGTTTAGTATTAATAATATTAATAAATAAATTCAATATTAATATTAAATGTATCTAGTTCTATTCTATAAGTATTCCAAAAGTGTTCTACATCTCAAAAGTATTGTGTATCTCAAAAGTATTGTAAAAGTGTCTCAAAAGTGTCCTAAGGTATCCCGAAATGCTCTTGCGTGCTTAAGTTCTTTAATTTTTTAATATTATTTTATTAGGACACGTCATGTGACTTGTCCAACACCGTGTTTCTCCTGTGCCTCTCTATATTTGTGTGTCCTACACGGATACGGCATGATTTTTAGAAGTATTCGTGCTTCATAGGTAACAAATTGTATACTAATATATTCAAAGCCGCCGACCTAGGCCCATGATTTTTCTCTTGGATTATTTAGTTTTCTTGTAAACATTGTGTGGATTTTTTGACTTTTTCCTTAGTTTTTTGGCTTTCATCAGCTCTTTTCAGTTGTCAAGTTTTATGTCAACAAATATTATATATAACTTCAAGAAATTTTGTGGGAGTGCTTGCAAAATGTGTGGGAGCTAAACCTAATTCGTGAGAGGAGGAAGATGATGGGAGAGGAGGAAAACGCCATCCTAGGTGCTGAACATGGTTCAGGTTCATCCAAGCTACAACAAACCAAAATCCCAAAGGAAGGAAGTGATGCTCATTTAGAGGAAAGAGTTGCTAAAGTTACTTTTACAAACAGACACATTGATTTTGGTTGGGGGAGGGGTACACCTTTTTGAATTTTATGACATCCTTAAAGTAGATGTGACTTGCTGCATTTTTATACTTTTTTTATGCTTTAATACATGGCCTAGGCCACAATTTCAAAACAATATTATATGTATTATATATTGTGTGTTTCTTACACATATATTGTGCTTTTGGTTCTTAAATTAATACTTCTACATGTGAAATTGCATTTGCATATAACTTATACAAGTATGCAACGCATATTACATGTACACAATTTACTTGGCCAAAGCTCAGCATTCTCCCAATTAATTCCCTGATTGAATTTGTTAGTATGTTAGTTACCATCTGTAAGATTTAATCAAAAGGTTTGATTACACACGGCATTGCGAAACTTCAATTATCTGAAGTTTTCTATAAATTTCTCGCTCTTTATGTAATCTTGTTTCTTCTAGTTTATTGTCTTTTATTCACTCATCTTGCATTAATGCCTTTGCAGTTCTTTCATTCCTGGAATTTATGAATTGAAATAAAGTTGGTTATGTTTGTCTATAGTCAACATTTTGTTTGTTCAATCATTGTACATTGAAATTAATAGTTCATGATATTCAAGGGGAAAATTTGCTTTTTGTATTTGAAGAGTGGTTTTGGCCCGGTGATGTTGTGACAATTCTAATGTCATGTTAAAATGATTTTGATTTTTGTTGCTACATCATTATTTAGACTTCCATCTACAAATTATTTGTCTTTTTGTATGTATATATTTTACTTGATATATTTGAATTTGTTCATGACAGATAAAATGGGCAGTCGTATGAAAAATGAAACATACAGTTTTTTGATAAACATATTTTTGCTATGGAAATTTACGCTAAGTAACCATATGAAAAATGACGAGGTACTGGGTGAGCTTTTAAATGTTGTCCTCTTTTGAAATAAAAATGTCATTTTGCAGTACCATGGAAGCTACAAGTTCCTAAACCTTATACCTTGTCAAACCTGTACCATTCGTCCTGAGAAGTTGGATGTCTATATTGGTGAAAGATGTCCTTCTCACCCTGCTCAGCCTCCACCTTCCAGTGCTTCATTTCCTTCGTAACTCCAGCTTCTCTTTTCTAGCTTCTGTTCTCTCAATCACTCTTCTTACAATTTCTCATTAAATTTCATTTCCTCATTCATAGAGGCATGGAGGAACAAAGAGCTTTCCCAGATCTACTAGTAACCTTTCTATGGCAAGGAGTTTTTGCGCTAGGGCAGGGCCTAAGAGGATACTTTTCCATAATGACTGCAGAACAGCTCTACAAGCTGGGATAGATAAGCTTGCTGATGCTGTTTCTGTTACTTTGGGACCCAAAGGTATGATCTTTCTCCCCCCATTTCACCGTAGTAGTGTTATTTCCCACATTATTAATGGTTGAAGCTGTTTCTAAATCACTATTTTCTTCTTTATTGAATTATTATTATCTTTTGATGGAATTCTTTATTGAATTATTATGTCAACGAAATCTAAATCAGATTCTCAAATTTTTACCAAAAACCATCTTGAGAATACTGAATTTAGTTAATGCGCTCGAGTCCATGCAAAACTTTTCTGCAATGAATGAAGTGACTTGATTCGTCATTTCTGTGAGTAGTTTGATCATACTGAAACATTAAACAGATCAATCCTATGTGCAGGTCGTAATGTAGTCCTTGATGAGAAGGAAGTGCCAAAGGTTATTAACGATGGGGTCACAATCGCCCGGGCTATTGTTCTTGCTGATGCAGTTGAAAATGCTGGAGCAATGCTTATCCAAGAGGTTTATTTGCTTCTTATTTTTGTTTGAGTTTTATACACTTTCTGTTGCATGAACAAATTCATAGTACCCTTTATCTTATGAGCCAACTTAGACAGGTCGCTGGTAAAACAAATGATTCTGTCGGCGATGGGACCACTACAGCTATATTGTTGGCTCGAGAAATGATCAAATTAGGTTTATTAGCTATTGCTTCTGGGGCCAACCCTGTTTCCTTGAAAAAAGGGATTGACAAAGCTGTTAAAGAAATTGTTGAAGTATTAAGGAGCAAATCTATTTCTGTTAGGGGGAAAGAAGATATAAAAGGTACGCAACTTCTTTTGTGTAGCTTCATAAGTAGGAATAGCATTGGGTAATCCCTTAAAACTAGTTGTTTTTATATTCAGCTGTTGCTGCTGTCTCTGCTGGTAATGATGAATTCATTGGGAATCTAATTGCCGAGGCGATTGAACGAATTGGGCATGATGGAGTCATCTCAATAGAAGCATCTTCGTGTTTCGAAACTTTTGTTGAAGTTCGAGAAGGAATGACGGTACTCTTCACATTAAATTCTTTCAGCCAGTTATCTTTTGTTGATCAGCTATTAGTTTATGTCATGTGTACAGGTGGACAAAGGTTATATGTCTCCACACTTTATTACAAATCATGATAAATCTATTGTGGAATTTCAGAATGCTAAAGTTCTTGTAACTGATCAGAAAGTTACAAATGCTAAAGAAATTGTTCCTTTGTTAGAAAAGACCCTGCAATTAAGCGTCCCATTGTTAATTATTGCTGAAGACATTTCTAGTGAAGTCATGGCCATGTTAATTCTCAATAAGCTAAGAGGAACAATGAACATTGCTGCTATCAAGTGTCCAGGGTTCGGTGATGGAAAGAAAGCTCTTCTGCAGGACATTGCCCTTATGACTGGTAAGTCTGTTAGATCCTCTCTTCACTGGTTCTTATAAGTCAACTCAACAGTGCATTAGTTTTGTTAGACCTCTGTTGATGCTTCAGGGTGACCATAAATATTGGTAATACTGGACAAACCCCTTAGTCTATTGACCATTTTCTTCTTTTTTTCAAACATTTCGTTATAGGCATTTGTGGCTTTGATGGAAAGTGCCAGAGGGTATGTTTTGGAGCCTTCATCAATATTTGTTATTATCCAATGAGAAGATATCTGATATTATGTTCTTGCCTTTAACCTATCTTGTGAAAAGATCATTTCTTCTTCTCAAGCACCTTGCCAGAGTCTGGACGTTGATTAATAGAAAAGTCATATAAAACCTTACTTACTAAAACATGTAGTTAGCCTTTCTCTAAACTTGTGCGCTTATCAGTGTGAAGATGCGGGGATAGTTGTAAAACAGATTTTTTGACTTAAAAGTATGTTTGAAGCCCTTAATGTTGGATAGAAACATTTAGCTTAAATTTGAACTTCAGTGGCATCTTTAGAGCTACTTGCTCGTTGCTTCTAGTGTTGACTATGTTTTAGCACTCTGCACGGATTGGCGTTAAGAGCCATCCGTATTGCCATCTTTGTATTTGCCTCCGTTTTCCCTGTGAGAATGTGAGATCTGTTGTCATGAATGTTGGCGGTGATATCTTTACTGTTCTTCGGATCAATCTTTTATTAGTTCATAGTTTTTACCACTGGCACTAGCCAATGCTTACTAACTCCAATATTCATTTCACACTTGTAAACAGGAGCGGATTTTCTTACTCTTGATCTGGGATTGGCACTTGAAGGTGTCACTTCAGACCAGCTGGGTATTGCTCAAAAAGTAACAATAACTGCCGATTCAACAACCATTGTTGCAGACCCATTGATGAGGCCTGAGATTCAAGCCAGAATTTCACAAATAAAGAAAGATTTGGCTGAAACAGATAATGTCTACCTAGCAAGGAAGCTCTCTGAAAGGATTGCGAAGCTTTCTAGTGGCGTAGCTATTATTAAGGTTTATCTTTGATTTTCATTGTACTGCAAGTTTTTTCTTAGTCTTGACTCTTGAAGGCATTAAGTTCTCTCTGTCTCTTGTGGTAATTTTGGAACTATATTCTCTGCTTAAAAAATCTCGTATATTATCTGAAAGAATCTCTCTGGCTAAACATTTTTCAATTTCTCCTTTATTTTTTATACATGTAAACTGTCAAAGTTTAGTAGATATGGAATTGCTGTTGATGCTCGAGAAATACAACTGATGTATAGGTAGGAGCTGCCACTGAGGCGGAGCTTGAAGATAGGAAGCTTCGAATCGAGGATGCTAAGAGCGCTACCTTTGCTGCCGTAGATGAAGGCATAGCACCTGGGGGAGGCACGGCATATGTGCGGTTATCGACTCACATTCCCTATATCATTGACCTTCAAGACCCAGATGAAAAGCTTGGAGCTGATATAGTAGGAAAGGTATGATCTTTCTTGTTCCAAATGAGAAAGGTATGATTTTGCCTTTCGTCCATTTATGCTATAATACTTAAATTTTCTATCCACTCGAGTGACTTAAAAATAATGCAACATACTTTCCTCCCAAACTAGTTGGGATCAACTATATATAATTTTTGTTCTCCATTCAATGGTAACTAAAGCAATTCTTTTTTTCAAATGTGGGTCAATCCCAAGTCATTTTTATCTACCTTGCTCTAGAGGTCAATAATGGGCAGAGCCAGCCCGTCTTCAAGTTGCTCTATCTTATCTCCTTCATAGGCTGGGTACCACATTTGATACAGTCATTTCTAATATGATCCATTAAAGTGTAACGACATACATTTAAATATTCGTATCTCAAGTACGTTATATTTTATTTGATATTTTCTCTCTTATGAAACCAACCACCAGTTCCATATAGCATAGCTGGATGAATGGTTGTGAAGAAATTAATTAGAGGGCTTTTGGTTTGATGTTATCTTGATATTATACAATATTATCTAGATGTCATTTTTTTAGTAATAATTCTATAATTTTTTTACAAAATTATCTATAGATGTCATTAAACTAAATAATTATTTTCTGTAGATAACATGATATAGCATCAAAGTAACATTGAACTAAACGCCCCCTTTAAGCACTTAACAAGAATAGCTAAGAAGTATTTACAAAATTGACTCAAACTAATGATAGAATCGTTAACTTGATGTATGATGATGAGTGGCCTTGCGAACGATGATATCTTTTAATTTCAGAAGCTTCTACCAATATCTTATTCACAAATCACGAATATTAACGTCATTTAATGGAACATTCAGGCTCTCCTTGTACCAGCATTATCAATTGCCAACAATGCAGGAGCTGACGGTTCGATTGTGGTCGAAAAGCTTCTTGCCGGTGACTGGAGAATAGGTTACAATGCCATGAGCGATAGGTATGAAGATCTTCTCGAGTCTGGTGTAATTGATCCCTGCAGAGTTTCAAGATGCGCACTTCAGAATGCAGCTTCCATTGCTGGAATTCTTCTCACCACCCAAGCAGTTGTGGTTGATAAACTGAAGAAGCCCAAGCCTGCCGTTCCTCTTGTTCCAGGTATCACTCCATAGCTTTCAGATTCATTAGCATGTAATGTAATGCCTGTAACTGCTGTATTTTGGGCTCTTTTGTGCATTAATTTTGTTTTGTTTGACGAAAAAAAAAAAAAAACCTTTTGTAATTGAGTTGTTCTCATGAACATTAATTTTACATTGATTTTTGGTTCCAGAAATTAGAGAAGCAGTTAAAACTAGGAGAGCGTTTGGCTCGAAAATCGATGTTTAGCTCGAATTGAGCTCGACTCAAGTTTATTGAGTCAAGCCAAGAGCTATGGTTGGATTGAATTGACTTGATTTGATTTCTATTTTTAAAATATGAATAATATATTTAGTTATTTGTTGTAATTATTTATCAATTGTACTTAAGTATGTGTTAGTTGTAGTTAGAAAATTTGTTAGGTGATTTTGTGGGTGTGATTAATTTAATTTAAAATTCTAGCAAAGTTTTTTTTTCTTTTTAAAAAAAAAATTCAATTTTTGAAGGAATTGAGTTGACTCAATAAAGGCTTGAGCTAGATTAAAGTGAAATGAGTCAACTAGAACTTGAATCAAATTAGGACAAGTCGAGCTTGATCTATACTTGGTTTGGCTTGAATTTGGATTGTTCTCGGATAAAACTCTCTAATTTTTAACATTTAATAAATGTGTTTAAATATAATTTTAAAAGTTTAAATATAATTTTAAAAGCCTGATTAGTAAATAAATAAATCTGAACAAATTAATGTTAGGTTCATTAATGTTTGTAAATTATATATCTATTTATATGAATCTTATGAATATAAGGCTCAATATGATGTTATTTTAGATCTCGTTTGGTTTGAGGTTTTTTTTAGACAAGAAAAAAATATATTTTATTTTTAAAATTTAATAGGAAAAAAAAATTATTTTAATATCAGGAAATATATGAAATGTGAAATAATATTAATTTTAATATTTGTATTTGTGTTGCATTTGAAATAAAGTTAATTTTTATAGTTGAAATTTATATTATGCTAAAAAAATAGCTCGAATTAAATAAAGCCTAAGAGTCAATCTCATGTCAGAGCTGGACTAATGCATCTAAAAAACCTAAATTTAAATATATTATCTTGATTCGAGAGTTATTTTTAAATTATCGTAAGAAAATATAGCATTTGTAAATATATAATATGAAATAAAATTATTTTAATATTAAAATTTGTGTAATATTTAAAATGAATTTAATTTTTTATTAGATGTAAAATAAAATTTATTTTTAATATTGAGATTTACGTATAATATGAAATAAATTTTTTTTTTTTATATTAAAAGTTATGTTATATATGGGGCAGTTATTGGACTGATTTCAAGTGAGCTGAAGTCAATTCGAAATAAAAAATTTTGAGCTCGGTTCATCTTCGATCATATCGATTTTATTTTGAGCTAGCTCAAACTTTAATCTCAGCAATGCTAAAAAATTTAAAAATATTTTACATTCAATACAATTTGATCCAATAAAAGAAGCTTTAATCATCTTTCATCTTCCATTTCATGTATATTATATATATTAAATTTATTTATTATATATATATATATATGCAATTTTGAGCCGATTTAAATCATATTTGAACAAATTGGGATCAACTCGAATAAGCTTTGGGCTAAAAGTCACAGCTCATGATTCAATTTTGTATTAATTTTGAGTCGATTTAAAAATTATATGATTTTGAATTTTTAATATTTTTAAAATTCCTAGTTATACACGAATTGGATTAAAAAAAAAGTTGGTGGGCTCAATTTAGATATGAACCAGCTCAGCTTCCACTGAGCTGGACACTGATAATTTTTTTTTTGTTTTTGATAAAAACACTGATAATTTTGAAATAAGCACAATGCAGCCCATCGTAAAGATTATCGTTCGGTTCAAAAAATTTTTGGGCAAATTACACTCAAGTTCTGCATTTAGAGTTTAATATCATGTAAATCTATATTTTTTAAAATTTAACTTTCAGATCCTTATTGCATAATTTTTTATTATACAGGTCTTTCCATTACTCCAACGTTAAAAAAAAGAAAATGACAATTTTATCCCTGCGAAAACACAATGGAAATCACAGGCGGGCCTTTATTTCCTTACGCACTATCGGCTGCTAAAACTTAGGCCACGATGTCTGGTTCACACAGCCACGGCGATAGGTCCAGTGCTTCCCGCAGGTACCATCGGTCATGATATTTAGCATAGCTTTACCCATCGGCCACGATGTGCGGTTCACATAGCCACGATGATAAGTCATTCAGTGCTTCCTACAGGTACCATCGGCCATAATATTTAGTTTTCTTACTAAAACTTCGGCCACAATGTATTGTTCACAATCGCAATGATGTATTGATAGGTCATCCAGTGCTTCCTACGATACCATCGGACACGATATTTGACAAAATGGGTCAAGCAACCCCATTTCTCATTGAAGGCTTCCTGTGCAACTCCATTCCTTATTGCAATCTTCTTGAGCAGAAAATTTATAACGTCCATGGTATTCCAGCAAAATTCTTTCAATCTACGTATTCGATGCCCTATCAAACAGCCCCTAAACCCTAGAAACAAAGAAAATAAAATTTCAAGGAGAATAAACCTTCAAAGCTTGAATGGAGATCCACGTATTCGATGTCCTTGCGATCGGAGGTTCACTAGATGAAGATCGTCTTCGGTAGAGGAGATTTAGGGCATGGTGGATGTGGTCACAGGAAGAGCAGTGCCATCACACGCATCGCTTTGCTGAGTTTTTAAAAGATAAAAGGATATACATGAATTAAGGGTATTTTAGTACTTTATAAATTAATAAAAATTAACAAATAATAATTTTAGAATTTTATTTAACGAAAACATAACAGCTACCGTGAATTATGGACCTAATCGATATATTTGTTTCACATGAAAGGACCTGTATGATAAGTTATGCGACTAGGTACTTGAAAGTTAAATTTTAAAAATCGTGGATCTGTATGATATTAAGCTCTAAACTCAGAGACCTGAACGTAATTTTCCCTTTCTTATTAATAAATTTTTTTATTTTTAAAATTTATAAAAAAAAAATATTTTAATATTAAAAAATATGTAAAATGTGAAATATTTTTAATTTTAACAAATAAAATTGAGTTTTATAATTAAAATTTATATTTAGTAAAAAAAAAGCTCCGAACGCAGGAATGACGGGGGAGTGGCTGGCTCCTACTGCACCTCACAGTCCACAGTTCTTCGTTCGCTACTCGCTCGCTGTGTCTTCTTCCTGTAGTTTCCTCAAGAGGCGAAGGAAATGGCAGCCAATTCGACGGATTTCAAGGTCAGTCCTAAAGCGATTTTTAATTCGATTGATCTGATCTCAAAAATCAGTAAGATTTGAGATGAATCCTCTGCATTGTTTTTGTAAATTATGTGTGCTTCTCTTCAAAGAATCTCGAACCAGTGGATTAGCTTTTCCGTACCCATATCAGAAATCATGCCTCGAATCATAACTCGTCATTCCGCACTAAGCGAGCTTGATATTTTTCTTGAAATATTGTTAGGTTTTAGTTTTTCTTAATTTGGTAAAATGGGTGTTACAGATAATCTTGGGTTCCTCATCGGTGGCTCGTCGACGGATTTTGACGGAGATGGGTTTTGAATTTGAGATCATGGTTTGTTGCGATAATTGTTTATGTTTCATTTTTTATGTTGGAGTAACTTGTTATGTGGCCTAGACTGCAGGGATTGATGAAAAAGCTATCCGGAAGGAAGATCCAGATGAATTAGTCAAAGTTTTAGCTGAAGCCAAGGTAGATTTTTTTCTTAGATTGTTGCTTCATTTAACACAGTGTTGTGATACACAAGCGTAAGAGATTGATGACATAGGCGAATTGGGGCTTATACTTCTTTAATGTGCTGAAGGTAGTATTAAAGTTTAGTTGGTATCACATTCCATTAAGTAGAAATTATTGATGAAAAAGAATTCATTGCCATAAGGCAATTGATGAAGGTGATGGGTCAGATTGATTTTTCAGCAGGCAGTGAGTAATTCTTTTGGTATTTGATTTGTAATTTTGCCTTTCTTCCTCAGTGTTTTTGTTCCACATGATTTTGCATTTCTTTCGAGCTAATGACATTGCACTCCTTTATGAGATCGTGGCCTTTTCTCTGGTTAGAAGATATTAGCTTGATTACAAAAAAAGTTCATATCTTTGACTAACAGATATCATTCTGCTTATATAAATTGTCTATCTAGATTGGAAATGTCAAATATGATCATCTTGGTGATGGACCTTTAATCAGTATATGCTTTCAAGTTTCTTGATACTGAAAGAAAATGCATGTATGTAAATTTCCTTTACATTTCGTACATGCCTAAAACACCCTAAAACATCTATTTACATGTATAACATTGTAAGGAAACATAGTATTCTAGGGCATTTAAGTAAATTACCCATTTACCCTTATTTTTTACTTATTGTTTTGGAACATCTTGAGGCAAGTTATGTACATGGATATTTATTATGTGTATTTTCAGGATGATGCTATCATATCTAGACTGAAACTTACAGATTACGAGAAGAAAGATGAGCCAACCCTTCTTATTACGTCTGACATAGTATGTCCCGTTACATTGATTCTTTATCATTTTTTTTCCATTTCACATTTGTGTTTCTCTCTTCACTACATTTATTTTCTATTAGTTTTCTTCCATTTTACATTCGTGTTTCTCTTTTGATCAACATACACACATGACAATAATGACAATAACAACAAGTATTAATCTCAAACTACACAGATCTCTTGTCTCCATTGAAGTCTATTTAAAGCAACACTTTTGTTAGTGCAAGCAAGTCAAGCTCATTTCTAATGATCAGCTCCAAGTTACTCCTACCTTTTCCCTCTATGGGGACCTCCTCACACCTCCTCACTTGTATGTTCGGAGGACTCTGGAGGGCAATTGTGTAAATATTCTAATTGCCCATAAACATTCCTCTCTCATCTTATACTCTAGTGGAACCAAATTATACATATACATTGTGCATGAAAAATACCTGTGAGTAAATGTAGGTGAATTGCCTTTCTACTTGTATACGAAAATTTGAAACTAATTAGTAGTATGGCATGAAGTCTGTGCCCCAGTTAGGGGTGTTCATGCCTAACCTAATCTTCTACAAAAGCTTTTTCCTTTTGAAGCATCTAACTCATGCATGAAGATTTAATTTATTAAGTCAGAAGTCAAAGTTTTCTACATTAGGGGAATCCTCATTAAGTGTATATTGTGAGAGAGATAGAATAGGCATCAAGAATAAAATAATTAAACTAGTATAAAATAAATATAAAATTACTAGTCTAACACTCCCCCTCAAGGTAGAGCATAGGTACCATATAACTTCAGCTTGTTACAAAGAATAGTAAAACGTGAAAAAGCTAAAGACTTTATGAGGACATTTGCAAGTTGCTCCTTTGAGCTAATATGGGGTGTAATAATCTTTTTTGTGAACATAACATCTTTGATTAAATGATAGCCAACCTCAATAAACTTAGTTCTCTCATGAAATGCAAGATTATTGGCAATGTAGATAGCGGCTTTGTTGTCACCTAAGGTTTTAAAAATCAAATTTATCTTAAAACTGGTAGAATGAAAGATCCATGGTTTTAAGGTTTAACTGAGGTTAAATTATGATTGGACCATGTAATAATTTAATATTGATATTAATAATGCATAATAAATAATTAATATATTCTTTGATGAGAAAATAAAATTGGTAGAGGATTTTGGGATAATGTAAACTTGAAATTGGGCATTATGTTTAGCATGTGCTTTTAATCCTCTATTGAAAATATTATATTTGAGTAATCATCCATTAAATATAATTTAAATAAAAAGACTGGATGTTATATAAAAAACTCTAAATGAAATCATATAGTATTGTATAGTTATAGATATTTAAATAAGAAATATCTTATGCTCAAAATAAAAATAAAAATTCCTGTAAAAGAGTCTTAACATTGGGTATTGCAAGCTATTGACAACCGTTTTTTGCCATATTGCCAAAATTACTCAACTTTGTTTTTTTTATATTGGGTTATGCAAACAAGGTTGGTAGTTGGCACTAAGCTCAGCAATGTTTTCCCTGAATTTAGCCATTTAGCCCCTGAAGGTGAAGCAGTTCCTCAATGGTTAACTAGTTCATAGGTTGGACCATGAGTTTTAACCAATTCAAAGTTGTTTAATGCTAGAAGCAATTCTTAATTTCATGTTTTTGAGCAGACCTATCAAGCGACCAGTTCACAGTTGGACTTGTTGAACCTGCTAGTTCGATCCGATTTTTGAAATATTGTTTGTCACAATATAGAATCACTGGCTTATCAACTTTAAAACTTAGATCTACCAACATAAGTGTTACCTACATCATCTCACATGATGAATGAGTTGTAGCTTCATACTCAACTTCAGTACTAGATCTTATAACTATATTTTATTTTTTGCTTTTCTAAGATATTAAGTTTTCACAAATAAATATGCAAAAACTTGTAATAGATCTCCTATTAACCATAGATCCTACATAATCAACATTGAAATAAGTTTCAATATTTAGATTGCCAGTATTTTTATATAATTCCCCCTTGCCTAGCGACTTTTCGATATAAGTTGGAAATTCCGTTTATCCGAAGGATTCCTTTGTTTCAAGAATCCTAATAATTATTTCTCAATGTTGCTGTTTAGCATTTTTCATATGCTAGCTAATAACTCCAACAACAAAGAATATATTGAGTCTTGTAACGATCAAACAAATCAATTTGCCAACTAATTTTCTATAGGAGGAAGCATTCTCTAGAACATTTTTATCACCTGAGAAAGAAGAAACCATCATAGGAGTATCAGTTAGTTTACAATTACGAAGCCTAGTTTTTTAAGCAAATTGATAGCATACTTCCTTTGAGAAAGAGCAATCTTCCTTTGCCAAAAGCAATCTCAATGCTAAGGAAGTACTTAGGACAATCTTGATTCTTGTTAACAAAGTGAAGTTCATGTTGAATCTTGACTTCATGAATACTAGCTTGATCACTCTCGGTTAATGAAATGTCATTTACATACACAGCTAAGATGACACATCCTGCATGAGTGTGTAGAATGAACATAAAATGATCAACTAAACTGCTTTTTAGACTAATTTAAGAAGCTACTTTGCTAAACTTTTTGAATCAGGCTCTTAGGGACTATTTGGTTGGAGGCCTAGGTTGCCTTGAATTTTTTTAGCCAGGCCTTTTAGGCCTTTTGGTAAGAAAGAAAAAATTCTTGTTTGGTTAAAAACACAAAATTTTCACCAACTCAGTATTATAAGCCATTGTATTCAAATTAGTGTATGATCTAAGTAATTAAGTGAAATTAACTTTGATTCAAACCAAATTTCACTCATTCGAACAAAGGTCAACTAAACTCGTATTTCATATATATTCATAATTGTTATTGCATATGTTTTAAATTATGTGAAAATATTTTTGAAAACTAAAAAAAATAAAATTGATTCCTTTGTAATTTTATTTCTTAATATTAATTTAGGTTTATGCAGTATAAATTTAAAACTTATCAGTTGTATGCAAGTCGATAAGAATTCGAATTTGATTCGAACCAAGTTCATCTCACTCGAGCAAAAATCAACTAAACTGATATTTCACAGATATTTATAATTATTATACTTGTTTTTAATTAAATAATTTCTGAAAATATAAAATAAATAAAATTGATTCCCACTTAATTTTACTTTTTAACAAATTTAAAATTTACGTAAATATAAACTGCATACACTAGATACACGTACATATGTCCATTTATCACTCGACAATTTGATTCAAACAAAGCCATCTCACGCGAACAAAGATCAACTAAATTGTATTTCACATATGTTCATAATTATTATTATACATGTTTTAAATTAAGAAAAATTATTTTTGAAAATTAATAATAATTAAATTTGATTCCTATTTAATTTTGTAAATATTAACTGTATGCAGCTGGATAATTATATTGTTGTACACCTTTCCGTTTAGACTTGAGAACCCTCGCCACTAGCATTGCTCGTTGCTTTAATTTGTTGTTGTTTTATGCTTGTTATGTTTGGTTTGGACCTATTGTCTACTTTGGCTTGCATTAGTTATTGTTTACAAATTCGAGAAATGTGAGGTGATGGTTGATTCTGGTGGAACTCAATATATTAGTTTGGAACAAATTATACTGCTGGTCGTAATATATCTACTTCTTAATTAATTGAATTTGTTTTCTTTTGTGGTTAGTTATATTAAATTGACTTATTTCTATGTATACTGATTGTATATATTGTGTTTTTTATTATTTGTTATATATTTTAATTTATCTTATTTGAATGCATATGCATAAAGGATAGAGAAGCCAAACATGTCAAGTAGTACAGATAATTTCGATGATGAATATGATGCTTTAGTTTAAGATGCCTTCTTAGAGGAGGTGTTCTTAAAGAATAAACAAGGATTATACCGATCTATGTATAATCGTAGTTATTCAGGACATAATTACGTTAATGATTTATTAGTTGGCCATCCTGGACGTTTTCGTTCAACCTTTCGCATGTCCGCAGAGACCTTCATACGACTTAGAGACTTGTTGGTGTCTCGAGATCTTATAAGAGACACTCGGAATATGACAACTACTGAGCAAGTGACTATCTTTCTTCGTGTTATAACACATAGTGCAAGTGCTTGAGATACTACAGAGTTCTTACAGCACTCATTGGAGACAGTCAGTCGATATTTCAACACCATTCTGAATGCCATGTTTTCACTCGTCAACGAATTCTTGAAACTACCAGATGAAAATGCAACTTTATCAATAGCCAATTTCAAGGTATAATCTCCAATTGATTTTGCTTGTAATAATTTAATGAAATCTGCATAAAATTTTTACGACAAGTTCATTAATAGAAAGGGTTATATGTCACAGAATGTCATGATAGCTGTTGGATTTGATAGGATGATTCAATATGTAGCAGCTGGTTGGGGTGGTTCTGCTTCAGACATATCTGTGTTACGTTGGAGTTTAGAGAGGAGCAATTTAGTGTTCCAAATGGTATGTACTGTTTAATTTGACAAACATACTAAAATCATTGCTTAAGTGGTATCGAAATTCTCATTATGGAACTACAAACTTATTAGTATTTGCGTATCTAGAATCTACCAGGTAATATTTCCCTATAAAAAAAACAATAAACAATAATACAAATTCCAAGAATGAGTTCCACGATATTGAGTTCCACCAGAATCAACCATCACCTCACATTTCTCGAATTTATAAACAATAACTAATGCAAGCCAAAGTAGACAATAGGTCCAAACCAAACATAACAAGCATAAAACAACAACAAATTAAAGCAACGAGCAATGCTAGTGGCGAGAGTTCTCAAGTCTAAACGGAAAGGTGTACAACAATATAATAAAGCCATCAATCATCCGTCGAAGAATCGAATGCAGGCTGCCTATTGAAAAAAGGATCTCGCTCAACCACGTACTTCACCAACTTCCTCAATGAACCTTCATCCATGTTCAATACGAAGAATTTAGCATCATCACCTTGCTTGATGTATTGAGTCATGGCAACTATTCCGTTATGGCTTATGTTTGGGATTGAACAAATCCACTCAAGACATTGTTTGTTTGCTTCACTTGAAATTCTATCCTTTTTGTCCATTTTCTGCTCGATCAAATCAATCTTTTTTTCGTACGTGGCCAACAAACGATCCTTCAATTCTAACTTACCCAATCCCACGGAGGAATAGGTTTTACTTGAATCTCTACTTCTCTTCCTACTTCTAGAAGAGCAAGTAGCCTTGCTGCTAGGGCCAATTGATGCTTGACCAGCATGACTATTTTGCATACCATCCTCTACAATTGAAGTTTATTGTGATTCACTCGCCCCAACTCCCACAACAAACGTTCCATCCTCTCTGCTGTTCCCACAAATCTTGGTCATCACTTCATAGTGTTTGAAAGAAGCCTTCTGACATATACGATATCCCTTCTTGTTCTATATATTAAAACGAGATCACAGTTTTCATTTTTTAGCACTTGTCACTCTTTTAAAAAATTATAATGAATAGTAGGTTAATCAAACCTTTCGAATGTTGGCCCAGAATTCTTGTGATGCATCTATTGTACATTCTTGATTATTCCATCCCACACCACTGTAACTAAGAATCTCATTGAATTTCCTCCATTTTTTCCTGTATTTTTTTCATTTGTTTTTCACTTTATCAACCTCAAACTCTTTCTTAAACATTGCGTTCATCGATTTAATAATCAATGACCACTCTGTACTAGTTGGGTTCCCCCCAATGCACCTTCGATTGTTGAAAGCTTGCTCAATGAGCATCACCAGCCTATCTAACTCACTTTCACTAAGATCATCTTTTTGAACTTCTATATCTCCAGAATAATCGTCTGTTACCATTAGCTCGGCATCCATCACCTTATTGTTTCTTACCTCCTTTAATGTTGACCCGAAAAATTTAAATAATCTGTCACATCTGTTTTGAGAAAAAAAATATTAAAAAAGTACAGGTTATAGCGTTAAATCACGAATTATTTTTGAAATCGTTATTTTTTTATTTTCCCATTTTAAATGGGATTTTTTAATCGAAACCAAACCTTTATCAGTTTAATCAATTTTATTGTATTCCAACTTACGTTGGTAGTAATCCGTTATCCGTTTAGGAGAACGTTTTACTCTCCGACGCGGAGATATTTTATTTGAAGAATGATCCGCTTATATTGAAGTACTCGAAGAACGTGATTCACAATCTGGAGGAATAAAAGATAAAAGGCCTACATCTGGTTCTGGGCCCTTATTCACCAAGCCGAACATACGCTTCCTAGTACGTATTGTGTTCATTGACAAAACTATCAAAAAAAAGAAAAGACATGAGATTGCAAATATGACATTTGAGTAGCATTTGCAACTAAGAAGCTACACAATTGTGTGTAAAATGGTAAGTAACTGTAATTTTATAAGCAGTTATTAAGATCAATTTTTTATTTAAATAGTATGAGAACTACAAAGCAAAGCGTTCATTCATAAGAAGCCTTTAAGCAATAAGTGATATTTTACCATTTGACAAATATGGAAATCAGGGAATACTAGAAACTGCACATGTTACATTGCCCGATGTTGAAAGAAAATAGTAAACACTTGTAAACTAGTTTAGATCATAAGCATAATTCTACAGAATGAGTGGATCTATGCTATTATAAAAACTCGACAGGGAATGCTTGTTACTCAGATCGAATCACATTTTTAAATTTGCAAAACGAGTATATGCATGCTATTATAAAACTTATCTAAGCACAATAAAATGGGCATAACACAAAACAATACTGTATTGATACAGTACATGTCGTTATGAAATGATATTTTTTCCCATTCACAAAAATAAATAGCAGTGAACACAATGTTAGAAAACTACTCTAATCTAGGTTTTTTACTGAAATAAAATGCATAGAGATTACAAATTAAATAGATGAATACAAATTTATATTTTTTTGCCTCACTTCGAAACCTTGAAATAAAATCAGAAAAGCAAGTCTCTGTTACCTCAAATACAACTCAAAAAGAATGTAGATAGACTTCTCGTACTATAGTGCAGGTCCGTTGATTCCAAGCTAGTTGAGCAACCCCTAACAAATGAACCCAATACAAATGCAGTGAGTGGAAGAAGAGGCGATGAGAAGCCATGTAAGTAAATGAAACACATTTCAGTCGAAGATAGCGCAGAGGCGTCGTGCAAGCAGATCGGAAAATAGACAAAAGGCCAAGTAACCTCAGCACGGTTGCTTGCCCTAATAAAACAGGTTCAGTAGCTCGATAATGAAGGCGGCTTGGCGACAGATCGGAAAATAAGAGGAAGAATGGACCTGGATGCACTTGCCTGCCCTTGCGATCAACCCGTGACTAAGGAAAAGGAGAACACAACCCGTTTCAGCACGTTTATGGCGATGTCGGCATGGCGAGAGATTGGAAAGTAGGAGGAAGAAACCCTCGGCGTGCTTTTTGCCCTTCCGATCAACCCGTGAGTGAGGAAGAGGAGAATGCAGTCAGCGGAAAAGTGAAAGCGCTTGCAGCGTCGCGTCTTTTCGTCTCGGCTTTTTCAGCCGAAACAGGCACAGAACGGAGCCCATTCATCGTTATGGGCCAAATTAATGGTAGCCAGCATTTACTAGCCAGCAACCAAACAGACCCTTAGGCTTTGTTTAATACCACATATAACTTTCCGAAGCTTGCAAACCTGAGTCCCCCCTGAGCAACGCCTTGGAGTTTGCTCACGTCTTGGAGAAGATCGCCATAAAGCTAAGCATTACTAATATCTATCTATAACATATTTCACTTTTGACTAATGGCAATAGATAGGATCAAGTAACAGAAGTTAGACATGCAATAGGAAATGGAGTCTCAATACTATATATCTGAGTGAAGCCCTTCGCTACAAGTTTTTTTTATAGCGATTTATACTATTACCCGGGTGTATACCTATTTACAAGCAACTAGTTAGGCACTAAGGGATGGAGAAACGAGGTCTCATGTGCCGCAAGAAATAAAAGCAGTCATTTCAGAATTCATAGTTGCCTTCCATTCAAGAACTATATGAGCCTCATGATATTACTTGAGATAACGAAAAGATGGAGATAAATAGTTAATTATCAACTGAGAATGCAACGAAATAGTAGTACTGGGTTTACCTTTGCGTACGACATTAGAAAGATCTAATGAGGAGGTATTTGTAGTAGGAGGACGAGCGAAAGGATCCTCTAAGTGATCAGATGCTGGCGTTGTCGTGGCAAGTAGGTGATTATGTTGATAGTAGTCTTGTAGGGGGTCGGTAGGAAAAATGGGAGGACTAGTCTTAGTTGATAGTTAGTGGGAAAAATAAAACCCGAGTTCAAAGAAAGTAACATCCATGGATACATAAGGATATCAACTTATAAGATTGTAGTAACAATATGCCCTTCTATGTCTTGGAATATTTTAAGAAAATACAACGAATTGGTCATGGAGATAATTTGTCAAAAATGGGACGAAATGAGTATATAAAGTTAAGACACCCAAAAATTATGAATCACAGAAAAAGAATGTGTCAGGATATTACTTTAAAAAAAGGTAGCTTAGCGAACGTAGTCAACTTTATATACAGTGGAGTATTGCCGGTATGAAGAACTCTAGGTGGAATGGAAAATTAAATTTTCATTTCTTGACAAAATATTTGAAAAATAGATTGAACTTTAGATCTATACTTTAAAAATATAACCTAGTTCACTGGAGGGCGATGCAGAAGTGGAATGTTGCATGGGGCAGCACGAGGATAGGCCCAAATCATATTCTGATTACCAACTGACCTAAAAGCTTATACTAGTAGATTATAGTCTATGAATAATTTTATGTTATGACACTCTCCTTCGCGCTCAAGCTTATTTGCTTTGTGACGTGGAGTTCTACATAACTACTTTTTTTCTTTTTCTTTTTTAATCTTTTGCTATAGATGACTGACATACCCACCATTGCAAAAGTTTATGCAAATCCTTTCGTAGAAGCATAGCAGAAATAATTGCGTTGTTGAATATTCTCATTTCTTCTAGAAAATATAAAACCTTTGAGCATTATAGTTACATAATCATATACTATAGTTTTTTGTTTAGGAAAAAAAATGTAATTTTAATCTTAAATCATGGTGAACTTTGTCCATTCATTCAGTGTTTGACGTAGTCTGCTTAAGGTCATTTTTCTGTATGTGGCTTTGCGCTAAGTTTTTAATTGATTTGGGAGGTGGTGGTTCATGATGGGTTAATTAGAGAGAAGCCTTCCACTGGGGAAGAAGCACGTCAATTTCTCAAAGGTCTCCTGTATTTACTCTTTTTTTTTTTCATGATCATTATCAGTTGTGTAATCAAATAGAGATATTGAATGTCTTAAATCTGGATATGCTCTTTACAGGTTATTCTGGTGGTCATGTAACTACTGTAAATTATGTGCATGTTACCAATTTGAAGACAGGCAAGAGAATTGGAGGGTTGGATAAAGCCGAGGTAAATGGTATTTGATACTGCATAACTTTTTTCTTCTTAGAGCTGGAGGTTTACATCTGAAACTCGAAACTCGTTCAATGATCATTGGAGTTCTACTCAGCTTTCATTTTCTTGTGACCCTTACCTTGCTTGAAATAAAGTTGATTCAACTTGATAATCTATACATATATTATAGAGATTTTATGTGAAATAGACTAATGTGTAGATATACATGCAATATGAGTATTCACTGAATTAGTAATAATATTTGTGGCATGTGTAATATGTATAATGCATGCTATTCCAATGTGTGATATGTCGCTGACTGAGATTGAACCAATTAATAAACTTGCCAAACATTTTTTTTTTATTGGAATCAAACAACTTGATGTCAAAAACTTCGAAACCTTTGCTTTCCTGTTGAGTCCTACTTGCTTGGATTGTTGACTCAATGCCAATCCAATTCATCTTCAATGTCAACATCATCTGTAAATAAATAACCTTATCTCAACTATTTGGAATGTGACTTCTTAAGTTCATCTTTCCCCGTCTTTTGTGTATAGTATAGAATAATTTGTGGTGGTGTTGGGAGATAAAGGGAAGGTCAAAAATTATGAGTGAGCACTTTTAACCTAAAATATACGAGTGGGCAGGTATACGAGTGGGCAGGTATTAACCCAAAATCCCTCATTTTTGGGTAAAAGCCGTCCACTTGTATGTAACTACCACAACTTGTGTGAACAAACTAATATCAGCTAATTATTTTAAAATTCTCATGTGCATACGACAGGTATCAATTCTCGCATGTGCAACTCAAATTGTGTAACCACAAATCATGCTATTCTATCTCATTTCTTCTATTTTTTAAAAACTTCGTCTTTCCCACTTATTGGAGCTGAAAGCTCTCCGGTTGCATGCCCATAACGACTAGATCAAAATCTTGCGTTTCTATAATTCCTTTTCAGCTATTTTTGCCAAACTTTTTTTCGATATTTTCTGTCGTGCTTTCAGGTGTATTTTTATCAGATACCCGATGAGGTTATTGAAAACTTGGTAAACTTTCTCATCTTGAAACCATGTTTTGCTTATTTTCGCCCTTTTAGAGAAGATTGAAGTCTTCTTCTTTCTTCAGATCAGTGATAGGATTGTATACAACGTTGCTGGCGGTTTGCTTTTAGAACATCCGCTGATCTTGCCATTAGTTGAAGCAGTGGTTGGTATCATGTATTAATTCCTTATTATGAATTGAAATATTCAGCACTTCCTAATGTTGTAGATTATTTGGTTATAACTGCAGATTGGAGCTTCTGACAGTGTGATGGGGCTTCCCAAGGATCTTACTGAAAAGCTTATTAATTTAGCTCTCTCTCAGTAATCATAGTTTTCAAAAAAAAATTGAATAACTCTTTAGATTAAACCTGAGATTTGATTCAAATTGATCGAATTTTTTATTGACTTGAATTGAAATCAAAAGTAAATTTATCGTTTTGATATTGATTCGATAATGACTCACTTAAACTGAATTTGGTGCTAACCTGAAGCCTAGATGCTAAGATGTCGAGTGATTGAAGCCATCGGCTTGGTTAGCCTCGGTAGAGGTGAGAATGATTCAAATTCGTCTGATTCGAGCTGAGCTCTCAATACTTGAGCTTTAATTGAGTCAACTCGATCCCACTAAAAATTAAATTTATTAGAATTTGAAATTGAGGTAACAGATAAATTAATTATAATTAATACATATTTATATATAAGTAATAAATAAATGAATATATTATTTATAAAATCTAACTAACCGGACTATGACTTCTGGTTTGGTTTAATAAATTTGAGTTGCATTTAATTTAAGTTAAATAATGATTCAACGTTAGGTGATTATCGATCTTCGAGCCAAACTTTGGCCCCCACCATTGGGTTAGTGAAGCTGAAGCTGAGCCAGTCTACTGTTAGAGCACTGCCGAGAGTTCCATTTGTGCCATCTCAATTATCTGATTTGGGTTTAAATAAAAAAAAAATTATCTGATTTGAGTATAATTTTCTGTCCGATTTAGTGGTTTTAATTGTGAATTATTTTTTTATTTGGATCAACGATTTTTCTTCAATAAAAAAAAATATTTAATTGAGAAAGATTATTGTTTAAATTTAAAAGAACTTTCTTTAATTTCTGAAAAATTTTATTTAATTTATTGAGCCTAAATTAAAATTAAAATTAAAATTTGATTTAATACATTTTTATTTATTTTCAATTTGAACTCATTTTAAACCTTTTATTAGTTTGTTATACGGATTTGAAATAATTTAAATTATTTTATAATTAAAATTTTAAAAATTATTTTTTATATTAACAATAATTTATTATTTAAGTTTACTAATTTCAATTTTATATTTAGATTCTTTTGTTTAGAAGTATGTATTTATTTAATATTACGATATCAAATTCATTTGTCACACATCAGTTAAGTAAATAAACCAGTTTTGTGACTCAAATTAATTTTTAATTTTGTTTTTCTTAATGAGTCTATGACTTGAATATAATAAATTTTTTTTTTATAATTCAATATTTTTTACTATCTATCTAATTAATGTGAACCTGAGGAAAGATAATTCGCTGTGAAGTATATAAAATACAGATAATTATTATAAAATTTAATAATATTTATTCGCTACTTTTTCTCGAAGAAATAATATTTCATAATTATCATTAATAAATTTAATTTTAATTTATAAAATTTAAATAATTTATAAAAAAGATCGAAATTATCGATACTAAAATTATTGAAACTAATACTTTTATCTTATAACTAAAACTGAGATCGAAATCAAATTTTAAAACCTCACTTTAATTTACAGTCTTCGTGATCAGTTTAGGAATTGCACACGTCATATTTTTATTTAATTGTACTATGCACACTTAAAACATTATAAAATCTTATATACACATATTTGAATTAAAACTTAATCAAAATCTATTTGAAAAAAAAAAATTCTGTTAGTAAATCATTAAAATTATATTTTTATTCTTAATAGTACATATTTTTTCTCTTCCTCAATATAACACTAAAGCGTTGATTTGTCCTAAAATCAATTCACGTCGCGGATGTCTCTTTCCTTGGCCGCCACCTAAATATTAAGATTTTAAGATTTTCACTCAAAATATATTTAAATATCCTTAAAATAATATGATGAACGGCCCAAATTTTTTGTAATCTAACTATAATTAGATTATTGAAAAATTATGATTACTCATTATAATAGAAATAAGTTAAAATATATGTATGTAAGATTTTATAATATTTTGAGTGTGCATAGCGTAATTAACTAAGAATGAATAGGTAAAATATAAATAAAATTAAATTATATGGCATGTAAGTAATTATCTCATTAATAAATTAAGATATCTTTAATTTAATTAAAATTATCTTGGTTTAACAAACGTATTCTCTTTAACATGACGTGCACAATTAAATAAAAATATGAGGTGTGCAATTCCTAAACTGATCATGAGGACTGTAAATTAAAGCGAGGTTTTAAAATTTGATTTCGGTCTCAGTTTTAGTTATAAGATAAAAGTATTAGTTTCGATAATTTTAGTATAGATAGTTTCGATAATTTTAGTATAGATAGTTTCGATTTTTTTATAAATTATTTAAATTTTAGAAATTAAAATTAAATTTATTAATGATAATTATTAAATATTATCTCTTCGAGAAAAATGAGTTTGATGGTTTCGACTAAACTTCGGTCAAGTTTCGGTAGTTTTGGTTGAGACTTAGTAGCTTTCTGAAATCGATTTTAACTAAAGATTTTGGTATTTTATAAAATTTTAATATTAAAAAATTAAAAAATATACTTGAGCAATAATAAACTTTAAATTCAAAGACCTTAATGTAATTAATCCTATAATTAATTATAAACATATATATTATTTATCCTTGAAGACAATATATGTAACTATCTTTATTAAAATGCTATGATAAATATGATATAAAATAATAAATGATGTATAAATTAAAAGACACTGTGACATAAATGATTTTTTAAAAATAGTGCAATATTGTAATTTTTAAAATCTTATACATGGTATTAAGGAGAAATTTTTGCCTCCGAACATATCAAATGTAATTAAGAAAAAAGAAAATATTTTATTTTATAGAGTTAATGAGAAAAAAATTTATTGAAATATTAGAAAATACGTATGATGTAAAATAAAATTGATTTTAGTGTTGAAAATTATATTAGATGAGAAATAAATTTGATTTTTAATATTGAAATTTATGTTGGATATGAAATAAAATTATTAAAATTTATAATAAATTTAAAATATTTATTAAAATATAATTTTACTTATTTTTGAAAGATTCCTGTTATTTTCAAGTGAGACTATATATAGAGTCTTACAAGGAGGACAAAGCATATTTGATAACATACATAGTATTTGATCTGCTCGAAAAATATGATACACAGTATTTGATCTGCTCGAAAGATTCAAGTCATTTGCTTTACGTTTTCGCCTTACTTATGTCCTTAATCATCGCTGCCTCTGTGCCTCACACTTAAATTATGTATTATATTTCGTGAAGTTTCTAAGTGATTTGATCATCGGATATTGTCGGTGTGTTTATGATCTTTATTAGGAATTGATCGATTCGGCATGGATCGAGAGATTTGACTTCTTCTCGATCGAGTATGTCATGAGTTCTCGAGAAAGATGTCTTGCTCCTGCTTTTCCATCTGAAGTTGTTCGAACACGATTCGTTTCAATTTTGTTTTCTACCGATGCTCATTGGCTTATTCGATGGAGGCTAATTTAGTCGTAGACCCTCGTCTTCCAAAGCTCACATTCTCTCTAGATTCTGTGATATTTACGATCAAAATTGAGGCTTGATTATCGACGTAACAATAAATGAACTTCATTAGTATCAAATATTGGAGAAAAAGCTTTGAAATTCAAAGATTTCAAAATTAAAACATTTCGAAAATCAAATATATATCATTTATATATGCAATTACCTGTGTGGATCCCACCCCTAAGCTCTACGAAAAAAAATTTATTAGGTACAAAAGCACACAATATTATAAATAATTTATACGTCTGCAACATATTTACATACGAAACAAAGTGAAACATAGAGCAAAAAATGGTACGTTATTGTCATTAAATTATCATTTGCTTTTAGCACTTCGATGCAACGCTAAATTAAAAAAAAAAAAAAATCTTGTAACAAAAATACCTATGCAAAATACATATGAACTATAAGATAACTTAATATCGTTACGCTACTTCCGCCTTGCTTTCTCACGCGGCCTTCTGCGCAAATGCAAAATGCGACGTGCTGTCAGAACTTAATAATTTTTCTCGATAATATTAAGCTTCACAATTTAGCAAATTAATCACATCCAATGAAACACAATTCAAATTCAACCCATTTAAGCATAATTTTTTTTTTTGAAAGGTATTTAAATATAATTTCTAATTTGACTAAAATGATAATTGAATGAATGTTGGCTCAAATCAAAATTGAACATCCTTTCTACTAATAGACTACTTGGTTTGTTTACATGTGACATTGATAGCCATCACTTTCATTAATTACTAAAAAAATATAGAACAAAACTTAATATGGAATTACAGCTCATTAATATTTCATTTTTGTTTGAGATGTTTAATATAAATTTTTTTTAAAAAATAATGTAATTTTTATAAATATTTTGAATCATATAGCATAACATGAAATATTTCTCCTTTTTTAAAATTTTTTTAGAGGCAGAGATTTTAAAAATTTGTTTGAATTTAGTCTACACTCGCTGAGCCGATTATCTCAATAAAAACTGGTCAATTTACATTACTGTCGATCAATTTCATGTCGAACTCATAATTTTATTTGTACCATATCTATAAGTTTAATTCCTATAAATTTATTTAAGATATATAGAATTCAGAGTGTTTTGCATATTACGTGAAAGTAATAAATGTTAACTAAATATTAATTAAGGTAAAAGTGTGGATGTAATATCACGTGATTCAAATGTAGAGGTATTATCTACTTTAGCTTTAATGAATTGCGTGACTTGAGTATTTCCCGAGAAGTCACCCATCTCAGTACTACTCTAGCCCAAATATGCTTAACTATGAAGTTTCTCATTATTAACCCTACAATTTTTCTCCAAAATGTGCCTCTATCATTCCGGATTATGTTATATACTTGTACAGCTCAGGATCGCTCCTCTGTTTTCAATATGAAATGATTCGTTCACGTCCCCCTCTCATCAGTATTATTTATCGGCCTAGAAGTTTACCAGAAACCGCACTTTATTATTCTCTTTTCTTAAGACATCACCAAGCGACCACTCCCCACCCTCTTTGACTACGAACGTCACAGTAGATCGAACAATATTAATCAATCACATGACTATATAAAATAATATACTTTGATATTTATAAATAATATTGTGAGATTTCGCAATATAATATAATGTATAATTGTACAGTTAATATACGTAACTATTTGGGCAGAAATTAAATATCACAAAATCAATCATACAACTATATATATACCATTTTTGTGTTAAAAAATACTGCTAAAGTACACCATTCAATCGTACAATTACATAAAAATATCTATTTTGATTAAACACATAATTTTATATAAAATTTATGTTTAGAGGTAGATAAAAGATACTATCAAAGATCTTTTACGTGTACTAATATAAATGATGCATGAACTAATGAAAGAGCTACACATGCATTCTTCGAACAATTATCATTAGCGCACTATCTAGTTACATCTAAAAATTGTATTGCAATATACATTCAACTAGAGCTTATTAACACTGTATCACGACAAACAATGCTAAATTCCTCTCTAATTATTGCATCTGGATCCACGCTCAATCATCTGGACTGCACACATGGAAGCTTACGTGGCGTCAACGGCAAGAGCACTTGGCGTTGAACATGAGGCGTACCACCCCGAACAGCAGATGCCAAAGAGACCGAGACGAACAATAAGGATCAGAACTGACCGGCGTCTGGCGAAGTATCGGTGACCATACTGCTTTCAAGAGGTAAGGGCTCTCCTGCCATCAGACCGTACCATCCGTACATCGTACAACAAAGGCCAAGGCGGGCCCTGCGGACATTGATGGTCTGTCACTGGAGCTGAAGCTCATTCTGTTGAAATGACTCTACAGAGCAGGCCAGGATATAAATATCTCACTGTAATGGGAAAAGCCTCTCTCCGGCTGAACCCAAAAAACTTCTACCTCAAATCCCCTCAGCTTTCTTACTGTAACCTCAAAAAAAAGATTGATTCTAGTGATTTTTGAAGCTTCCCTGAAAGGAGCCGTGGTTTTTCCGCTCAGCCGGTTTCCCACGTAAAAAATCTGATTGTTTCTCGTCATAACACTAACCAATGCAATACTTATTTTGCATTGTATCCAAATGCAACAATTAGAGCGAATTTCATTTAAACCATCGAGTTGCAGCCCGAATTACGATAAAAAATGAAGAACTTGCATGAACAATATAGTATTGTAAAAATGACATGCTAATTCAGCATCGTAGCTATCGTATTCAAATACAACACTATAAATCTCGCATTTTATATGTACTATAGTACAAATGCGGCCAACCATCACAGCTATGATCTACGGGATAATTATATTATTCTTCAATACGATAGCATTATCTCATATTACATTTACTACATATCATATTCTGATACGATGAATATAAAGAGAGTTACGTTTTATAATTAGAAGACGGTACAAAACTTTTTAATCTATCATAATATTATATGATTCTAATAAGTATAGCAAATATTTTGCATAGTTTTCATCGTTTTAGCGTCGCCAAAACTGCTACTTTTGGTTCGACGATTGTAACCTTATATATAACTAATATAAAAACATACTTATTGCCTTCTGCTCAAAAAAAAAAAAAAAAAAAAAAAACTATTGCCTATATGTTATAAGTATTTAAAGTTTGATATTGATGGGTTAAATTCTTCTCTCAAATGACCTGGCAGAGTCTGACTCCTTGAAGACCAGATAGGTGACACGTGTTCATAACCCCTGTCAGAATTAGAGCATGTTTACAATTGAAAAATAAATAAATAATGGTAAATTACGTCTGCCAAGCCAAATTTTTTTTTTTTACAAATAATAGTTTTTAAATTAAATATTTACAAAAATCACCTATTAGCTTAATATAATAATATTTACGGGCATCATTTCTCATTTTGAATGTAAATTTATAAATAGTATCCATACTCTAATTTCTATTTTTTATTTTTTTAATCTAACTAAAGTTAGCATGTATAACTAAATTATATACAGCTCATTTAAAGAAAATTTATAATAATAAAATTAAAAAATTAGAGATATTAAAAATATATAAAAGATTAAAATAAAAAGAATTAGAAAAATTGATGAAAAATATAAATGGTAAAATTTATTCTTGTTCTTTATTTTAGGACTAAATATAATTTTAATTATATATATTAATTATAGTTGGGTTAAAATAATAAATGATAAAAAAAATGAGTGTGAGTACTGATTATAAATTTACATTTAAAATATAAAATATTTTTGTAAATATTTAAATTTAAAAAGTGCGTTTGTAAAATAATTTTTTTTAGAGCGAGATATATAAATTTATTGTAAATGCTTTTCAAGAATATTCTTGGATATTCTTATTTCTCTAATTTTAATTTTTTTTTAATATCTTTTTGAAAACGTTAATTACAATCTCATTACATAAAATTCTGAAAATTACATGCTGAACACTTCCATTACTTTCATTTGCATAATTTTTTTATGTTTTAAGTGAGTCAGGAAATAAGAAATTGAAATCCCGTCAGCTTGGCTCGATCAAAAATCAAAAATCAAAAATCAAAAATTGAATTTAAATAAAATTAAATTTTTTGTAAATTGAAATTTTTATTAATCTAATATTAAGTTGGTATATGATCAAATTGAGTGAGCTTGAAATCAGATTAATTTTAAAAATAAAAAAATATTTATAAATATTAATAAATATTTCTTGCTTTAACATAACAGTTTTTGACTTACATACGATAATATTAAAATTTACTTTATAATCTTTATTAAATATTTTTTTTTTGTTTATAATAATCAGATCAAGGCGTACTATTATGGTTTAAATTGATTGAATAAATAAATATATTTATACCTAAAATTTTAATTAAAAAATTAATTGAACATCGGATCGAACTTAATTAAAAATATGCAAGCAAAGCCTAGCTCAAAGCAAACTGTTTTCGTTCATACTTTGGATCAAATTTAGATTGAAGCAAAAACTTTCAATTCAATCTAAATTGAATTTTTGACGGCCCAATGCTCGATATGTGATTGAATATTAATTCTCTCCTCTCCTCAAACCCATTTACAGTTAAATCAACCTTGATCACTTCCCTTAGTTGGCACAAGGATCAAAATTAGGATCAAAATGATACTAGTTAAAAAATAATAATAATAATAAATAATTTTTTAAATTATTTTACATAATTTTTAATATAAAAAATATTATTTTACTTCATATACTCAAATTTTTAATAAAAATATTAACTTTATTTCACATAATATTGCTAGCGAATGCAATACTTTTTTCTGTTCTTATTATTATGGAAATACTATATTAGCATATTGGTCCACAAAAAGTCTTCAACCTTCTGTTGGAGTGGTCCCCCAAATGGCAAAAATAAGTAAAAGTGATGGATTTTAGCAATACGACGTACTTTTATGGTATTTTAAAGTGTAATGGACAGTGAATGCATCTTCTTATAAAGTCTTCAGCTTCCTTGTTGATGTTGGGCCAAAAGTAGCCTTTGAGCATGGTCCATGTAGCTAGGCTCCTTCCACATGCATGAGTCCCACATTCTCCATTGTATATTTCTATCACTACTTCAGCATCCTCTTCTAGATGGAGGCTCCTCATGAGTGGCTTCGAGAAAGATCTCATATACAATTGACTGTTACTGAATACGTGTTATGCACACTTGAGCTTTAGGTACTTCTCTTCTTTCCACTTAGGGCCATCGTCTCCTTAGGAGAGTGTTGTGTTGTAGGTATTGCACTATGTCATTCATCCATCATGAGGTCACCTTGACTTTCATGATTTGGACTTTAAGGTAGCTTGGCTGATGAATGATCAATTGCCTTTCTTCCATCTATCCCTATTTGGCTAGCCGATATATGGTGTGATTCTCTTTTCGTGGGATGTCGATGATTTCTACCTTTTTAAACTACTTGAAGAGCTCCTTGGTTTTCATGGGGTACTTCACAACTTCATCCTTACTATTGAAGCTACCTTAGAGGTGGTTAACGTTCAACATGAACCACTTCAAACTTATAGGTGAGTGATTACCAAGTTCTATGTTACAAGTTGAACCAATGATCAAAGATTCATACTTTGCCAAATCATTTGTAGCAGAGAGCACTATTTATAGCAGATAAAGCGATGTGGCAAAAACACCTCAAAGTTACACCAACTAAATTAGTCAATAAGATCCCTACTCCTTTGGAGTTCCATCTGATGTGCCTTCTGTGTGCATGGTCCAAGGAATCACTTTGTTTTCCTTGGGAGGTCACTCTTGATGTCTTGAGTTCGACTACAAGTCTGCTAGTACTTATACTTTGATTGTTGTGCGCAGAATAAAGTTGCTATCGAATTTCTAAGCACCATGACCCATTTTAATAATCTAGGGAGTTCGAGCGAATGTAGGATATTTTGAAGGGATTGGCCAATTATCACCTTGATTTTGTGGGCTTGGAAGTAAAGTCACAATGTTCTTGCTGTCTTTACTAGAGCAAAGGCTAACTTCTCATTACAAGATATCAAGTCTTTGAGCCGCTAAGGCCGTGATTGGCATAAAAGACATGGAGTTGTTTCCCATCCTCTTTTCTGACCAAAAATATTGCGATGGATGCATCATCACTTTGAGGTAGATGAATAAGTTTTTCATGTGCTTCGGTGGACTCAGTATAAGGGGGTAATTGAGGTATTTTTTTGGGGATTGAAATGCCTATTCACACTGCTCGATCCATTGCATTGCTTTTTTGCTTCATAAACATTTGGAAAATCTGAGGCTACAATCACTTGATCATGAAATGAATCGACTGGGTATTTGCATGCATTGCACTTCCTTGAATGTTTGAGGCAAAGGCATGTCGAGGATGACCTTATCTTCTCAGGTTGGCCTCAATGCCTCATGCTAACACGAGGTGGCCTAGGAATTTTTCTGATGTGGCCCTAAAAGTGCATTTATTTCGGTTCAATTTAAAGATTTGTCTAAGATCTACCGAGTGTTTCTCTAGGCTGGAGCTTTTAAAAAGGATGCCTTTGATGTAGGCCTTAAGACTCCTTCCTCTCTAAGCAGCAAAATCCTTTTTGATAATCCCCTTGTAGGTGGAGGTCGCATTATTACATTATTAGGTTGCAGAAGGTTCCTTGATCGGTGATAAAGATTGTTTTCTCCTCATCTTTAACCACATTTTAATTTGATGGTAACTCAACACCATCACAAGATGTTATGTGTTTGATTTGGTTTAAGGGTAATTTCACTTTGGACGTTGAAGTTTATTTAGTTTGCGATAAAGGTTCACAAAAATCAAAACATACCGTCCAGATCCATAATAATTATTATATAGTTAACTGAGTCCCTAACTATTTCTAAAAAACTTTCAATCAAGTCCAATATAATATTTTTTATTTAAAATATCATTAATTTGTTCTAAAAAATAAAATTAAAATATTTTTTTTTCAATTACCATTTTACCCTGCGCACGAGGCCTCCCGCGCAAGTCGCCTCCCTCGCGACTGCTTCGGATGCGCGGACGACCTAGCGCACAGGCGGGCGCCCTCGCGGAGGAATGCGCAGCATGGCCGTGGGCACAGGAGGCCGCCTTCGCGACGGTGGACGACTCGATCCGGCAGGCTGAAAACAGTAATGACATATTTTGAAAATTGATTGATTAAGTAAGCGTATTTTTGTCATTTTTAAATTAACTAATAAATTCTATTACGAAGGGACCACGATATTCTGTGTAATATTTTTTATATACTTGAATGACATGTTTTGAAATTTATGAATTTTTATGGCTAAAAGTAGTTAGGGGCTTAAATAGAATTATTTTTAAAATTTATTTAATCACTCTACATTTCAAAGTTATGGAATCAAATTCAAATCACATATTCTAAATTAAATTAAAATAATAAAATTTAATCAATATGGTTGGGTTATTTAGTTTGAAGTGTTTGATTCCCACCCCAAAATGGGATCCAAATTTTAAAATGGAGGTTGAAAGTGCAATTATTACTAATTTCATGTATTAGAAATAAATAATCAATTTTAAAATAGAATGCTGGGAGGCCAAAGGCCACTTGATCTCCATTCCCCTTCCCCTATCCATTAAATATATAAATGATTTACAAATTATGAAATATACTCTCTCCCTTCCCTCCTCCCAAAATGATAGCAATGGAGGGACAAAACAGCGGTCGCTGTCCGTCGGAACTGTTCCACCCTCGCTGCGATCGGATGCCCTGCTCCTCCACAGCTGGCCGGCGTTTTTGATAGTCTCTCTGTTTTACTTTTGGTTGATTTCGCTTCGCTTTCCGATTGGGTTTTGAATCTTGGTCACTCTGGATGAGTGCTGGTTTTGGAGAATTGGGTTTTTGGGGATTAAGCTTTGGGAGAGGTTGGTTTCTTTGAATAGTGAAATCGGGAGTTTTGATGGCGTCGACGTCGGGGGGCGAGGATGGCGGTAAAGGGAGCATGTGGGCTTTGGATCAGAAGCTTGACGAGCCCATGGATGAAGAAGCTAGCAAGCTTAGGAATATGTACAGAGAGAAGGTACAGCCCTTTGTGCTCCGAACTCTTATATGAGATAATTGTTCAGTCAATTTTCGGCACTTCTGGAAGAATTTAACTGTTATCAAGCTTTTGTTTTCTTTGTTATTCTTCTGTTTCTTGTTTTTGATTTCGCTGTCTAGGCAAGGGAAGATGTATATTCTGTAGTAATACTTAAATCGCCATGTTAATTGGAGTCCTATTCATAGTTGAATAGAATTCTGTTGGTGACTATGATACTTCATGCTCTCGAATAGTTCACCGGAAGTCAAAAAAACAAAAGGGAAAGAGCAATCTTCAGATTACGTAGAAGTTTCTTCCATAGTTTTTTCAATTATTTTCAAATTTTTACTTGATTGTATCTAGTACTGTCTGCTCCTGTTATTTCTGATCAATAATTTCTCTCACTTCGCAAATGATTGCAGATGACTTGGTATTTTTTGTCAATGTTTAGACAGAACTGCCATAATAACTGAATTGTTTGCTCAGCCATATGAGCCCATCATTCTTCATCCTGAAAATGCCTCCTTTGATGCAAGACTGTAATTCCTTCTACCAACAATATCTTTCTTTGCAGAACTTCTCTTCACTGTTGATGCTAAGGCTTGCGTTCCAGAGCCTTGGAGTAGTTTTTGGAGATTTGGGTACATCACCTTTGTATGTTTTGTACAATACGTTTCCTCATGGAGTACATGATCCGGAAGACATTATCGGAGCTCTTTCTCTTATTATATACTCTCTAACTCTTATTCCACTACTCAAATATGTTGTGGTGGTGCTGAGAGCAAATGATAATGGTCAAGGTAAGAATTAATATCATAGGCATTGCTACTTTCTAGAAGTTTTCCACTTGGGAGATGATTGTAGTGAGTATGATATTTTATTCGGAATTCTAGGAATTAGTTTTTCAATGAAACATCCTATCTTGGAAAGCACCGTACCTATCAAAGAGCCTCTTCTTGTCATTGATTTTATGGAGTCAAATTTGCTCAATATATATTGCTACTTTCTTTGTCTGCGGTTGCTCGGGCAAGAATAACTGCATAGTTTCAAAATAGATTAGTTTGTATGAAAAACTTTATGACTCAACAAAACCAGCCTATGTCTACTATATGCAACTCTCCATGTAGGAAAAGCATAATCTTAATCTTTCTGGTCTCTTATGGCTATGGGAGATGTAATCTTATCATTGTCAGCACTAGTTTTCATCAGAAGGCGCTTTTCTAGGATTCAAGATTACAAATATAACATGAAAAGTCTACTGAAACTGCAAATATTAAATGCAATATTCTGTGGCCATCATCACTTACAATCCTAATTGTACGAATTTGGCCTTAACTTTTTTAAAAAAAATTTACCGTCTGATCATTTCAAAATTGAATTATATGCTCCAGAATTTTCTTCAATATTTGATTGCAGTATTATTGATTGCTTCCCTTTCTACTTAGGTAAACTTAGGTAAGTTTGTCTACTCTGGATTTTGTAGGGGGCACTTTTGCACTATATTCACTACTGTGCCGGCATGCAAAAATAAACACCATTCCCAACCAGCATAGAACTGATGAAGAGTTAACTACATACAGTCGCCAAACATATGATGAGAATTCATTAGCTGCAAAAATCAGGCGGTGGTTAGAGGCTCATACATATAATAAAAACATTATTCTTATCCTTGTTCTTATTGGAACTTGTATGACTATAGGTGATAGTATTCTTACTCCAGCTATTTCAGGTATGTTTTCTCTATGAATGACTTAGATTACCATTTCAAGTGTCTTTTCTGATTTTCAGTGTCAGAGTATTTACTATAATCATAATGTTTTGTTATTGAACAAGAAGGGCGCAAGAAAGATAAATAGGAGGGATAAGGAGGAGAAAACGAAGAAGAGAAGAACTAGGGAAAGAAAAACTAGCAGAGGAGAAGAAGAGAGAGAGAGAGACAATTTTGGGAGACTATTATTATTCGGTCCATGGTACTTCAGGCAATACTAAGAAATTAGACATTTTCTAGATTTTGCCTTATGAAAGAAAAGAAATTCGTCAAAAATAAAATAAGGAAGAAAATGAGAAACCCACCAAAACTATACAATATAGAAAATCAAAAATAGACATTGCTTTTAAGATCATAGGTAAAGATGGCCTTGTACGTTTATATCTCATAGTAAAGCAAGCAAATTTTTTTTAAATTTTTTTTTTAAATATACATCATGCACGTTTTGTATTTTATGATCTGAATATAATTTTCTTTTCATATAACCATATCTTTCTAATCTGTCATGTATAAATGTAGTCTTTACACTGGTTGAGATGTCTTTGATCTTTGGTTGGAACATTGCACTTATCTTCTCTGATATGAGATTTTACACCTTGCAGTTCTCTCAGCAGCTGGTGGTATCAAGGTCAACCACCCTACTGTTAACAATGGTACTTTCTGTGATATACGCCTCTTACATTATTGTGGGCTCATTTAGTTCCCAAAAAAAAAAATTCTATATCTTGAAAGTTTAGTAGTTATTTTATATCACATCCTACATTAACTTCAAGTTGAAAAATTAATTTTATTTTATATCCTACATAATTTTCAACAATCAACTTTATTTCGTGAAGATTATCAACTTTATTTCACATCTTATATGACTTATAATTTCGAACTATCTTTATTTTCCATCACAGACATGCATTTCAAGACTAGTTAGAATTTTTCATGTCAACGGCAAAAAAAGCCAAATTGCCAAATGAGCAGCTTTATAGATCAAGTAACAAAATTGATATTTAAAATTAGCTGAACCTTTAAAAGCCCTGTATGGTAATGGGACTTGACAAATCTCAAGAGTAAAATATTTTTGATATAGCAAATTTTTTTGAATAATTTGGCACCATTTCCAGATTAACCAACTGCCACATTTTTTTTCAAAGTTAAAATATTTACTCGACTGAAACTTTTTGGCTTTTTTCCAAATTCATCACCTCTTTCTTTTTATTAGATCATTATTCTTTTCTCGTGCTACATAATTGAACTCCAATTTCCCTCAATGGAAACAACCCCATTGCTGATGAGTAATGATGTCTACTCTCAATCTCTATTTTGCAGATATTGTCATTATGGTGGCAGTGATTATACTTGTTGGTTTATTTAGCATGCAACATTATGGTACGGACAAAGTCGGCTGGTTATTTGCACCAGTGGTTCTCCTCTGGTTTCTGTTAATAGGAGTCATAGGTGCTGTCAACATATGGAAATATGACAGATCAGTTCTCAAAGCCTTTAATCCTGTTCATATCTTTCGGTATTTCTCACGTGGTCGTGACAATTGGACTTCCCTTGGAGGGATAATGCTTAGTATCACAGGTTAGTATCCAAAAAAGATAGTTTTTAAACTTTTTTTGGATATCATATTTCCAGTGATAATTTGAAGTTGCTAAATTTTCACAATGGTTATTTCTTATCAAGGAACTGAGGCGTTATATGCAGACTTATGTCATTTCCCAGTTCTTGCTATTCAGGTAATAATTCACTTTAAATTAATAAATGGAACAAGATGAAGCTGGAACTACTCTAGTTTATTCAGCACAATACTATAACATATAGTATTTATTCACTTAACATACTAATAAGCATTGTAAGCACTGAAATTGAACCAGCATGTTCTTGGCAAAGAGACCTTTACCATTTGATCGTATCACATTTCTTCATTTATAGAATGCATTTTTGTTCGAATAGCTATAGTCATTCTCACATATTGTTTACTGCTTTAAGTTTTATTTACTTTTTATGCAGATTGCTTTCACTTTTGTTGTGTTCCCCTGTCTACTTTTGGCATACACCGGGCAAGCAGCTTATATCATGCAACACCACGGTCATGTTTTTGATGCATTTTATCGTTCTATTCCAGGTTTATTCGAATTCTCTAATGTCTACTCCAGTCATCAGCTTTGTGAATAAATATTGATGCTTTTCTTTGTCTTAGATAGCATATATTGGCCAATGATTATCGTCGCAACGGCTGCAGCTGTTATTGCTAGCCAAGCCACCATATCTGCAACATTTTCCATTATCAAGCAGGCTCTAGCTCTTGGTTGTTTCCCAAGGGTGAAGGTCGTTCATACATCAAAAAAGTTTCTCGGTCAAATATACATTCCAGACATTAACTGGATTCTGATGATATTATGCATAGCTGTTACTGCTGGGTTCAAGAATCAAAGCCAGATTGGTAATGCTTATGGTAAGCATGCTCGAATCTAGTTAGTATTATTTTTTTTTTTTGCCTGACGTTATTGTAGAGTGCCTGGGTAATGAAACTCGAGTCATATCATAAGTTTATTGATTTTAACTGATGGTTTGTTTTCTTGTGGTTCTTTTGATAATTGAAGAAAGTTTCATATCAACAATCACTGGAAATCTTTATTTTTGGTGTGCTGTCACTAGATTCCACTTTATTGTGTTAAGGAGTGTACCAAATGGAGCTAAAGAATGAAGTTTTGGATACTTCAATCTTAAATAATTCTATTTTTTGACAATACAAAATTTCAATCCAATTTGTCCAAATCCATGCCACCATAAACCTTAAACCAAGCTAGTTGGGATCAGCTAATATCATAAAAATTATAAAGATTTATACTAGTTGTCAACCTGCATAACTCTCCATCTAAGTTTTATGCTTGCTGTTGCTGTTGTTATTAGTGAATTTACTAAAATTATGGTCCTTTTGCTTTCATGAAATATATGAAGATTAATTCTATGAGCAGGAACTGCTGTGGTAATAGTCATGCTGGTAACAACCTTCTTGATGATACCTCTAATGCTATTGGTATGGCGAAGCCATTGGATCCTCATCGTCCTCTTTACTGGCCTCTTCCTTTTGGTGGAGCTCACCTACTTCTCTGCAGTTTTGTTCAAGGTGAATCAGGGTGGATGGGTTCCCCTTGTGATTGCTACTGCCTTTCTCGTCGTTATGTATGTTTGGCATTATGGTACCGTGAAGCGCTATGAGTTTGAGCTCCACTCCAGGGTTTCTCTAGCCTGGATCCTTGGTCTTGGTCCCAGCCTTGGCCTTGTTAGAGTTCCTGGAATTGGCTTTGTTTACACCGAAATCTCAAGTGGGGTACCCCACATCTTCTCTCATCTGATCACCAACCTCCCAGCTATCCATTCCATTGTTGTATTCGTCTGTGTCAAGTACCTTCCCGTCTACAGCGTTCCCATAGAAGAACGGTTTCTTGTGAAAAGAATTGGCCCGAAGAGCTACCACATGTTCCGTTGCATCGCGAGGTATGGGTACAAAGATCTTCACACGAAAGACGACGATTTCGAGAAGATGCTCTTTGACAGCCTATCAATCTTTGTTCGTCTCGAGGCGATGATGGAGGGGTACTCCGACTCGGAGGAATCTTCCTTCCCACCTCGGCGGAATGGAAAGTCTATTGATTTGCTTGCAGCTGAAAATGAAAATGAAAATGAAGATACCGTCTGCTCCATTGTGGAGTTTACAAACACCTCCTCACAAGAATCCAATATTCCTGCAGATTCATTTACAAGGTCTTCAGCTCTTACATGCCAGACAGCTAGCGATGAGCTTGAGTTCTTGAATAGATGCAGGGAGGCTGGAATGGTGCACATATTGGGGAATACAATAGTGAGGACTAGAAGGGGTGCAGGTTTTGTGAAGAAGTTTGCTGTTAATTATGTTTATGCATTTCTCAGAAGGATTTGTAGGGAGAACAGCGTTATGTTTAATCTTCCTCACGAGAGTTTGTTGAATGTAGGCCAAGTTTTCTATGTATAGTTCTTGAGTTTCTCCAAAATTTAAATGTAATGTATATTTTTATTTTTGTGCATTTCACTATAGTGCTTTTGTTTGATCAACAATGGTCTTTTTTTAAGGGGAATTTATATACAGAACATTGAATTCATCACAAATTACGCATTTCACCATCGTTTAGTAAATATTACGCATATCACACTCTGCTTATGGGTTTTACATTTCTATTATAATAATAGCCAACATAAGCAGAGTGTGATATGCGTAATATTTATTAAACGATGGTAAAATGCGTAATTTGTGATGAATTTAATGTTCTGTATGTAAATCTTCTTTTTTTAATTATTTCGTTTATGGTTTGAAATCAGATGCAATCTTTTTTCTCTTCAGTGCATTAACCGGATCAAGGAGAGCAGTATTTTCTTAATAAACTTATCTAAATTAAGCCCTGTTTTACTCATTTAATGTCCTCACCCCTTCAGATTAACATTACCATTAATCTGAAATTTAAATCAGTAATAATAATTAATAAAATATTTAAATTAACCATAAAATGTTTTATAAAATAAATTTTAATTTTTTATAAATTATTTTATTTTAAAATTAAATGGTATTATAATTTATATGATAAATGAAAATTAATTCAATAAGAAAGATCGAAGTAAAAAAAATTCGATTTCTCAATTAAATTTATCACAGATCTTGTTGAGCTCAGTTAGTTTACAATCAGATTGATTAATGTAATTAGCAGATAAATTATTATTAAAAATGATTAATTAATTAATTAATTGAATCTTTTTTGATGGGCCTATAATTAAACTAAAGACATTTGAGCACCTGACTATAATTTTCCTTTATGCGAGATTCAGCAGGGCATACTCATCTATTAAATAATAATAATAAAAAAACAGTGCACATTAGGCTCGGCGATGTGCGTGCGAGGCGGCGGTGTCGCTGGCCGCCGCCGGCGGCGGCGGCGGCGGCGGAGGCGGAATTGAAGCTGCTCACGCATGAGGCTCGTAGAGGTTAAGAATTAGTGGCCGTTGGGTTAAATCTTATATCCATTTTATATTATTTTAAAAAATAATTATTTAATTTAATGATATATAAATAATTATAAAATTATCATACAAAAATATAATATTAAAATTTCATTTCAACAAAACCCACTACATTGTTAATTTTTTTACTGTACAAAATAATTAAATTATTTTTAAATTTCACCTAAACTTAATCCTTAATTCCCTTCACCAAAATATCAATCCTATAAACTTCGCTAAAAACACATTTATTAAATATTTTATATATATTTCATATATTATATATAAATTTAAAAATTTAAAAACAATTTTATTTCATTCATGCATTTTCATAAAAAATTAATTTTATATCTATCATACCTAACACACATCAATAATTTTATTTAACATCATAAAATTAAAATATAACTTTTTTATTTCAAAAATATTTTAAATTTCTTTAAAACACACATCAACAAAATAAAGCCTATGTATACAATCAAATACAAATTTATTCAACTCTCTATATGCATTATAATGCAAAGCAATTTCATGTTCCAAACATGAAATAAAACACATAAAAGTAAATACAAAAAATAAAATGCTAAATAAATGCAAACTCAAATAAAAAAACATATAAATAAAATTAAGAATTTTTACATACAGAACATAAAATTTACACGAAATTATGCATTTCACCATTAATTCGTAAATATTACCACTATCACATCATATTCATTTAAATTTTACGCATTTCACATATTTCACATATTTCATATACTTTATAATATTATATATAAATTAAAATACATAAATTTATTAATATGTAAATTCTAATATATATTTTTATTTTTTACTGTAAACACATCAATTTTCTTACTTCAATTAAAAATTATAATCATGTGAATTTAAATTCAGCACCCTACGTAGCTATGTAAAAAATATGATGAAAAATATGTAAAATACGTAAAATTTAAATGAATATGATATAATAATGATAATATTTATAAATTGATGATAAAATGCATAATTTCGTGTAAATTTTATGTACTGTATGTAAAAACCCCATAAAATTAACACCAAATCTATCAAATCTTTAGCAATCTATCAATATGAGATTACCACATCAAATCAAACTAAAATTATAATTAAAAATTAAACTAAACCAGTGGTATATGACATCTTCAATCAGTATCAAAAAATATATTATCCAAAAGCACTCCACTTACTACCTGAGAAAATATTGCAATAACTCAAATAAAAAGTTTAGGGTTCAAAAACATTTGCAACAACTAAAATAAAAAGTTCTTGAAAAGAAAATTAATATATAGCCGTAAATTGACCCATCATATTTTAATACAGTGAATTATCTAATAAATTAATAATTAATTTACTAGATAGATTCAGTGTGTTAAAATTTCAAATTATAATGAGTCAATTATTGAAAATATGTAGCCAAGCATAAGTACTTTTTAACTAATTAGAGCCAAATCACCATTAATCTTCAGTTCTGATTGATTTTTTTACATAGCTACGTAGCTTTCATTCATCAAAACAAGCATCTCAATTTTCATCCATCTGCCATCTGCTGCTGCTGCTGTACTGGCTGCTGCCAGACAAATGCCATTGCAGGGGGACCTGCAGCGTTCTGATCAACTGGAGGCTGTGGGTTCACATTCACATAATAGTAAGGAGCAGAATCGGCTGCTTTTGGAATCCCCAAACCATCCTCCTTCAGCTCATCTCTGGGAACAATATCTACTAGAAAATCGAAAATGTCAGTCCGGGTTATTGCTGCTGCAATATCGTTCTTCTGAAGAGTCCTCCTCTTGTTCTCCTCCGTGTGCATCCAGGACCTGAGAGTTATCTCCAGGATGAACATCTCACAAGCTTTGGCAAATATCACAGGGGCTTCAGCCGAGATCATTCGCACGTCCTCATCGGCCTTCATGATCTTCTTGATTCTAGCAAGGGGAAGACTGTGGTTCTTAAATTCGACAGTTTGCTCAATTTCATGCATCTGGCTCGCCCAAAAGGCTTCGAGTAGCTGCTGTTGCTGGTAGTGCAAATGCTGGACTTGCTGGTAAGAGGGCTGGTTCTCTGCAAACTGGAAGGGGGATGGACCAGCTGCGAGAGAAGGAATAGATCCAACGACTGCTGGAGCTCCGATGACCATGGGGATTTGAACGGCTGTTGGCGCAACACCAATTGCAGGCTGGTGAGGCTGTTCTGACTTCTCCATTTTGAACTCTGGATATCCCCAGTTAAGTCATCACTGGTTAAGATCTAGTCCTCACATAGACTGCAATTAAGAAAATATGGCCATAACTTGAAGAGTAAAGCACTGAATCAAATTAAGGAGGCATTTGGTTTAATTTATCATGATATTATCATATTATCTAAAAATAATAATTATTTAATTTGATGATACCTATAAATAATCTTGTAAAAAATTTATGAGATTGTCACTTAAAAAATGACATACAAATGTTAAAATATCTAAATAACAAAGCATAACGTCAAGATAACATTGAACTAATGCCCTCTAAGTAACAGGTTGCAGAAGATAGGGTCTTCCATTATGTATAGTAGTTCTGGTGTGATCTCTTGGTCAGCCAGTACGTAACAAAATTACTAAAAAAATACATTAATTAGCCAATTAATGAAAAACCCGTATTACCACAGAAGAAAAAAAGTAATTAATGTAGCAAGTGACCGAAGTATACTCCAACATAAGCAGAGATATGGCAATTTAGCATATAACACAAGCTGATCTAGCAAATGGCAGGGAGAAGATCTCTAAATAACTCAAAAGCAGCTAGGTTCAAATAACATGCATCCTTATCCCTCAATGTTGTTCAAATTAAACATTAGATAGATGTTAATCAGAAGTGAGGAGCTCATGACTAGCACTGTATTCAAGAACAAGAACAGAGTTGATCTTATTTAAGGATTTGATGCCATAAAATATCAAAAACCAAACCATGAAATTTTAACTGCAAACAAATGTACTGCAGACAACTGAAACATCTCAAGAGTAGACAGGTAAATAATGTGGGAAGCGATAAATCATGAAGGGGTGTGAGATTTTAGCATTATAATGCCAAGCATGTATCACGGAACAATGAAAAGAAACCTCAGCTGAAAGATTGAAAAAAACGAATGCATATTTGTAGATCAACTTAATGATTTCACGCTTTTCTGTAAGTAATAGATGCTTTCAGGCATTGAAGTAAGCTAAATGAAGCTGAGTAACTCACAAATGACTACTTAAAAACACCTAAATGTCAAGCAAAGAAGCCAAGACTAAGAAGTGCATGATGAGGATTTACTCAAGAACTAGTTAACAAATAAGGAGGAGCTCAATCTCTAGTTGTCTAAGATGGCTGCTTTTACAACCAGCTAAGTAAATTTACTATACCTATAATAGATCCTGTATTTGCAAGAAAAAAAAAATGAAAACCTAGAATATAAGGAAAGTAAAAAGGGAAGTACTGCAATCAAGAGAGTGGCTTATACCATATCTTTCATAAAGCAATGCACTCAGCTGCCTTAACAACCAAGGAACCATTTTCAGGATAATGGCAGATATTTTAGCAAAGCTGTAGCTAGGCTGCTAGAGGCTAGTGCCTAAAGACCATGGTTTTCAAAAATCAATCAAAACTGATCCAAAACATATGTTTCGGTCATTTCAGATAAGTTTTGGTGGCAGACATTCCAGAAATTGGCCAAAATATTTCCGGCAATTTTAGCATGACCTGACCAAAATAACAGCATTTTGGCTAATTTAGGCTGACATACCGACCAAAACATCAGTGTTTTTTGTTTCATTTTGGAAGAAGGGACGACTGCCCAAACAATATTGCTTGCAATAGTTTTATAAGTGTGAGATATATATATATATATATATATATATTACTTTAGTTGCTTCAATCCAGGCCATTCATGTGGCACCTTCATTAGCTCAATCTACTAGAAACTATGTCAAGGCAATACCCAGTCAAGTCCATACCTGGGTCCTAAATTGGACTCCTGTAGGTTTAACTGCGGATTGTCGAGAATGATACCACTTGCTCGTGAGATCTACTTGGCACCTCCCCCGGATAAATAAAGAATCCAACAAGATACTACAAGTCAAGGCAGCTTCTTATTTACCTTTCCAAGTCAGAGAACCATGCTAGCCTTCTCTTAGACCTCTTCGGCTTTCAATCCACTCCCTCCGAGTAATCCATGTTGTCCATGCATGATCCATCCGACAGAATCGCAACATACTAGGGCATGTCTACTCGTAACAAGATCTTACACGTCAAAGGACACGTGACGAGTGTCTAGCAGTAGGAGAACATGCCAAATGCCTAGCAGAGGACGAGCACTCTCTCACCTCCTGCAACCACTCCTATACGTGGAGGATCACTTCCCTTCGTGAGAGAACACGACGCAAAGACATCCTTAACAGTGAAAAAACCCAACTGAGAGGGACTCTTTATCATCCATTTTGTTCCTAGAGCAAAAACTCCTAACATCTCATGGGGTTTAATGAGGCACCAATCCCAAGGGCCTAGAGGAGCAACGACTGCAAGCGGTTTCACTTATAAGAGTGTATTCTTTTACCATGTATTCATACTTATTGTGGAGGGCAAGAAAATCACTTGTAAAATGTAATGTCCAAACTATGGGTTCCCTTCAAATCATAAACTGGGACCACACAATTTAAAGTCTACATCACATGACTTTCCTACCACATATTCCGAGATACCTAGGTGGCATACTTATGATGTCCACGTAAAACCTACAACTTGAAATTCATGCAACTACGCTTAACACCCCAGCTTACCCAGTCAAAGCTTAACTCATTTGTACCCCCTTTATGTTGAGCGTGGATACTTTCCACCGACTTGGGCTAAATAAGTATAACTATGTGATCATTTAAACTCATCCATACCCCTCAATGTTGGACACATACACTTCCGACTAGCAAGCTTGGGCTAAAAAGTTATGGCTCTATGGTCTCCTTCCAATCAACCCACGTAAAATGGGATAAACACTATTGTCACTCTATTGCCATTATAACAAGAGACAAGTACATAGAAACATGACTTGTATGACATGATGTTGTTATCTAGAAAATTTATAAAAACATTAATTAAAACAAAATACATGATAGAATAAGAACCCTAATCAACTTTTCTTTTTCTTTCGCTTCAACACCTCTTTCTCGTCCCGTTCTTCCAACACTGTGAAGAGCTTATGGATGGCCACCTTTAGCAATTCAAGATACCTACACCAGTATTTGTGCTTCTTTAATAAAGGGAAGCAAGGACCAAATTTCATCCCATGAACATCCTCATATGATATCTCGCAAGTATCAAGTAAGAAAACAAGTAGGCTTCCCATCCCTTCGTCATTCTCCTTAGTCTCCTCTCACAAACACTAAGCTATTCTTGCATCCAATTATTGCTTCTTCGACAATGGATGCACGAGTTGAAGAGAGCGCTCAGTTTCATTGGAGATCCTCCTCTATGCCACATCATTCACACGCTCGATCTCCTCATTAGTCTTCTTTTCAAACGACTCAAGATTTGATGAACTATAACTATCACTGCCTTCTTGGTTTCCTACAACCACACAAATGCCAATCTCTCCACCTCAGAAACTTGTATTTTGGCCTCTCTCGAGCAAGCTCAGTCGACTTGGATGCCTTTCGCTCGAGTTTTTCTAACAATAGATAGGAAGACTCCTCTATCGGTTGTAGTTTTTTCACTAATTCTTTCGCTATTTGATTGTCCCAGGGCCTCCTATAGCTCTATATGACTAGATTTTGAGGAGGCTAAGGACTTGCAGGTGTTCTCCAAGTCCCCCCATCGATTGTAAGAGCTTTACAATCACTTCCTCAAAATCTTGCTCCCACATTGTGGTATAGTTGGCCACCATCTAAAAAGGCATCAAAACATGGAAGTTTTAAATCATAAGAAAAGGAGGTAAGCATACATTAAGAAGATTTGGATTCTTTACTCTAGCAGATGTTTATTGCTATGTAGCCTTACCTCCACATTGTTGATCCTCATTTGTTTCTTATATTTCTTCATGACAAATCCACATTGAGGCTACAACCAAAATCTATATGAAAGCAATAGCTTCCTTCAATCTTTTGGATTATTCTCATAAAGAACTCCAACAATTGCATCTCCTTTACCTTAAGGAATTGGTGAACCACGGTATAATCCCCACTACTCAAAACTCTCTCCTTGAGGAAGTTGTGCTTGGGTGACTAAAAGTGCACCCATCAACATCCTTCCACAAAACTTCCTGACTCAAAAGGACTTTCAATGAATTTTATATATAGGCATAAGACCTTCATGCAGCATAATATGTGAGGTTGGGACCAAAGACTACTTTTTTGCACAGATGAAAAAGAACTATGCAGCATGCACTTCATCAACTTTAAAAAGAAAAAAAAGAAAAAAAAAATGCACTTCATCAACTTTAAAACAGAAGAGTATACTTTTGAAACTCTAAGCCATCTTCTTACAGTAAATCAAATATGTCACCAAATTCCATCAAAAAAAAACTCACCAAATTAGTCATAATCCTTGCAGAATCATCAACTTCAGTTGCATTAGAACTAGAACTCTCATAATGCTAACTAAATTCTATAAAGTAATATAGAGCTTCATACTAACAATCAAACAGTTAATTTCTAGAGAAGAAGAGGAAAAATCCATATGTTGCAGAGAAATTGAGCCTGGAGAAAATGAATGATGGGCTTTGCATATGTGGATCACTTGGCAGTGAGAAGTCTGATTGGCTATGATGGTTTGAGGTGATTCTTCAAAGGCGGGTGGACTATTACTAGAGATTCTAGCTATATGTCGAAAGAGCAACTGTTAGACTCGATCAATCATCTGAGTGGTTCCCATTAGGAAGGAGGAGATAGGAGTGGTTCCACGTGAGAGGTGACATCATTCAAGGGATAGGAAGTGACTGTATTTTCTTCATTTTTTGTAATCTTCCTGTAAAAGGATGAGAAATGGAAAAGAAATTAGCGAAGCTTTTTATCTTACGGATTTATAGTATGAAGATGAAATGACTATGCATTTTATATAATTCCAATGATCTCCTAGTTGTTACTATGCTAATCCATTTGATACTTCCTGTACGAGTTGTGGGGTACCCCTGGAGTCTCGCATGTATGTTCCACAATTGTGTAAGATTTTCCCAAACTTGATGACTATTAAAAACATCTTGAACGAGAATGTCAGAATAAATTTGGATTAGGAGTTCTCTCAGGAGAAGATTGAGAGGATGAGCTTGTTGGAGGATGACGAATTCCTTCAAGCCATTAGGGCCTTTTGAGGGAATCCTCAACTAGAGTTTTACAGCGCCAACAAGGAATAAAGCCTAAATGCTCCCCCTAAGGGAGCATTTATTGACATCTACATGGCACAATTAGCTTTGATTCTGTTCCAATAGAAGTCTATCGACATCTTTAATGACTTTGGAATGGTGCCATCTTAGATCTCATTGAACACCATGGCCTTTATTTTTAGCTTCTCGAAGCTGCTTCAATGGAAGAAGATTTCTTGAAGCATGAAGCTGATCAAAGCTATTCCTCATTGGTTAGTGAATACCCGATACCTGGGGTGCTTACAGCTGAATTCATGGGCAAAGTCAGCCCTCTTTCGGCATGTGAGCAACTCCCACTCAAGAGATGTTTTTTTGTCAAGGGAGATTTAGGACTGAGATCCATTGGGTCATGGGCTTGCAATGCCACCTTTTGGGAGGCACCAAAGATGGGTAAGGCTAAGCCATTGTGGGATGCCATCGAAAGATTGAGGGTCAAGCAATGGACCATTAGCAGGTTATTTGCAGAGTTTCCAGCAGTCCTACAGATGAATGCTAAAATAGGAGGTTAGTTCCTTCTACACCTAAGAATTTTCCTCTGAATTAGTCTAACTTTCTACTTCTTTATAGGTTGTGACACATTGCCTCTGTTTCTGGGATCATATAAGGAGGAGAGCTACTGAAGAGATCAGACATGAAGAGGAAAAGGAAGAGGAGGGAGGGGATAGAATAAAAGCTAATTTAGCTCCCTCAACTTTTGGTGACGCCCGACTAGCTTCAGAACTCATCCGATGCTGGTCGAGCAACCTAATTCTTTAAGGTAGGTGATGAATCCCACGAGCCACCTCTCTTATGGTAGCACGTGGAGGTGTTGAACAACCCTAAATCAAGTTTCCTATATTTGTCTCTTTAACAAAGATAAGATACCCAAGAACTATCCCAAAGCATCATTGCCATGTAATGTATAAGCATGGCGATCGTGCCAATAAGTTAAAACAATTCTTCTTTCCTTTTTCAGAATATTTACTATTATCAAATGGAGAAAAAATAAATAAATCATCTCTGGATGACCCTTTAGACAACGTCCCCTATCTCAATGCTGAAGGGGCCGATAGAAAAAAGAATTTAACCTTTGGTAGTGAGTCTAGTTGGGAAAGAGGCGTGTCTTTCTTTTGAGGACCCTACAGTTGAGACGACTCCATCCTTGACAATGAGCTTGTTTGGTTCGGACTTGTCTGTGTGGATTTGATTTTGGAAGTTTCATAAGTTTCAGCTTTTACCAAAGAACAAATGCATGATGCATGCAAAAAAGACATGAACAACATGATTGAGCAAATTTAGCAGGCATTCACTGGAAACACATCCATCAAACAGCACAACTATAAAGATCACGATGTCAATGCTACAGATAGAAGCAAGATACAAACTCGAAAACAAGATCCTTGATCTCTTCCCCCACAAATGCCAGAGCTACGCCATTTATCGATCCCCGTACTTTAAAGAACAATCTCCATCGATAGCGATAATAAAAGCTTAATCAGGATCCGATGAAAGGTGAAAAACAAAAAACGCCAAGCATGAAGTACCTCGAAAGATCTGAAAAAACGAAGAAGCCAAAAAGAAAATCGAAAACCATTTGCATTTCAAAAACCCTATTCGACGATCGAGAGACGTAAGCTTCTCTACCTGAGCAACCAACAGCACTGAACGCCTGTTCTTGAACCCCGAGAGAGAGAGAGAGAGAGAGAGAGAGAGAGGGGAGAAGAAGCAGAGTGAGATGCGTGCGACGAGGCGAAAAGAAAATTCGCCGGGAATCCGGTGCGACGGACCACGCGTTGAGCCGGCCAACTCAGTGCATGACACGTGGTGAGTTTTCATTGCAGCAACTAAAGCTGAGGTGCCGTTTCTGAATCTGGGCAACTGGCCACAGGAGCCACGGTGCGTGTTATTTCTATGCGAATAGCATCATATACCGTTGATTGACCCACTGAAATAGATACCGTCCGTTCGATTCGACCGACGTTCCGCAGGCAAAAGCATAATCCCCTTCAGCTGTAACGGAGCAACGGATAACGTGAAACGGGCACCAAACGAGAAAAAGAATAGGGTTGGATTTTGTAACAAAAAAAAAATCGATCGAAAATTGAATTAATTTTAGATCGAATCGATCTAAATGAGCCGAATAACTAGTGTGACCATAGCAGCACTAAAGCATCGTGTCCCATCAAAACTCTGCAGTTAAGCGTGCTTGGGCGAGAGTAGTACTAGGATGGGAGACCTCCTGGGAAGTCCTCGTGTTGCATTCTTTTTTGAAACGCGTCGTTGCCGGGTCCCAAGTCCCGGATGAGAAACGCGGAGGGTTGCGTTAGGCAGTCGACAGCCAGCGTAAAACTTGTCGAATCAATCATGACATGAATCCTTTAGAAAATTGCGTTAAAGCTAGGGCGTTCCCTGGAAGCGACGCGCTGTATTGCCTGAATACAGTGAAAAATGAGCAAGGGCCGCTGCATCGGCGCCCGGGTGTAGTGAAAAATGAGCAAGGGTCCCCACATCATGGACGGATGCGGGTAAAGAAGCTAGTCCATCATAGTAGAACTCAAATAAGTAGGATTAGATTAGGAACTTGGAATATAGGCAGCCTGACGGGCAAGCTAATGGAGTTGGTGGATATTATGATTCATAGAAAGATTAATATTTTGTGCCTGCAGGAAACAAAATGGGTTGGAGAGAAAGCTAAGGAAATTGATGGCCTAGGTTTTAAACATTGGTACTCTGGTAAGAATAAAAATAAGAATGGAGTGGGTATAATTCTGGATAAGAGCTTGAAGGATCATGTAGTGGAAGTTAAGAGAAATTGTGATAGAATTATGGCTTTAAAAATTATAATCAATGGAATGATTATTAACATTGTAAGTATGTATGCTCCCCAAGTTGGCTTAGATGCGAGCACAAAGAAAAAATTTTGGAATA